>CM054936.1:15703437-15760379 GCA_029168755.2 Tillandsia fasciculata
CGACGGTCTAAAGCCTACTCCGGAGTGGCACTCGAGGGGAGCGACCCACACGAGTAAAGTATCACTGTATCAAGCATCTCTGTAACCATGTCTCACAATAGCAGGACTGGATCATGACTATGATCAAAGTGGGAAACTCCGTCCACTAATGAAACCCCGATCCGATACAATAATACTCAAAAGTGGGAAATACCATCCACTAGAGAAATATGATACCCAAAGTGATGCAATAATGTCAAGATCCGGTCAACCGCCTACTGTCCGCGGTTGCCGCAATAACCCACAATCCAACATCAAGTACACCCTATCTCTGACCCTCAGGTCCCGGCTACACTATCCCAAACCTCTGCTCGAACTCGAGCAACATGACTCAAAAGTCTAAATAAAAGGAGAAAGAAAGCAATCATGGTTTCTCCTAAGTCAAATCCCAATATGATAGTGTAGCAATAAAATAGTGGCCTATCTAGATGTCCAAATAAGCATGCAAAAGTCCTCATGCAAAAAGGAAAGGGAGATATAGTCAAATAACAGTTCCACATGTGTAACAAATAATAAATCCACATAAATATAACCATCAGGCTAAAATCATCAGTCAACTACACATGTAAAGATCCCTGATCCATAATAAATCCCAAAGTGGCACCCGCACATAGATATGTCATTATGTCCAACAATTAATCCATTTAATCCACTTTCATAAAATCTAGGTGCTAATGTAGCATGTTAATCATCACATTAATGTAAATCATTCAACAATAGATCATGTTCCAAACAGAAATATTATCCCCATAAGATCCCAACATGCTATATCCACAAAATTAATCTCAGATGATAGGCTCACATTTATATCAGGCAATCATGCATAATAATCAATCAACATGCTCAATAGGGGATTTTCTAATAAACTTAGTGAGTAAGTCAGGTGTAGAGGCATGCAACAACCACCCACCTGAAGCGCTAACTGTCCGGGTCCGTACAGCTGAAAATACCAAAAACTCCAATCCTGCGCTCCAACAAGAACTACACCCGAAACACTCCTGGCACAACACAAAGTCCACTAAATACACTTAGGCTCCCAAATAGTGCTTAATTAATACATACAACAACAGTCCTGAAACTGTTAAATTATCACCTGCAGAAAGTGCCCAGAAAATTCCAAGAAAAATATCACGGCGATCCTCGCATCGATAGCTTCGAAACGGTACCTTGCACGCCCAAATCCGAGTTCGGTAAGTCAAGATAAAAATTCGGCAAGAGGGGTACACACACTGAAACTGTGCTAAAACTGTGCACTGTTCACTGAGAAAACAGTGATTTTCACCTTCGAAACAATTTCCTAAAATCCCAGAAAAATCACCACTGTGTTCCTCGCGACGAGTAGATCAAAATCGACTCTTGAATCGCCTCGATCCGATGTTCCTAGGCTGAGATATAAATTCGGCAAGTTGGTGCTGTCCCAAATCCACACAGAAAAATGGGGGTCAAAGATGCCTCGGGAAACGTGCCAAAAGTGCGAAACGGAGCGAAGCGATCAACACGAAAATCGAAGCCTTACCTCTTAGGAACACGCTGTCGAAGAAATCGTCCAAAAACTCCTCCTGGTTTGCTCACAGTGAATTTTTGACTGAACTGCGACGGTAATGGGCCGAAATGGGGGAAAACCGAGGCGAACTGTAAAAATGTTATCGCCGTTGCCGAGCTTCCAGAGAATTCTGAGAATCCACCACGAGATCAAGGGCACCAAGGGGAACAACTTTCATATACAACTCTCCCTCTCATTCCCTCTCTACAGCTCGGAAAAAGGGAAGGAAAGAGGGAAGTGGGCTGCATTTTTATAGGCCCACCAAAACAATTTCCAAAACCCGGTGTCCCCGGTTTCGGGCGCCCGAAACTTCGGGCGCTCATGCGGCCCGGCCCAACATTCGGGCGCGGCACAGTAGCCCGGCCCCACGGCCCGACCCGCACACCCGATCCGGTCGGACCGCACGACCGTCCGACCCGCTCCCGCACCGACACGTGTCCACCAACACGAAACAGCGGATCGGCCGCTCCCTTACGCCGCGTGGCGCTCCACCGGTCAACGGAGCCGCTGGCGCTGGCCAATAGGCGGCCGCCACGTGGCGCACGCGTGCGCCACGTCGGCGCCGTGGCCGCCACGCCCGCCGGCCCGCTGCCACGCCGCTGCCGCCTGCACGCCGCCCCGCCGCCTGCAGCCCGTACGCGCACAGTGACGCGCCCAATCCTCGCGCGCCACGTGTCCAAGCCATAACCTCGCTGCACCCGGTGCACACAACCCCAACACCGACCAATAAGCATGCCACGTGTCGCTATTCGGTCCACCGTGCACCACGCACCGCCCTGCCTGTGCGCACAGTGGCGCGCCCAATCCCTGCGCGCCACGTGTCACAGCCCACGCTCGATACACCCGGTGCACGCGACTTCATGCACCACAACAACCAGAGGATGCCACGTGTTTTCCCGCCCAGTCCACCGTACACCCAACAGCTCCGTGGACCGGGACCAGTGCGCCACCCAATCCAGTCATGCCACGTGGCACCCCGTTCCGGTGCACGCCTGCCGCGTGGACCGCGCGCCCTGCCCGCGCGCTGCGCGCTGCCCGCGCCTGCCCGCCGCCGCGCTGCCGCCTGCCCGAGGCCGCGCCGCCGCTCTCCGCCGCTGCCCGCCGCCGCCGGCGATCGCCGGAAGTACTGTTCCGGCGTGAACAGTAACCCGAGCTCCGATTTGACAAGTGGGTAGTCCATTTTGACCGTTTTCGCGCGCTGAATCCGAATTTGACGTCCGTTTCACCAAATTCCAACTCTAAAAATTGTCGAAGGCACCCGAAAATGCGTTCTTAGTCCAAACTTCGTGCGGAGCCCAATTTAAATATCCGATTTGCGCGAACCCACTTCTAAACCCTCCACGGGGTCCTCTGATCACTCACAGGGTCAATATAAGTTCGATGTCCAACACTTATGTCCAATTATGCCACAAACACCTCCAACACACCATGTAGGCCTCCAATGGCCATCCCAACGCACTGTAGCAGCTCTACGGAGATCCGGATCATTACATACTCTCCTTACATATTGTAGCTCATGCTACGTTTTGGCTTGTTTTTGTGACAAAAAGGGGGAGAGAGTTAGCGAAAACAATGAACAATGATGAACTTTGAACAATGATTGTGAATATCGATGATATCAAGGTAAGTATGAATCTCAACTCAACTTTGGTTTTCTTTTGTGATTTGTGACATGCTTCTATACTAACTATTCGACTAACTATTTGGGCATGCAATATGACTAACAAGTTGATGTTGGACTAACATACTTTGACATTTGGTTTTCGATTGCTTAGAAGATATGCTGGTTTTAACTATGTTTCTTTCACATATCTGATTCTTTTAAATGTCATGGTGAGATCAAACTCTATCTCTGCACTTGGTTTTTCTATGTTCCAATTCTTGAGGTATCTAACGATTTTGTTTGTCAAGAATGTTTTCTGTGTGCAGAGGTTACAGATGTCTAAGTCTAGAGTCTGTCTTAGGAGTTTATCTCATATATTTAATTTCTGGAACTCTTTTGTAAATTTTTATTGTATGGTGATAGCAGCAAAAATATCTTTTTGAATTTTCTTTGTGGATCTGTGTTTTGTCACGAAACCGCCAAAGGGGGAGATTGTTACGGAATTTGAGTTGGCGTATTTCGTGATTGTATTAAGTCTTGAAGATTGAAGATGAAGAAACTTCGGATCGTATACCTCAATCTCAAGAAAGAAGAATTCAAAAGGATCAGGTACGTTTAACTAAATAATTTTGATGATCCGAATACTTCTTATAGTGTAGAAACACCTGGAAGAGGTTTTAACTGCTTATTCATCAAAAACTGGACATGGGACATGTTCAGGATCCGGATCGTGGACTTTCAATCCGGATCCCGAAAGGTGTTCGTTCATACATTGCTGCAATCCGGATCACAGCTTGTACAATCCGGATCCCGAATGGGATGTTTTGTGAAAATGTATGAACGATCCGGATCGTGGATTATGATCCGGATCCCGAACAGGTGATTTTCTGGAAACTGCATTCTGTGCGTCTGCGATCCGGATCGTGGCTTATACAATCCGGATCGCCGTCGGTAAAACTTTCCAGAAAAGTTTGTTTTTGATCCGAATATTCTTCCTAGGGTTTCTAACCTATAAATAAACCCTATGGTCATTTTTCTAGGGTGAATCCAAATAGAGCCGTCATTTTCACATATCATTTTATACGGCCTTAGATCCACATATAGAGAAGAAAGGAAATCAATAGAAATGATTCTATGTTTTCTTCATCTATATTGATTAGTTTGATTCTAGGTTTTCATACTCACATCTTGAGTTGAATCAAACTAATGAATACTTAGATGGTATTTCCGATCTACTCTTGATCTAAGTATTCGGCGGATCATCACCACCCAAACAAACAACGATTTACCCCAAAATCGGCGCGTGGACTCGCGTGGCCTTGTGGATTCAAGGTGTTATCGCTTTCGTGGATTCGGAGCGAGGTGCGTTCGTGGATTCGAAGCGTACCATTGGGTGAAGACCGTGGATTCGGTTGGACGTCGTGGACTCGACGTTGGACGCTGTGGATTCAGCGTTGGGCGCGGATCGTGGATTCGAGAAGCGTCGTGGAGCGAGCGGGAAGATCGACTAGGGGCGTATGGTAAAAGGTTGAGTCGTCTGTGAGTACGTTATATCACCTTGTACGTGTGTTAACTCTAGTGGATTTCGCCGTGTTATCGGTCCCGTGGTTTTTTACTCCGGTTTGGAGTTTTCCACGTAAAAATCTTGTGTGTTCTTTTATTTTTCCGCATTGGGTTTTATCGCACAATGATTTTTTGAGTGTTTATTGTTTACACCTATTCACCCCCCCTCTAGGTGTTTTTTCCCCTATTAGATCCTTATTAACCTAAACCCAACAATAAGGGACTTGGAAGTGAATCACACAGTGAGAATGTAGACGAGAAACTGTACCGCAGTATGATTGGGAGTCTACTATATCTCACGGCTAGTCGCCCGGATATATCCTTCAGTGTTGGGATTTGTGCGAGATATCAATCAGCACCGAAGGAGGTTCACCTGAAAGCGGTGAAACGGATCATCCGGTATATCAAAGGTACAATCAATTTCGAAATTTGGTATCCTATGGGAACAACTTTGGATATTGTTGGATACTCAGATGCCGATTGGGCTGGTTCAGTGGATGACCGGAAAAGCACGAGTGGTGCATGCTTCTATCTTGGCCATTGCCTTGTCGCATGGCACAGTAAAAAGCAGAATTGCATAGCACTCTCGACTGCCGAAGCGGAGTACATTTCAGCAGGAAGTTGTTCAACCCAATTGATTTGGATGAAAAGCGTGTTGAGCGATTTCCGGATTTCAACATCTTCGGTAACCATTTTATGTGACAACACTAGTGCTATTAACATTTCAAAAAACCCTGTGTTGCACTCTAGAACAAAACATATTGAACTTAGATATCATTTTCTTAGAGAGCTAGTTGAATCAAACTTTCTTCAACTGTCATATATTTCAACTGAGGATCAATTAGCCGATATCTTAACAAAACCTTTGGATCAAAAACGTTTTATTCACTTGCGTAAAGCAATTGGCATGCTTTCTTTGAAATAACCTTTTTGAAACCTTTGCTTAGGTTAGGTTTTGTTTTTGTTTTTGTTTTGTTCTTTATCTATGTTTTGTACATAGAACATTAATTGAGCATAAATCATAATTGACTTTAATTGCATCCTTTTATGTATTTAGAAATTTATTATGCATTTGATATCATAATATTTCGATGTTGCAATGATCATTTACGTTAATTAAACCATCTTTTAAGTGATCAAAGTCAATTTCTCTCTCAATGATCTCTTGGTATAGTCATTATCATATTTGATTGCTTAGTCGAGTATGAATTCGAGATCAATGGTTTGGTTGAATACTTTATATATTAAATAATTGATAGCCAATTGAGGGGGAGTCAATGAAATGTAAAATGCTCAAAAGATGTGGAAAGAGTTACATCCCATGAGGAGTGTGAAAACTACCACCACATGGAGAAAATGAAAAAAAAAATACTCCATGAATGAAAAGCAAATTTTTGTTTTGAAAATTGTTGATGAAATTCATATTGAAATACTTGACTCAGTCGTATTTCATGGTTGGTATAAGGTGGGATTTTTAGTAAAAGATGCTCAAAGAGCCACTCCTTCAACAGATTGTCTAGATATATTATCTAACTTATCTGGGATTTCAAACATCTATTGATCTTGGTATTTCATTTTCTTTACCAAAATTGATGATTTGATAAAGGCATTACACATAAGATCAGGATAGATGTAATTGAAGTTGTTCAACTTTAAGTGTTTTAACTTTCGTAAATTTTCGTTTCATGTTTGGGTATTTTTGATAGATTTTGCATAATCTATTTCTTGTTGTATGAAACGATGTCTTTTGTTTAAAGTTGACATGGTAAAGTGCTTACATACTTTTTCTGGATTTTATAGAATTTTTCTGAATTTTTCTGGTGAAAAAGTTGAAGCCGATCCGGATCGGGGTAAGTGATCCGGATCCCGAACGCAGGATTCTTCCTGCGGGCAGCCGATCCGGATCACATTCTCGATCCGATCCGGATCACGGCTAGGGTTTTTATAAGAACAAAGAGGATTCAATTTCTTTTACCCTAATCTTTTGTTCTAAAATCTCTAGAGCTTCTCTCTCTAGATTTCTTGCTTCGTGGTGCCTCCAAACTCAAAGTTCTTCGGATTCAAGTAAGTTTTATTGATCAAAACTCGGGTTTTACAGTTTTTCTTCAAACGTGAGTTGAAAAATTGGAATTTTTTTCGTTTGTGGATGGTTTTTGATCAAATTTCTTTTGAAATAAGGACTCTGGGTCAATTAGTTTTGCTTTTATGCTGGTTTTTCTCAAGATAAACGAGTTTTTAGGCTTCGATTTCTAAAAATTCTGGTTTAGGGCATAAAAGAGGAATTTTAGGAAATCATGGAATTGATCTATTTTTAAAATTCTTTTTGGAAAACTAATTTGATTCTTGGCTTCTCTACAAGATTATGATTGTCTAGGTACAATTTTTCAAATTTTTCAAAATTGACTTCGATCTTCAAGTTGCAACAACAACTTTCCGTCAAGCAGGAACATATTTTGAAGGAACAACAAAGGATTGCCAATGAGCTTGAGATAACGACAGCAGCTCACATTACCATCACGAAGAAGATAAATTCGATGGACAAGCGGATGCGAAAGATACTGTCTAACATGGGTTGCACAAATTCTGACGACTCCAATTCTGCCGACTGACCATTTTTAACTCGGTTTCTTTTCTTTTTGTGCAGGATTTTACGTTTTTAGCTTTATTCTTACTTTTAGTTTAGTTCTCAGTTTGTGCATATTGATAGAACCTTTTTTTTAACTCTCCTTACATATTGTAGCTCCTGCTACGTTTTGGCTTTGTTTTGTGACAAAAAGGGGGAGAAAGTTAGAGAGAACTTTGAACAATGAACAATGATTGTGAATATCAAGGTAAGTATGACTTCAACTCAACTTTGGTTTTTCTCATGTGATTTCTGTCATGTCTCTATACTAACTATTCGACTAACTATTTGGGCATGTATTATGACTAACAAGTTGATGTTGAACTAACATACTTCGACATTTGGTTTTCGATTGCTTAGAAGATATGTTGGTTTTAACTATGATTCTCTTACATATCTGAATTTTTCAAATGTCATGGTGAGAATAAACTCTATCTCTGTAGTTGGTTTTGAATGTTTCAATTCTTGAGGTAACTAACGATTTTGTTTGTCAAGAATGCCTTCTGTGTGCAGAGATTACAGATGTCTAAGTCTAGAGTCTGTTCTAGGAGTTTATCTCATGTTTTCAATTTCTGGATCTCTTTTGTAAATTTTTGTTGTATGGTGATAGCAACAAAAATATCTTTTTGAATTTTCTTTTGTGGATTTGTGTTTTGTCACGAAACCGCCAAAGGGGGAGATTGTTACGGAATTTGAGTTGGCGTATTTCGTGAATGTATTAAGTCTTGAAGATTGAAGATGAAGAAACTTTGGATCGTATACCTCAATCTCAAGAAAGAAGAATTCAAAAGGATCAGGTACGTTTAACTAAAGATTTCTTGATGATCCGAATACTTCTTATAGTGTAGAAACACCTGGAAGAGGTTTTAATTGCTTAAACATCAAAAACTGGACATGGGACATGTTCAGGATCCGGATCGTGGCTTGCAATCCGGATCCCGAAGGGTGTTCGTTCATACACTGGTTCAATCCGGATCGTAGCATTCCATGATCCGGATCCCGAACATCAGTTTTACCTATTTGCTTCCTCGATCCGGATCATGAATTGCAATCCGGATCCCGAACATTGTGTTTTGGTAAAACTGTATGAACGATCCGGATCGGGGACTACGATCCGGATCCCGAACATTGAATTTTCTGGAAACCGTCTTTTGTGCTTCCGCAATCCGGATCGCCAAATCCAATCCGGATCGCCGTCGGTAAAACTTTCCAGAAAAGTTTGTTTTTGATCCGTATATTCTTCCAATGGTTTCTAACCTATAAATAAACCCTATGGTCATTTTTCTAGGGTTAATCCAAATAGAGCCGTCATTATCAAATATCATTTTATACGGCCTTAGATCCACATATAGAGAAGAACGGAAATCAATAGATCTATTCTATGGTTCTTCATCTATATTGATTGATTTGATTCTAGGTTTTCCATACTCATATTTTGAGTAGAATCAAATCAATGAATACTTAGATGGTATTTCCGATCTATCTTTGATCTAAGTATTCGGCGGATCATCACCACCCAAACAAACAACGATTTACCCCAAAATCGGCGCGTGGACTCGCGTGGCCTTGTGGATTCAAGGTGTTACCGCTCTCGTGGATTCGGAGCGAGGTGCGTTCGTGGATTCGAAGCGTGCCATTGGGTGAAGACCGTGGATTCGGTTGGACGTCGTGGACTCGACGTTGGACGCTGTGGATTCAGCGTTGGGCGCGGATCGTGGATTCGAGAAGCGTCGTGGAGCGAGCGGGAAGATCTACTAGGAGCGTATGAAAAGGTTGAGTCGTCTGTGAGTACGGTATATCACCTTGTACGTGTGTTAATTCTAGTGGATTTCGCCGTGTTATCGGTCCCGTGGTTTTTTACTCCGGTTTGGAGTTTTTCCACGTAAAAATCTTGCGTGTTCTTTTATTTTTCCGCATTGGGTTTATTTGCGCAATGATTTTTTGAGTGTTTATTGTTTACACCTATTCACCCCCCTCTAGGTGTTTTTCCCCTATTTAGATCCATTACTTATAACCCAACAATCTCCAGTCAGGTTACCACCAGCTGAGGGTGAGAGCCGAGGACATTCCCAAGACGGCTTTTAGATCCCGGTACGGGCATTATGAGTTTACAGTTATGCCTTTTGGATTAACTAATGCCCCTGCAGCATTCATGGATTTAATGAACCGGGTATTTCAGCCGTACTTGGATCGGTTTGTCGTTGTGTTTATTGACGACATTCTGATTTACTCCCGGAGTGATTTGGAGCATGAGGAACACTTGAGGATAGTGCTGCAGCTTCTGCGAGAGAAGAAGCTGTATGCCAAGTTTAAAAAGTGCGAATTTTGGCTCCGGGAGGTTGCTTTTCTAGGCCACGTTGTATCAGCCGCAGGAGTGGCAGTGGACCCGACGAAGATTGATGCTGTTCGGGATTGGCCTAGACCGACGACGGTTACTGAGGTCCGTAGCTTTTTGGGATTAGCAGGTTACTACCGTCGCTTTGTGGAGGGCTTTGCGAAGCTCTCTACTCCCCTGACCAGTTTGACCAGGAAGGGGATAAAGTTTGTTTGGACTGAGCGGTGCCAGGAGAGCTTTGAGGAGCTGAAGAGGAGATTGATCTCGGCACCAGTTTTAGCACTTCCAGTGATGGGCGATGGTTTTGTGATCTACAGTGACGCCTCACACAGCGGCTTGGGATGTGTTCTGATGCAGCATGGTAGGGTAATTGCTTATGCTTCACGGCAATTAAAGGATTATGAGAAGAATTACCCTACTCATGATTTGGAGCTTGCACCCGTGGTGTTCGCGATGAAGTTGTGGCAGCATTACCTCTACGGGGAGCATTGTGAGATTTACACTGATCATAAGAACTTGAAGTACCTGTTCACACAAAAGGAACTGAACTTGAGGCAACGCCGGTGGTTGGAGTTGCTAAAGGACTATGATGTGAGTATTCTTTATCACCCCGGCAAGGCCAATGTAGTGGCAGATGCTTTGAGTAGGAGGTCAGCGTAGAGCTTGAGCATGTTGATCACCCAGCAGGCACCGCTTGTGGAGCAGATGAGGCGCTTACAGATTGAGGTTGTATCCCCTGGGGTCTCTGCTAGACTCATGTCTATGGTCTTGCAGCCCACTCTGTTGGAGAGGATTAGAGAGACACAGAGTGAGGACCCCCACTTGACTCGGATTAGATCGCAGATTCAGGCTGATCAGTTAGGGGATTTTGCAGTGGATAGCTCGGGAGTACTGCGGTACAGGGACTGAGTGTGTGTGCCTATGGACACTGAGCTCAGAGATCAGATTTTGAGGGAGGCCCATTATACACCTTATACCATGTTACGGAATTTGAGTTGGCGTATTTCGTGAAAGTATTAAGTCTTGAAGATTGAAGATGAAAGAAGTTTGGATCATATACCTCAATCTCAAGAAAGAAGAATTCAAAAGGATCAGGTATGTTTAACTAAAGATTTTTGGTGATCCGAACACTTCTTGTAGTGTAGAAACACTTGGAAGAATTTTTTATTGCATAAAAATCAAAAACTAGACATGGGACATGTTCAGGATCCGGATCAGACAGTCCAATCCGGATCCCGAAGGGTGCTTGTTCATTGGCAAATCCAATCCGGATCAAAGGCCATTTCCGATCCGGATCCCGAACATGGGATTTTGCTGAATTGTATGAACGATCCGGATCGGCCACTTCAATCCGGATCCCGAACCCTGTTTTTCTGGAATTGTCTATCACGCTACGACGATCCGGATCACAGTAAATCCGATCCGGATCGCCGTCCTGAAAATTTCCAGAAACGGATAGTTTTTTATCCTTATCTTCTTCCAATGGTTTCTAACCTATAAATAGACCCTATTTTCATTTCTTAGGGTATCGGAAAAACTAGAAAAATACGACCGAAAGAGAAAAATCCACATATAGAGAAGAAAGGAAATCAATAGATTTAATTCTATGTTTCTTCATCTATATTGATTAATTTGATTCTAGGTTTTCCAAACTCAGATTTTGAGTAGAATCAAATTAATGAATACTTAGATGGTATTTCCGATCTATTTCTAATCTAAGTATTCGGCGGATCATCACCACCCAAAAACAACGATTTACCCTAAATCGGCGCGTGGACTCGCGTGGCCTTGTGGATTCAAGGTGCAACCGCTCTCGTGGATTCGGAGCGAGGTACGTTCGTGGATTCGAAGCGTGCTACTGGGTGAAGACCGTGGATTCGGTCGGACGTCGTGGACTCGACGTTGGACGCTGTGGATTCGGCGTTGGACGCAGATCGTGGATTCGAGACGCGTTGTGGAGCGAGCGGAGAAGATCTACTAGGAGCGTATGGTAAAAGGTTGAGTCGTCTGTGAGTACGTTATATCACCTTGTACGTGTGTTAATTCTAGTGGATTTCACCGTGTTATCGGTCCCGTGGTTTTTTACTCCGGTTTGGAGTTTTTCCACGTAAAAATCTTGCGTGTTCATTTATATTTCCGCATTGGGTTTTATTGCGCAATGATTTTTTGAGTGTTTATTGTTTACACCTATTCACCCCCCTCTAGGTGTTTTTTCCCCTATTTAGATCCATTATTACATACAACCCAACAAGTGGTATCAGAGCGGGAATAGGGTTGTAAACAATGGTTGAAGGTGGAAACATCAACAGACCCCCTTTCTTCGATGGAACAAATTATGCCTACTGGAAAGTACGGATGAAAGCCTTTTTAATTTCCATCGACGAAAGGGTGTGGCAATCAATTGAATTAGGATGGTCTAATCCAACTGAAATTATTTCTGATGTTCGCACCATCAAACCTAGGTCGAAATGGACCAAGGAAGAGATTGATTCATCTTCTTACAATGGCAAAGGAATTAATGCTCTATTTAATGCTTTGTCACAAACAGAGTTCTCTCGCGTCTCGGCATGTGAGACTGCGAAAGAAATCTGGGATGTTCTTCAAGTTACGCATGAGGGAACTAACCTTGTGAAGATTCAGAAACTGCAAATGCTTACGAGCAAGTTTGACTCTATTTCATGGCAGAAAATGAATCTTTCACAGACTATTACACACGATTGCAAGACATCGTAAACTCATGTGCTAACTTGGGAGAGAAGATTCCAGAATTTAAAGTTGTAAGAAAGATATTAAGAACTCTTCCTGAACGATTTCGCCCAAAGGTCGCAGCCATTGAAACAATTAAACACCCGGACGAAATGCGTGTAGAAGAATTAGTTGGTTCATTACAAACTTATGAAATGACATTTCCTACTAACTATTCTTCGGAAAAGGCATCCTCTTCTAAGTCTTCAGGTTATGCATTGAAAACAACAAAGGAAGAAGACGCGGATTCATCCTCCTCGGACGATGACGAGAACCTATCTATGGAGGACTTTGAGAAGCAGCTCGCTCTCTTGACAAGGAAGTTTCGCCGCAACTTTCGAAGGGGTAATTCAAGCAAAACTCCATCCTTCGGAAAGTCGAAGAAAGGCAAGGGTTCTTCAAGTTACAAGTCAAGAAAGCAAGAGAACTTCTCAAAGGATAAGAAAAGTTCGGAGGGACAAGTACAATGCTTCAAATGTCGAGGCTACGGCCACATTGCAACGGAGTGTCCCAATAAGAATCCGGCAAAGAAGAAGGCGATGCAAGTCGTCACTTGGGATGACAACTCAACGTCAAATGAGTCATCCTCAAGTGATGAAGAAGACAACGCAACGGCATTCCACGCGTCCACATCTTCACCCTTCATGTGCTTAATGGCAAGTACTTCCGACTCGTTGTCCAACTCCTCCCATGCTGAAAAGAACGTTACGGACGACGAATCGAGTAATTCTGAAGGTGAAGATTTTGCTCTTGCCTACCATAAGCTGTTACGGGATTCAAAGAAACTGGCAAAGCAAAACCGGAGTTTGAGAGGGAGATTGCAGGATCTCGAAGAAGAAGCAAAAAGGGCATCTTATCTCTCAAACGCTCTTGAAGTGGAAAGGGATAACTTAGCCAAAGCAAATGTTTCCCTTCAAGAGAAAAATGAGCTTCTTGAGAAAGAACATGAGAAACTGGTGGATAAAGCGAATTATTTCTCAAAGCTCTACAACGAGGCTCGACAGGAAAATATGGAAATGACGAAGACCATTCTCCAACTAAAGGATGATTTAAAGCGATTCTCTTCAGGAAGGAGTAAGTTGGACAAGCTTCTTGGTCTTGGTCAAACAAATCGTTTCGGCCTCGGGTACACTCAAACTGGAAACAGTCCAAGTTCGAGTGGGACAGTTTTTGTGCCTCAGTCGGTATCTCCTCCTCCGACACCGGAATTCACGACAACCAACGACAACAAGCCTACTTCATCCTCTTCGGGATCGTCAAGAACTAAGGTATGTTTTCGTTGTGGTTTTTCAGGGCACATAAGGAGAAATTGCAGGATGGGAGCCAAACGCTCATCTCAAGCACCTCTTGCAATGACTACCAAAAAGGTGATTCCTCAGAAATCAAATGCAAATCATTTAAAGGAAAAGAGCCTTGGTAGTTCACCGCGCAAGACGACATCATCAAGGAGCAGCAATTCTTCTAACAAGACGCTTTCACCTAGGAGAATAACTTCACGACCATTACCGACGCATTCCAAAAAGGTTTGGGTGCGCAAAGGGAAAACAGTCAAGGACTGCACACAAGAACTTGAACCACATTGGTACAAAACGGCCTTTGGAACTTTTGCACATGGATTTAATGGGGCCAGCTCGTCAACCATCTTTGGGAGGAATCATCTCATGTACCTCCGAGTACTCCGTTACCTCAAACGTTACGCATCTCCAAGGATCATCCTGAATCGAACATTATTGGAGACCCACAAGAAGGAGTCAGAACTCGGAGACAGTTGGTTTGCGGATTCGCTTGCTACGTATCTTTAATCGAACCAAAGAATGTCGATGAAGCTCTTCAGGATGACTACTGGATTGAAGCAATGCAGGAAGAGCTCCATCAATTTGAGCGAAACAAAGTCTGGGAATTAACGAAGCCTCCGAAGCAACACAATGTGATAGGTACTAAATGGATTTTCAAGAACAAGAAAAATGAGGATGGTACTATCATCAGGAACAAAGCACGACTAGTTGCTCAAGGCTACTCTCAAATAGAAGGTATAGACTTTGATGAAACTTTCGCCCCTGTAGCTAGACTCGAGTCCATTCGTATCCTATTTGCAATTGCTTGTCATTTTAAAATAAAACTTTTTCAAATGGACGTTAAGAGCGCGTTTTTAAATGGGTTTTTAAATGAGGAAGTTTATGTGGCTCAACCGAAAGGTTTTGTAGACCATAAACAACCTAACCATGTTTTTCGTTTGAAAAAGGCTCTTTACGGTCTGAAACAAGCACCGCGAGCATGGTACGAAAGGTTGACAAAGCACCTTTTGGAGAAGGGCTATACTCGAGGGGGAGCAGACAGGACTCTCTTCGTGAAGCATTATCAAAATAACTTCATTGTAGCACAAATCTATGTCGATGACATTGTATTTGGCGCAACAAGAGATAATGATGCTTCTAAATTCGCGGAAACCATGGAAAGCGAATTTGAGATGTCCATGATGGGCGAATTGACTTATTTTCTTGGATTGCAAGTAAAACAAAACGATGAAGGCATCCATTTGTGTCAATCCAAGTATGCAATGGAGTTGGTCAAAAAGTTTGATTTAGAAAATTCTAAGGATTTTCCGACTCCAATGGGAACTAGCCATAAGGGACTTGGAAGTGAATCACACAGTGAGAATGTAGACGAGAAACTGTTTCGCAGTATGATTGGAAGTCTACTTTACCTCACGGCTAGTCGCCCGGATATATCCTTTAGTGTTGGGATCTGCGCGAGATATCAATCAGCACCAAAGGAGGTTCACCTAAAAGCGGTGAAAAGGATCATCCGGTACATCAAAGGAACAATAAATTTCGGAATTTGGTATCCTATGGGAACAAGTCTGGACATTGTTGGATACTCAGATGCCGATTGGGCAGGATCAGTGGATGATCGGAAAAGTACGAGTGGTGCATGTTTTTATCTTGGCCATTGCCTTGTTGCATGGCACAGTAAAAAGCAAAACTGCATAGCACTCTCAACTGCCGAAGCGGAATATATTTCAGCGGGTAGTTGTTCAACCCAACTGATATGGATGAAAAGCGTGTTGAGCGACTTCCGGATTTCAGCAACTTCGGTAACAATTCTTTGTGACAACACTAGTGCTATAAACATTTCCAAAAACCCTGTGTTGCACTCAAGAACAAAACACATTGAACTTAGATATCATTTTCTTAGAGAGCTAGTTGAATCAAATATTCTTCAACTTTCATATATTTCAACTGAGGATCAATTAGCTGACATTTTGACAAAACCTTTGGATCAAAAACGTTTTATTCATTTGCGTAAAGCAATTGGAATGCTTTCCTTGAAATAACCTCTTTTTGAAACTTTTGCTTAGGTTAGGTTTTGTTTTGTGTTTTTGTTCTTTATCTATGTTTGTACATAGGACATTAATTGAGCATTAGTTATATTGACTTTAATTGCATCTTTTCACGCATTTAGAAATTTATTATGCTTTTGACATCATAATATTTCAATGTTGCAATGATCATTTATGAGTCTTCTTTTAAGTGATCAAAGTCAATTTCTCTCTCAATGATCTCTTGGTATAGTCATTATCTTATTTGACCATTTAGTCGAGTATGAATGCGAGATCAATTTTTGGTTGAATACCTTATATCTTAAATAATTGATAGCCAATTGAGGGGGAGTCAAAGAAATGTAATATGCTCAAAAGATGTGGAAAGAGTTACATCCCAATGAGGAGTGTGAAAACTACCACCACATGGAGGAAAGAGCTACCACCTCGGTCGTCCGAGTACTGTGTGCAGCTACCACATGTATACCAAGCATGGTTTTTCAATTTTGATTAAATAAAATGCATATGAAATACTTGACTCTGTCAAATTTCAAGGTTGGTATAAGGTGGATTTTTAATGAAAGATGCTCAAAGAGCCACTCTCTTCAACAGATTGTCTAAATATATTATCTAACTTATCTGGGATTTCAAACATCTATTGATCTTGGTATTTCATTTTCTTTACAAAATTGATGATTTGATAAAGGCATTACACATAAGATCATGCTAGATGTAATTGAAGTTGTTCAACTTTAAGGGTTTTAACTTTCATAAATTTTCGTTTCATTTTTGAGTATTTTTGATAGATTTAGTATAATCTATTTCTTGTTGTATGAAACGATGATTTTTGTTTAAAGTTGATATGCAAAAGTGCTTACATACTTTTTCTGGATTTTATGGAATTTTTCTAAATTTTTCTGAAGAAAAAGTTGGAGCCGATCCGGATCGGACAAGTTGATCCGGATCCCGAACGCAGGTATTTCCTGCGGGTAGCCGATCCGGATCGAACTCTCGATCCGATCCGGATCACGGCTAGGTTTTTAATAGAACGAAAGGGGTTTTGATTTCTTTTACCTTAATCTTTTGTTCTTAAGCCTCCAGAGCTTCTCTCTCTAGAATTCATCCTTCTTGGAGCTTTCCAAACTCGAGTTCTTCGATTCCAAGTAAGTTTTATTGATCAAAATCTTGGTTTTTCACTGTTTTTCCTTGTTTGCTCAAAACGTGAGTAGAAATCATGGAACTTTTTCGTTTGTGAATGGTTTTTGGTCAAATTTCTTTTGAAATAAGAACTCTGGGTAGATTAGTTTTGATTATATGCTAGGTTTTCTCAAGATAAACGAATTTTTGGGCTTCGATTTCTGAAAATTCTGTTTTAGGGCATATAATAGGAATTTTTGAAATTCATGCAATTGATCTATTTTTAAAATTCTTTTTGCAAAACTAATTTGATTCTTAGTCTCTCTACATGATTATGAGTGTCTGGGTATAATTTTTCAAATTTTTGAAAACTGAAAATTTTCGTGTTCTTGAGTTGGTATTCTCAGGATTTCAACTTCTTAAAGCACAAAGAACAAACAACAATGGCATTCTCATGGATCATTCTTCTCTTGGTTACAATGGTGCATACTCGAGCAACCAACAAACTGAAAAGAGCCAAGAAACCTCAACGAAAAGGTGAATTTCATCTTATCAGTGACTCAGAAACTGAAGCAGATAATGATGAGGTAGACTGGGACAAGTTGACGGATGATGATGAATCAATGCCCGTTAAACCTAAAGAAAAGGCTTCCGATGGATCAAAAGGAAAGGCTTCCGATGGATCAAAAGGAAAGGCACCCATGGACACAGGAAAAGCACCTATGACGTCACCAACCATCTCCGTAAAAAGGAAACGACTAGCTCGACGCTTTGGACTACCACGAGATGCTGATGTTAGCAAACCAGCAGTTCCTGACTCCCCGCCTCGTGTGGAAGAAGTGTTTGTTAACACTGATCGCCTTTGTAATAACCGCTGGTTTTTGGTTCCTTCTGGTCTCTCCTGTTTTTTTTCTTGAACCGCCTTTCGGCTAAGGGGTCCAGGGTACGACTCTTCTTGCGTTGTTTTTGGGCAGGCCGACGGGGCTCGCGGGTATTTTTAGAGAATAAAGCTCGCGAAACGGAGGCCAGCGGCGCGAACGGATCTGTTTTTCGACCCCGGAATCGCCCGGAATAAATTCCTGAAGTTGTCGCAGTGTTCAGCCACCTCCGCAGAGGTAAACCAGGCCCGGGTTTAGGTTAATTTGATTTAATTTATTTTATTTTGTTATTTCTGATCTAGATTTACTCAATTGGAGTTAATTAAATTTAATCTGATTTAATTTGAGCGAAATCGATGTTAACCTATTGCACCTTTGGTCTAGGCGGGGTTACGTTTAGTTGGACTTGGGTTTAGACCCGTTTGCGCCTAAACGGCTAATTAATAAGGGCTGAGGGATTGGGTTCCCCATTCCCTTTTCTTTTTCCTTCGCACAAGTGAGAACCGAAGCCGTCTCCCACCCGCTTCGAGGCGACGCGAGATCCCGACGAGGAGAAGGAGGAAACCGATCGCCTCCCCGCAAGATCCGACGAACCCAAATAGGACGATCCCTCTCTTTTTCCGCCCGGTGCCGACGAGGACAAGGTGAGCGCGATCTCTTTTTCCCCTCCCTCGTTCTTGAGTTTAAAAATTGTGTAGGGGAGGGCTTTTCTTGGGCGGACCGGAGAGGGGACGCCGGGGCGGGGCGAGCCACCCGCCGGCAGGGCACCCGCGCGAGATGGGCATCGCGCGGGGTTGCCCGTGCCTGCGGGCAACTTTCCCCCCCCCCGAGCGGGGCCGCCGCGTGGGGCAACCCGCACGCGGGGCTGCCGCGCGGGGAGCCCCCGCACGCGGGGCTGCCGCGCGGGGCAGCCCGCATGCGGGGGCTGCCGCGCGGGCCACCCGCATGCGGGGGCTGCCGCGCGGGCCACCCCGCATGCGGGGCTGCCGCGCGGGCGACCCCGCATGCGGGGCTGCCGCGCGGGGCAGCCCGCATGCGGGGGCTGCCGCGCGGGCCACCCCGCATGCGGGGGCTGCCGCGCGGGCCACCCGCATGCGGGGCTGCCGCGGGGCAGCCCGCATGCGGGGGCTGCCGCGCGGGCCACCCCGCATGCGGGGACTGCCGCGCGGGCCACCCCGCATGCGGGGCTGCCGCGCGGGCCACCCCGCATGCGGGGCTGCCGCACAGGGCAACCCGCGCATGCGGGGCGCCGCGCGGCTAAACCGCGCGTGCTGCGTTTTTCGGGGCTCTTCTTGGACTGCGCTCTTCGGGTCTTGACCTCCCTGCCCGGGGAATCCGTTTTGCAGCGTTGGGGAGCGCGCCGGAACGCGAAGGAGGCGAACGCGGAACGCTACAGGCGACAGGTGGGTTAAGCGTGGTAATCAGTGTCGATCTCCGTTGGCTTTTAACTTAAATAATTCATGTGTCATTCGTGCTTAGAGATTATCATATTATTATTGTTCATACATCGCGGTTACTCTCTATTATTGCATAGACGTTGGGATTATCATCTTATTATTGTTCACATATCGCGGTTACTCTCTATTACTGCATAGACATTGTGTGTCGTTCATGCTTAGAGATTATCATATTATTATTGTTCATGTATGGTGGTTACTCTCTATTATTGCATACACCTTGTGATTATCATCTTACTATCGTTCATATATTGTGGTTACTGTGCTCGAGGCTGCAACACGTGCACCCACGGTTTGGCCACCGTGAGGGGTGCACTTTTCCGGAAAAGAGGTCTATGACCCGTGTATACCCACGAGGTGACGTAGTGGGGCCCCTTATTAGTTGTGGGGTTGAGGCGCCGAGGTGCGAGCGGTGCGACCCGTCGGTTTAGTTGTCCGACGCGGTCGGGATGTGCAGGTACGGTATGGGCCGTCGGTTTGGTTATCCGACGGGGCCCGGTATAGCAGGTTACAGGTGCACAGATTGTGGTTTCCCTCTGGAGAGGGCGGTTGCCCGGTTGCGGTCACGGTTTGCTTTACTGTTTTTTTATCCTGCTCTATTATTACTCGTTACTGACGCCCCACTTTGTGACAGGGACTGGGCGGAGGGAGAGGTAGACGACGGAGAGGACGGGGCGGGAGCTTCCGGGTTGCCGGGAACCCTGGACTGTATTTCTTTATTTATCTCGCATTTCATTAACTTTGTTGATACGTGTGAGGTTCTCGATACCCTCGTGGGGTCGACGTGGATGTCGGTATTTGGTTACTCCTTTATGCATTACATTCCTTTTTATCTATGTGGGCCATTTGAAAAAGAAAAGCAAAACCAAAGAAAAGTTGCGAAAACTGTTTTAAAAAAATCTAAGTGTCGTGTGGGCACTGATTTCAAAACCTTGGGGATTTATGGATTGCGAAATGAGTTTTCAAACCTTGGGTGTCGTGTGGGCACCGTTTTCAAAACCCTGTGGATTTATGTTGATTTCAAAACTAGTTTTCAAATCATAAGTGCCGGGTGGGCGCTCTTTCAAATCTGAGAATTTATCCTTTCCAAATCGATCGGCCAAATGTTTGAATGGTTAGAATAATGAAATCTGTTACTGATTGTTGTGATTGAATGGTTGTATGTGTGACTCGGAACATGTACTAAACGCTACGCCGTGCATTTACAGGGGAGACTCTGTCCGTTTACAGAGCGATCCTGTATATGCGGCGGGTCTGGGCACGCTCCGGGAAGAAAGGAATTTCAAACAAAATTTTTGGACACGCTAATCAAACCCGTTTTCCTAAATACTTCCGCTGAACGAAACCCCCGGGGCGTGACAGATTAAGATGGTATCAGAGCCAATTCATTCAATCACAACAGTTGATGCCGACATCCGTGGGAATGCCTCACCTATCTACAAGTGAATGAAATGGGTAGGGCATAGGGCTGTAGAACGTGAGTGATCGGGGGGGGAAATTTGAGTCTTTTCTCGAGCTAAGTGATTCGCGGTCGTAGTTAAAGTCTGATGTTGACCTTGTTACGTGTGACAGCTATGGTTCGTACCAGATCGTCGGCGGGTGACGCCGAGGCAGAAGCGACGACATCGACGGCCGCGGAGAACCAGCTCCTGCGGCAGCAATTGCGGGAAATGGCGGGGCAATTGGCCACCCTCACCGATCATGTGCGTCAGTTGACGCAGCAGCAGCAGGCCGCGCCAGTGACGGCCGCCCCGGTCCCTCCGCCGGGGCCGACAGCACCTGCCGCGGCACCACCGACAGCACCACCACCAGCGGCGACTACGGGGCCGGCACCAGGGACAACTAGTCGGGTTGTTCTGGAGGAAACAGTGGTCACGCCTACCCCTATCGCGGCTGCCGCCGCCACGAGGGGAGGGGGTGTGGTGATGACCGAGCGGGATCGAGTGCGGGCCAACTTGAAGGACTTTAAGAAACACGACCCGCCCACGTTCGAAGGAGATACGACTGATCCGTGGGTCGTTGAGAACTGGGTGGGGTCGATGGAGAAGCTTTTTGAAGATCTACTAATGGAAGACGATGAGCGGGTTCCCCTGGCAGTCCATTGTCTGGAGGGGAATGCCCGTTTATGGTGGAAGACGGTGCGCCCAGATCCTGCTAAGGGCACCGCTTTCCCGTCCTGGGGAACTTTCAAGAAAGAGCTGTTCGAGGCCTTCTTCACCAGCAGCGTCAAGAAGAAATTGGAAGATGATCTGAACCATATCCAGCAGGGAAACCGCACGGTCATGGAGTACCAACGAGAGTTCGTCCGCCTAGCGAACTGCGTCCCGTTCGTCATAAGGGACGAGGCTCATAAGGCGCAACTTTTTGTGGACGGCCTGCGGAGCAACATATTTGAAGTGGTGCAAGCAGCTGACCTGCATACATTCCAGAAAGTGGTCGACAGGGCCACCACGGTGGAGCGGGGCTTTGCCATCACCCGCGCAAGAAGGGAGAACTCGGCGAGACTGGAGGACAGGAAGCGGCAGCAGCAGAACCAGGGAGGAGGCAACTGGAGTGGGGGCGGAGCCCCCAAACGGTGGAAACCGCAGGCGGGACCCCGAGGAGCGCCGCCAGGAGGGCCGAGGCCGGGAAATAGGCATTGCGTGATTTGCGGGGGAGGGCATACTGCGGGAGAGTGCCCCCAGAGAGGCGACCACTGTTTCAGATGCGGCAAACGGGGGCACTTCCGCCGCAACTGTCCCTTGGGCGGGGGACCTGCACCCTCGGGAGCTTACACGCCCGCGCCACAGCTCTCAGGGCGGGGGAAAGCTCCTATGGCGTCAACTCCCAGGCCCCCCGCACCACGGCGAGAGGAGGATCGGCAGCCACAACCAGGCGGGAGGGTTTTCTCAATGACCAGCCAAGGGACTAATCCACCGGAGGACGCTCTTGCAGGTACTACTTCCGTTTCGAATTCCCGTGCTAGAACTCTTTTCGATACTGGAGCAACACACTCGTTCATTTCTCGTGACTTCGTTTTTATGCATGACCTCGAGGAAACCCCCCTTCAAAACTCCCTGACGGTGCAAACAGCGGGGGGGACTTTGGAGGCGGTCAGCTCAGTGGCCGCCTGCTCGATTAAGCTTGGGCGACTGGCTTGCCCATGGGACATGGTGGTAATCCCCTTGAAGGAGTACGACGCGGTGTTGGGCATGGACTGGCTCACGAGGTACCAGGCGCTCATTGACTGCGACAAGCGACAAGTGCGATTGCAAGAACCGGGCTTTCCTGAACATGTGTATATGGCGGGCAAAAGCATCACCTTCCCAGCGGTCATCTCAGCGGCACGAGCCAGAAGATTGGTAGAGGGTGGATGCGTGGCCTATTTAGCGTCGGTGGATCTGGCCACCCGACCCTCGTCGGCACCTGCAGACATCCCGGTGGTGAGGGACTTCCCCGATGTTTTCCCCGCAGAATTGCCCGGGATGCCTCCGGAGCGAGAGGTGGAGTTCCCTATCGAGCTAGTACCAGGCACGCAGCCAATTACGAAGGCGCCCTACCGAATGGCCTTCGCGGAGCTAAAGGAGCTAAAAGCACAACTGGAAGACCTCTTGGATAAAGGATTCATCAGACCGAGTGTGTCACCCTGGGGCGCACCGGTACTCTTCGTGCGGAAGAAAGACGGGAGCCTGCGTCTCTGCATCGACTACAGGGGGATAAACAAAGTTACGGTGAAGAATAAGTACCCCCTTCCCAGAATCGACGACCTCTTCGATCAGTTACGGGGAGCGACGGTCTTCTCCAAAATTGACCTACAGTCGGGCTATCATCAACTCCGAGTTCGACATGAAGACATCCCCAAGACCGCCTTCCGGACTCGGTACGGCCACTACGAGTTCACGGTGATGCCTTTCGGGCTTACGAACGCCCCCGCAGTCTTCATGGACATGATGAATAGGATCTTCAGACCCTTCTTGGATCGGTTTGTGGTAGTCTTCATCGACGACATTTTGATCTACTCCACCACCGACGAGGAGCACAGGGACCATCTACGAACAATCCTGCAAACCCTCAGAGAGCAGAAGCTGTTCGCCAAGCTCAAGAAGTGTGAGTTCTGGCTGCGCGAAGTGGGCTTTTTGGGGCATGTGATCTCGGCACAGGGAATCGCCGTGGATCCCAAGAAGGTGGAAGCAGTGGTGGACTGGCAGCCGCCGACGTCGGTGACAGAAGTACGAAGTTTCCTAGGGCTGGCAGGATATTACCGGCGTTTCGTTGAGGGTTTCGCAAAGATCGCTACCCCTTTAAACCGATTGACCAGAAAAGGAGAGAAGTTCATATGGACGGCCAAATGCCAGCAGAGCTTTGAGGAACTCAAGGGGAGGTTAACTAGGGCACCAATACTCGTGCTGCCGACGCCCGGAGAGGATTATGAAGTGTACTGCGACGCGTCACGGATCGGTCTGGGAGGTGTTCTGATGCAACAGGGGAAGGTAATTGCTTACGCGTCCAGGCAGTTGAAAGACTATGAAAGGAACTACCCAATACACGACTTGGAGTTGGCCGCTGTGGTCTTCGTTTTGAAACTGTGGAGGCATTACCTTTTCGGAGTCCACTGCAACGTTTTCTCCGATCATCAAAGTCTGAAATACATCTTTACCCAGAAAGAGTTAAACCTGCGGCAGAGGCGATGGCTCGAATTGTTGAAGGACTACGACTTGACGATTCAGTATCATCCTGGAAAAGCAAACGTGGTAGCTGACGCACTGAGCAGGAAAGGGCATCAAGAAGGGGCATCGGAGAGCGCGCTAACGAAGCAAGACCACTTGATCGCGGAGTTCGCGCGAATGCAATTGGAGGTGGTGCCGGCAGGCACGGTTATGCAACTTCTAACCTTGGTGATCAAGCCGACGTTATTCGAGAGGATCCAGGAGGGACAGCAGACCGACCCACACCTACAGCGTATACGAGACAAGATCCTACTGGGCCAAGAAATTGACTTTGCGGTGGAAAGCGACGGCACCTTACGGTTCCGCGGACGGATCTGCGTGCCGAGTTCAGCAGAGATGAAGGAAGAGATCCTAGCTGAGGCACACCGAGCCCCTTATGCGGCACATCCGGGGGGCACGAAGATGTACAGGGACCTCAAACAGACGTTCTGGTGGCCTAAGCTAAAGGAAGACGTGACGCGACACGTAGCCCACTGCCTAGTATGCCAACAGATAAAGGCCGAGCACCAGCGACCAGCAGGGAAGTTACAGCCCTTACCGGTACCAGAGTGGAAATGGGACCAGATCACCATGGACTTTGTCACTGGTTTTCCTCGATCACAACAGGGCCACGACACAGTCTGGGTCGTAGTCGACAGATTAACCAAGTCAGCACACTTCTTGCCGGTTCATACAACTTGGACCCGCGAACGGTTAGCTCAAGTCTACATCAGCGAGATCGTGAGACTACATGGGGTACCGGCATCGATCACCTCGGATAGAGACACGCGCTTTGTCTCGAAGTTTTGGCAAAGTCTCCAGCGGGCCATGGGGACCAGATTACATTTCAGCACCGCCTTCCACCCTCAGACGGACGGACAGTCAGAGCGCACGATACAAACCTTAGAAGACCTGCTTCGCGCCTGTGCACTTGATTGGGGGGCCGGTTGGTCACGCTACCTACCCCTCGTGGAATTTGCCTACAACAATAGCTACCAGGCCAGCATTCAGATGGCGCCCTACGAAGCCTTATACGGAAGGCGCTGCCGATCCCCGATTTGTTGGGACGACTTGGGAGAACGGAAACTCCTGGGACCCGACTTAGTGGAGGAAACTGAAGAGAAAGTGCGCCTTATCAGACAGCGCCTGCTAACCGCCCAGAGTCGACAGAAGAGTTATGCAGATCAGAGGCGCCGTGACTTGGAATTTCAAGCAGGGGAGCACGTGTTTTTGCGGGTCTCTCCATCCAGAGGTATCAAGCGTTTCGGGTTAAAGGGCAAACTGAGCCCACGGTTTGTGGGGCCTTTCGAGATCCTGGAGCGCATTGGCCCAGTCGCTTACCGCCTCGCCCTACCACCAAACCTCGACCGAGTCCACGACGTATTCCATGTGTCGATGCTTCGGAAATACCTTCCTGACCCGTCACACGTCCTGGACACCTCAGCACTTGAGCTTAAGGAGGACCTCAGCTTTGAAGAAACCCCGGTGAGAATCTTGGCAAGGGAAAACAAATCACTGCGAAATCGAACCATCCCCTACGTAAAGGTACTTTGGAACAACCACGAGGAGCAGGAAGCAACTTGGGAACTGGAGTCTAAGATGAAGGAGTGCTACCCCGACCTTTTCGCTCCCACCCGGGCTTGAGTTTCGAGGACGAAACTCGTTTTTAGAGGTGAGTGGTGTAATAACCGCTGGTTTTTGGTTCCTTCTGGTCTCTCCTGTTTTTTTTCTTGAACCGCCTTTCGGCTAAGGGGTCCAGGGTACGACTCTTCTTGCGTTGTTTTTGGGCAGGCCGACGGGGCTCGCGGGTATTTTTAGAGAATAAAGCTCGCGAAACGGAGGCCAGCGGCGCGAACGGATCTGTTTTTCGACCCCGGAATCGTCCGGAATAAATTCCTGAAGTTGTCGCAGTGTTCAGCCACCTCCGCAGAGGTAAACCAGGCCCGGGTTTAGGTTAATTTGATTTAATTTATTTTATTTTGTTAATTCTGATCTAGATTTACTCAATTGGAGTTAATTAAATTTAATCTGATTTAATTTGAGCGAAATCGATGTTAACCTATTGCACCTTTGGTCTAGGCGGGGTTACGTTTAGTTGGACTTGGGTTTAGACCCGTTTGCGCCTAAACGGCTAATTAATAAGGGCTGAGGGATTGGGTTCCCCATTCCCTTTTCTTTTTCCTTCGCACAAGTGAGAACCGAAGCCGTCTCCCACCCGCTTCGAGGCGACGCGAGATCCCGACGAGGAGAAGGAGGAAACCGATCGCCTCCCCGCAAGATCCGACGAACCCAAATAGGACGATCCCTCTCTTTTTCCGCCCGGTGCCGACGAGGACAAGGTGAGCGCGATCTCTTTTTCCCCTCCCTCGTTCTTGAGTTTAAAAATTGTGTAGGGGAGGGCTTTTCTTGGGCGGACCGGAGAGGGGACGCCGGGGCGGGGCGAGCCACCCGCCGGCAGGGCACCCGCGCGAGATGGGCATCGCGCGGGGTTGCCCGTGCCTGCGGGCAACTTTTCCCCCCCCCCCGAGCGGGGCCGCCGCGTGGGGCAACCCGCACGCGGGGCTGCCGCGCGGGGCAGCCCGCATGCGGGGGCTGCCGCGCGGGCCACCCCGCATGCGGGGCTGCCGCGCGGGCCACCCCGCATGCGGGGCTGCCGCGCGGGCAGCCCGCATGCGGGGGCTGCCGCGCGGGCCACCCCGCATGCGGGGCTGCCGCGCGGGCCACCCGCATGCGGGGCTGCCGCGCGGGGCACCCGCATGCGGGGCTGCCGCGCGGGCCACCCCGCATGCGGGGCTGCCGCGCGGGGCCACCCGCATGCGGGGCTGCCGCACAGGGCAACCCGCGCATGCGGGGCGCCGCGCGGCTAAACCGCGCGTGCTGCGATTTTCGGGGCTCTTCTTGGACTGCGCTCTTTGGGTCTTGACCTCCCGCCCGGGGAATCCGTTTTGCAGCGTTGGGGAGCGCGCCGGAACGCGAAGGAGGCGAACGCGGAACGCTACAGGCGACAGGTGGGTTAAGCGTGGTAATCAGTGTCGATCTCCGTTGGCTTTTAACTTAAATAATTCATGTGTCATTCGTGCTTAGAGATTATCATATTATTATTGTTCATACATCGCGGTTACTCTCTATTATTGCATAGACGTTGGGATTATCATCTTATTATTGTTCACATATCGCGGTTACTCTCTATTACTGCATAGACATTGTGTGTCGTTCATGCTTAGAGATTATCATATTATTATTGTTCATGTATGGTGGTTACTCTCTATTATTGCATACACCTTGTGATTATCATCTTACTATCGTTCATATATTGTGGTTACTGTGCTCGAGGCTGCAACACGTGCACCCACGGTTTGGCCACCGTGAGGGGTGCACTTTTCCGGAAAAGAGGTCTATGACCCGTGTATACCCACGAGGTGACGTAGTGGGGCCCCTTATTAGTTGTGGGGTTGAGGCGCCGAGGTGCGAGCGGTGCGACCCGTCGGTTTAGTTGTCCGACGCGGTCGGGATGTGCAGGTACGGTATGGGCCGTCGGTTTGGTTATCCGACGGGGCCCGGTATAGCAGGTTACAGGTGCACAGATTGTGGTTTCCCTCTGGAGAGGGCGGTTGCCCGGTTGCGGTCACGGTTTGCTTTACTGTTTTTTTATCCTGCTCTATTATTACTCGTTACTGACGCCCCACTTTGTGACAGGGACTGGGCGGAGGGAGAGGTAGACGACGGAGAGGACGGGGCGGGAGCTTCCGGGTTGCCGGGAACCCTGGACTGTATTTCTTTATTTATCTCGCATTTCATTTACTTTGTTGATACGTGTGAGGTTCTCGATACCCTCGTGGGGTCGACGTGGATGTCGGTATTTGGTTACTCCTTTATGCATTACATTCCTTTTATCTATGTGGGCCATTTGAAAAAGAAAAGCAAAACCAAAGAAAAGTTGCGAAAACTGTTTTAAAAATCTAAGTGTCGTGTGGGCACTGATTTCAAAACCTTGGGGATTTATGGATTGCGAAATGAGTTTTAAAACCTTGGGTGTCGTGTGGGCACCGTTTTCAAAACCCTGTGGATTTATGTTGATTTCAAAACTAGTTTTCAAATCATAAGTGCCGGGTGGGCGCTCTTTCAAATCTGAGAATTTATCCTTTCCAAATCGATCGGCCAAATGATTGAATGGTTAGAATAATGAAATCTGTTACTGATTGTTGTGATTGAATGGTTGTATGTGTGACTCGGAACATGTACTAAACGCTACGCCGTGCATTTACAGGGGAGACTCTGTCCGTTTACAGAGCGATCCTGTATATGCGGCGGGTCTGGGCACGCTCCGGGAAGAAAGGAATTTCAAACAAAATTTTTGGGCACGCTAATCAAACCCGTTTTCCTAAATACTTCCGCTGAACGAAACCCCCGGGGCGTGACAGCCTTAGAGCTTTTGAACATCGTGAATGCATCGGTGAACGACATGTCAACATTGAAGCTCTCTGTCACGCCCCGGGGGGGTTTTTACGCGCGGAAGGGTAGCCACCGATGCTCCCAAATTTTACATATATATATTTTTTTGAAACCAATCTCCCCCGGTGCGTGCCCAGACCCGCCGCATATACAAATTCACTCTGCAAACGGGCAGAGTCTCATTTGTATATGCACGGCGTCCTGATTACAATGTTCACATAAACATGCCTTTAACCACACTAGACCGATTGCCAATCACATACAACCATTTTCAACAACATACAATCAATTTCCACAAGTAATAAAGAGGCCGACTATTTTTGAAAGGATAAAACCACAGGGTTTTGAATGCGATGCCCACTCGACATCAGGTTTTATAAAACTATTTTCGAAACCACATAAATCCACAGAATTTGAAATCGGTGCCCACCCGACACCAGGTTTAATAAAACTAATTTCAAAACCACATAAATCCACAGAATTTGAAAACGGTGCCCACACGGCACCCATTTATAAATCCACAGAATTTGAAACGTGCCCACACGGCACCATATTTTTAAAACAGTTTTCACAACAGTTTTCTTGTTCCTTATTTGTAGTTTGAAAGCGGCCAAGCCAAGAAGTGAGAACAAAACACCCATCCAAAAGGGTTGTCGAATAGCCCAACATCCACATCGATCCCACGGGGGTATCGCGATCCACAACTAGCTACAATGCGTAATGAAATGAACAAGGAAGGTAAAGCAAACCGTATCTGTGGCCCCAAAGGGGCCAGAAGATCGCTCACGCGGCCTCACCAACGACCTAGCGCTCGACCCTGGACGGACTGGGCGAACCTGTCACGGAGTGGGGAGTCAGTGACCAGAAATAATAATAAAAGCAATAAAGGCTAAAGTAAGGCAAACCATGATAAGAACCAGAGCAATCAACAATGAAGCACCCTGTGCAACCCATACAACGCAGAACCCGTGCAAAACAATACACTGCAGAACCTTGTGCAAACAAAACCGGGCACCTCCCCCGGCAACCACACCGAGCACCTGCCTCGGAACCCCTGCCGAGCACCTGCCTCGGCCGCCGAGCACCCGCCTCGGCATCACCGCTCACACCCCCCACCCACGGGGGCCCCCATTCCTAACGTCACCATCACGTGGGGTACACGGGTCAACGTACCACTTTTCCGGAAAAGCACACCCTCGCGGTGGCCAAACCGCCGGTGTGCGTGTAGCAAAACAAGAGCCTCGACCGAGCACCAACCTCGGTTAACCGAACCGAGCACCAACCTCGGTAAACCAGACCGAGCACCTGCCTCAGCCGTCTCCCAGATCATGGTGTGTCGTCGAGCACAGCGACCCTTAGTCGCCATCGACGTGGTGATAATAAAAACGTAAGCACAAGCGGGGGTTAGCAACATTTTAATGTGTCAAACCTTTGCTCTTACCAATTGTCCTCGCTTCCCGACTCAATAACTGTCGGGAAAGGAACCCACCTTTCGACGTCCGACTGGTCACAACGATCACCGTCCTCGTCGCCCGTACACTCCAAACAACCCTACTGTTGTTCGGAGAGGCGAACCACCCATCCAGTCTCCCGCCGCGACGATCATTAAACCCGGAGGTCCATGTCACCCTTACAAGATATAAATAGCAAGAACGGAAACATACACAAAGACGTTCTAAGGGGTACCCACCTGGAACGCGAAGAAAAGGGTGTGCGGGAAATCCAGTTAGAACACGCCCACCATGCGCCCGAAAAACTGAAGTAGGAAAACAATATTAAAAACATCGTCGCGGTCAAAAACACTCAAAAACGGGGCGAAACGGGCCAAAAACGGAGCTTCCGGGCTCTTTGGCTGCAGTCGGGTGCACGGGTCCAGGCGTGGACCGGGTCCACGGCAGCAGGCGGCCGCGGCGCAGACCGGGTGCACCGCTCGGTGAGCCGCTGGAGCACGGCCAGCGTCGCGGACCGGGCTCACGGCTACAGTGGTGGCGGTCGCGGACCGGGTGCACGCCGCAGCGGTGGACCGCTGCGGCTTGGGCCGGGCCGCGCACGGGTGAAGGCGCGCGCCGGGTTCACCGTTCCCCCCGCTGCGCGACGAGCACCGGGTGCACGCCTATGGCGTGCACCGCACGACCTGGCGCACCCATCCATGCGCCGGGTCTGCGGTCCCGGGCCTCGGAGGCATGCGCCGGGTGCACGCCGGTCCGGTGGACCGCGCGGCCTGGCGCACCCTTCCATGCGCCGGGTCTGCAGTCCCGGGCCGTGGAGGCGTGCGCCGGGTGCATGCCGACGCGGTGGACCGCGGCCTGAGAGAAGCCCTAATGAACAGTAAACGTCTCCTTTTTCGGCTCCGGTTTCGGCCTCGCGATCACGGCGGCTGCGGCGACGACCCCGTGAACACGGTAACGGCGGCGGCGGCCTCCCGTTTAACCACGGCGGCGGCGGCCTCCCGTTAAGCACCAAACTCGCCTCAAACGCGACACGACAACAAGGAAAACCACCTACCGAAAAGGAACGGAAAGATCCGAACCGCTCACCTCGTTTTCGCCGGTAAGGGAGGAAGAAAGAGGATCGTCCCGCTCTCGTTCGCCGGGTTTCGCAGGGCGTGCGATCGTCCTTCCTTCTCCCCGTCTCGCCGCCTCGGTTCCTCACGCCCACGGTTGAAAAGGGAGGAAATATGAATTGGGGTTCCCTTTTTCTTCTTAAAAGCGCCGCCTTAAACCCTAGCCGTCAAGAGAAAAACCCTACGGCCCCCGGTTTTAAGTAAACCCTAAAATAACCGGAACAAAAACCGACGGCTACGATTGTCTCGTAAAGCGTGTCAATCGCTCGCACGGATCCCGGAGCGCCTAAAAGGGGTCCAAACTTCAAAATTAAATTCTGGGAGATCCCGGAGTCGGAAAACAAATCCGATCGCGCCACCGTTCTCCGTTTTGCGAGCTCTACCACCTAAAAATACTCGCAAACCCCGACGATCAGCCCAAAAATTCTCGAATTTCAACCCCTCCTTAGTCAACTGAAAATATTAAATTAGGACCCTAAACGAAAAACCGAAAGGTCGAGGTACCACCCAAAAGATAAAATAACCCACTGACATAAAAAGATGAAAAGTCCGATCGCCTCGAAAAGCGTGCCAGCCACTTAGCACGGATTCCGATGCACCCCTCAAAGCAAACGCTTTGACCCCCATTCCGGGAGATCCGTAAATCGGAATCCGAATCCGTTCGCTTTGCCGTCCTCCGTTTTGCGAGCTCAATCGCAGAAAAATACCCGCGGTCCAGGCCAGTCCATTGCAGAAAACACAGTGAAAGATTTTCCTAACAACTCTGCCACAAAAAGAGGGTGTTCAAAAGCATTGGAATGCCAGGACTCTACATCACTCACCTCTTAAAACAAGTTTCGTCCTCGAAACTTAACCCTGGTCTGCAACGAATGAAGCTGGGTAGCACTCCTCCATCTTTGACCCCAGTTCCCAAGTCGCTTCACGTTCTTCCTGGTGGCTCCACAGCACCTTCACATAGGGGGTCGTCCGGTTGCGCAATCCTTTTTGTCCTCTCGTACTGAGATGCGCACCGGTGTTTCATCGAAGCTCACGTCCCCTCCAAGCTCAACGGCAGTGATCATCCATCATCCCAATCAAGTACGCAGGTTCGAAACATAACTTCGAGAATCCGGATCACTCGTTCGGACTGTCCGTCGATCTGGGGGTGAAACGCCGTGCTGAAGTGTGGTTTAGTCTCTAGAGCTCGCTGTAGACTTTGCCAAAGGTTCGACACCAGCCGAGTGTCTCTAGTCCACGCCATACGAATGGGTGGGAAGAGAGTTGACTTCGTCAGTCGCTCCACTGTGACTTAAACTGCATCGTGCCCTTGATGCGATGCAGAAAACCCGTGACGGATTCCATGCTGATTCGCTCCCATTTCCACTCTGGTACAGGTAGAGATTGTAGTTTTCCCCCGCCGGGCGCTGATGTTCGAACTTTACTGGTTAATCATCCAAACAACGGGCAGTGAACTGTGTTACATCCCCCTTCGGTTTAGTCCACCAAAGATTCTGCTTGAGGTCCTTGTACATCTTCGTGTCACCTGGATGCGCCGCATAGGGAGCGCAGTGTGCCTCGGACAATATCTCTTCCTTCAACTCTGGCAGCTCGGGAACGCAATTCCGCCCTCGAAAATGTATCGTGCCGTTCGCACTCGCCGAAAAGTCGCTCACGTGGTCCGGGGGATTTGTCTCGAACAAGCTGTATCTGTGCGCCTGTCCTCTGGCCTTTCAGGATTTCTCTAATAGGGTTGGCTTGACCATCAAGGACAAGAGTCGCGCGACCGTACCGGCCCTGCTGAGTAATCGCGCTTATCGATTCCTCCTCAATTTGACCCTTCCCGCTCAAGACATCCGCTCCTACACTTGCTTTTTCTGGGGTGATGCTGAATGGATAAGTCGAGTCCTTCAGCAACTGCAACCAACGCCTCTGTCGCAAGGCAACTCTTCCTATGTGAACCAAACTTAAGGCTCTGGCGATCCGAAAACACATCACGATGAACTCCAAAAGGTGGTGTCTCCAACGCTTTAAAACGAAGACGACTGCTGCCAGTTTCGAATCGTGTGTCAGGCAGTTCCGCTCACATTCCCTGCGATCCTCGTTGCTGACACCATGTGCCCCAAAAAGCCCACTTAGAGAAGTCAGAACTCACATTTCTTAAACTTAGCAAACAGCTTCTGGTCCCTGAGATTCCAGAGAGTAACCCGCAAGTGCTCCTCTCAGTTGATTGAAGAGGTCATCAATCCTGGGCTTGTCCTTCACTGTAACCTTGTTCATCTCCATGTAGTCGATGTGCAGACGTAAGCTTCCGTCCTCCTTTCGCACGAAGAGGACGGGTGCGCCCCCAAGGCGACACCCTCGGCTTGATGAACTCCTTGTCTAGAATGTCTCTTAGTTGTGCCTGGTAGAAGCTCGAAAGAGAGGATGACCTCTCGCAATGCGTCGAGGCACCCGAGTCATACCTCCCAACCCGCACCGAAGAGCCCCTAAAAGCCCAACACAACCAACCCGACAACAAGGGAAAGATCACACTAACACCCTCACGAGGCTCCGAGAGGTGCCAGCTAAGCAGGCTGGGTTACTAACTACCAGAAACTCTCCCCCGAGAGCAACGAACTCACCCGTCACCAACACGGACCGCTCCCACCCGTCACCAACACGGGCCACCTCCACCCGTCACCAACACGAGTCACAAGCTTGGAGCATATCCACCGTCCCGGATTACCCGCTCCGACGGTCCGTCTGACCGGGCGACGGTCGAAACCAGAGTTAGGCTTCAGCTCTAAGGCCTACCACAAGGTCTACCCTACGGAAAGGACTGCGTACAAGGCATCCTAGCCGAAAGTGACCAGTGCCAAAGCTCCAAGCAGTCGACAGATCCCCATGACCCACACCTGCCTCACGAGATCAACGACCCAAAATGCTCACAACTAAGCCTCATAAATATGCCCTGGTCACGGGAAGCTGGCGACAAAACTCACAAGGTCAGGTCCTACCTCCGTCCCGGCACCGACGAGGTGCGACCCTCTGATTAACCACTAACGCTCGGTCCTCCAAGCACCGGGCATCGAATCGAGCGGTAAAACTCCAAACCAAACAGCGACACCCCCACTAGGGACTTCTAAGCTCAAAGCCCCCTCAAACAGAGGCCCCCGGGTACAATCGACTACCCATCCGAAACCTAACGGGTTGAAAAGAAAACATGCAACGAAAACAGCGAGAAAGACCTGTCCAAAACGGTTGCCTAGGTTTTCCAGGCGCACTCGAGGGAACACGCGCTCACCCACCCGTAGGATAACCTAACCGACCCTCTTGTGCAGAACGCAGGAACTCGACCCAGAGCTACCGGCATCACCCAGCGTCCAAAGCTAAACCTCCTAATAAAAAGTCGCCACTCACGCGCACTTGTGTAAAGCGAGACACAGCTTCTCCAACCCAAAATCGAGCCCTAACGAACAAGATTTACTAGCCCTGGGGGTCTCCTTTTTCAATCCAAAGGGGGACCCCAAGACCCCCATCACGTCGATCTCTACAACCATCGCAGCGCCTACAGTAAAAAGCCGAACTATGGGTAACAACCGTAGGGGAAGAGTCCCCGCTCCCACCCCTACCTTGTCCAAGATGCAAAACGAATCGGCCGACTAGCCGCTGTAGCCTAACACCCGAAGACCCAGAAGGTACTACCTAGACCAAAGGTTATCCAGTTACTCACGACCGACAAAACGGCCGACACACTAACAAACACCGGTGGGTTACACTACCACCCGCCACCGTTACTAACAATGACCAGAACGTCGGCGGAGGAAAGGGGTTCGGGAAAACGAAAGCCGTCGCAACGATCTGCGGTACTAACAGCCGCAGCAAGTGCATGAACACCGTCAGCAGACCCACCGTGTCCTGTGCTGGTTGCCTAATCCACTGATTCAAAGCAACCATCAAGGCCCCGGTGGCAGCCGGCCCCGACCCCAACCTCCCAAAACAACCCGACCACACAAACACACCACCCGAGCTAAACCAAAAACACAGACTTAACAATTCCGCACTCTCGCGTCTCTACGCATCTATATCCTGATCATTTCACTGGTTAGTAGCTAGTGATGACATACCTCGTGGATGTTGGACAGCGTCTACTGTGGTTAGAGTTGCTTCTCTCTGATACCATCTTAATCTGTCACGCCCCGGGGGGTTTTTACGCGCGGAAGGGTAGCCACCGATGCTCCCAAAATTTTACATATATATTTTTTTTGAAACCAATCTTCCCCGGTGCGTGCCCAGACCCGCCGCATATACAAATTCACTCTGCAAACGGGCAGAGTCTCCTTTGTATATGCACGGCGTCCTGATTACAAAGTTCACATAAACATGCCTTTAACCACACTAGACCGATTGCCAATCACATACAACCATTTTCAACAACATACAATCAATTTCCACAAGTAATAAAGAGGCCGACTATTTTTGAAAGGATAAAACCACAGGGTTTTGAATGCGATGCCCACTCGACATCAGGCTTTATAAAACTATTTTCGAAACCACCTAAATCCACAGAATTTGAAATCGGTGCCCACCCGACACCAGGTTTAATAAGACTAATTTCAAAACCACATAAATCCACAGAATTTGAAAACGGTGCCCACACGGCACCATAAAACTAACATAAATCCACAGAATTTGAAAACGGTGCCCACACGGCACCCATATTTTTAAAACAGTTTTCACAACAGTTTTCTTGTTCCTTGTTTGTAGTTTGAAAGCGGCCAAGCCAAGAAGTGAGAACAAAACACCCATCCAAAAGGGTTGTCGAATAGCCCAACATCCACATCGATCCCACGGGGGTATCGCGATCCACAACTAGCTACAATGCGTAATGAAATGAACAAGGAAGGTAAAGCAAACCGTATCTGTGGCCCCAAAGGGCCAGAAGATCGCTCACGCGGCCTCACCAACGACCTAGCGCTCGACCCTGGACGGACTGGGCGAACCTGTCACGGAGTGGAGAGTCAGTGACCAGAAATAATAATAAAAGCAATAAAGGCTAAAGTAAGGCAAACCATGATAAGAACCAGAGCAATCAACAATGAAGCACCCTGTGCAACCCATACAACGCAGAACCCCGTGCAAACAATACACTGCAGAACCTTGTGCAAACAAAACCGGGCACCTCCCCCGGCAACCACACCGAGCACCTGCCTCGGAACCCCTGCCGAGCACCCGCCTCGGCATCACCGCTCACACCCCCCACCCACGGGGGCCCCCATTCCTAACGTCACCATCACGTGGGGTACACGGGTCAACGTACCACTTTTCCGGAAAAGCACACCCTCGCGGTGGCCAAACCGCCGGTGTGCGTGTAGCAAAACAAGAGCCTCGACCGAGCACCAACCTCGGTTAACCGAACCGAGCACCAACCTCGGTAAACCAGACCGAGCACCTGCCTCAGCCGTCTCCCAGATCATGGTGTGTCGTCGAGCACAGCGACCCTTAGTCGCCATCGACGTGGTGATAATAAAAACGTAAGCACAAGCGGGGGTTAGCAACATTTTAATGTGTCAAACCTTTGCTCTTACCAATTGTCCTCGCTTCCCGACTCAATAACTGTCGGGAAAGGAACCCACCTTTCGACGTCCGACTGGTCACAACGATCACCGTCCTCGTCGCCCGTACACTCCAAACAACCCTACTGTTGTTCGGAGAGGCGAACCGCCCATCCAGTCTCCCGCCGCGACGATCATTAAACCCGGAGGTCCATGTCACCCCTTACAAGATATAAATAGCAAGAACGGAAACATACACAAAGACGTTCTAAGGGGTACCCACCTGGAACGCGAAGAAAAGGGTGTGCGGGGAAATCCAGTTAGAACACGCCCACCATGCGCCCGAAAAACTGAAGTAGGAAAAATAATATTAAAAACATCGTCGCGGTCAAAAACACTCAAAAACGGGGCGAAACGGGCCAAAAACGGAGCTTCCGGGCTCTTTGGCTGCAGTCGGGTGCACGGGTCCAGGCGTGGACCGGGTCCACGGCAGCAGGCGGCCGCGGCGCAGACCGGGTGCACCGCTCGGTGAGCCGCTGGAGCACGGCCAGCGTCGCGGACCGGGCTCACGGCTACAGTGGTGGCGGTCGCGGACCGGGTGCACGCCGCAGCGGTGGACCGCTGCGGCTTGGGCCGGGCCGCGCACGGGTGAAGGCGCGCGCCGGGTTCACCGTTCCCCCCGCTACGCGACGAGCACCGGGTGCACGCCTATGGCGTGCACCGCACGACCTGGCGCACCCATCCATGCGCCGGGTCTGCGGTCCCGGGCCTCGGAGGCATGCGCCGGGTGCACGCCGGTCCGGTGGACCGCGCGGCCTGGTACACCCTTCCATGCGCCGGGTCTGCAGTCCCGGGCCATGGAGGCGTGCGCCGGGTGCATGCCGACGCGGTGGACCGCGGCCTGAGAGAAGCCCTAATGAACAGTAAACGTCTCCTTTTTCGGCTCCGGTTTCGGCCTCGCGATCACGGCGGCTGCGGCGACGACCCCGTGAACACGGTAACGGCGGCGGCGGCCTCCCGTTTAACCACGGCGGCGGCGGCCTCCCGTTCAGCACCAAACTCGCCTCAAACGCGACACGACAACGAGGAAAACCACCTACCGAAAAGGAACGGAAAGATCCGAACCGCTCACCCCATTTTCGCCGGTAAGGGAGGAAGAAAGAGGATCGTCCCGATCTCGTTCGCCGGGTTTCGGAGGGCGTGCGATCGTCCTTCCTTCTCCCCGTCTCGCCGCCTCGGTTCCTCACGCCCACGGTTGAAAAGGGAGGAAATATGAATTGGGGTTCCCCTTTTTTTTCTTAAAAGCGCCGCCTTAAATCCTAGCCGTCAAGAGAAAAACCCTACGGCCCCCGGTTTTAAGTAAACCCTAAAATAACCGGAACAAAAACCGACGGCTACGATTGTCTCGTAAAGCGTGTCAATCGCTCGCACGGGTCCCGGAGCGCCTAAAAGGGGTCCAAACTTCAAAATTAAATTCTGGGAGATCCCGGAGTCGGAAAACAAATCCGATCGCGCCACCGTTCTCCGTTTTGCGAGCTCTACCACCTAAAAATACTCGCAAACCCCGACGATCAGCCCAAAAATTCTCGAATTTCAACCCCTCCTTAGTCAACTGAAAATATTAAATTAGGACCCTAAACGAAAAACCGAAAGGTCGAGGTACCACCCAAAAGATAAAATAACCCACTGACATAAAAGATGAAAAGTCCGATTGCCTCGAAAAGCGTGCCAGCCACTTAGCACGGATTCCGATGCACCCCTCAAAGCAAACGCTTTGACCCCCATTCCGGGAGATCCGTAATTCGGAATCCGAATCCGTTCGCTTTGCCGTCCTCCGTTTTGCGAGCTCAATCGCAGAAAAAAAACCCGCGGTCCAGGCCAGTCCATTGCAGAAAACACAGTGAAAGATTTTCCTAACAACTCTGCCACAAAAAGAGGGTGTTCAAAAGCATTGGAATGCCAGGACTCTACACTCTCCGAAATCACTCACCAGAGTTTGGGACTTTGATTGACCGAGCTAATCTCATCCAAGTCTGCCGATTCCCCGAATTACTTGGATATTGTTTGTATCGTGTAAGGACCTTTTACACAAATGCAAGACATCTTCAAGAAGATGGACGTGGCTCAATGCATTTTTATACAAATATCCAAGGGATGACACTTAAAATCACTCCGCAGTTAATTGGCGAAGTCCTAGGAATGGAATCCAACAGATCGGGGATCAACTTTTTGACGGGAAGAAGCTTGACAAATGCCTTGTGGCAAACCGTGATAGAAGGAATTTGTTTGGAAGGAACTGAATCAGCAGATGGAAAATCTGTAAAATCCAAACACCTTCGGCTTGAGTACCGCTTTCTTAACTTCATCACGTGTTACAACATTCTCCCTAACATGCAGACAAAGGTAGTGAGATGGGACAGAATGTTGTTCTTATATCTCTTAGGCCATCCTTCTGAGGCTGTAGGGTTGAACATGAACATCCCCTACATAATTTGGAAAAGAATGTCCAGATATGTTGAGCATCCTCATCCTTCTGAGCGACTTCCATTTCCATTGATCATCATGAGGATCTTTAAAAAGTTTGAAATTGATATCAGCTCGACATCATATCAACACTGTTGGGGGATGATAGATGAGTCAACGATTGTGAAGTCCCTTCACAAATTGCCACATGTTACTCCAACACCTTCCACTGGGAAGAAACTGTGTGTTGGCACCTCTGCCTCTCCATCTCAACAACCACCCGGAACACATGATGAAGCATCGGTAACTTCAATTTTCAAGCAACAACAACGCCTATCTTTTGAGCAAGAGCAGATAACCAAAGAACAAAGGCGGATTTCTGAGGAACTCGAGGTCATCACGGCATCACAAATTACATTGACCAAGAGAGCAAACTCGATGAAGAATTTGATCAAGAAATTGTTCACTAAGATGGGATATAGTGCGTCTGAGGAATCAGACTCCGATGACTAATTTGTGCTCTAACAACTTTTTGTGCAGGATTTTAATTTTTTGGATTTGGTTTTTAGACTTTAGTTGTAGTTCTCAGATTTTTCATATTTTTTAAACCTTTTAACTCTCCTTGTCTTTTGTAATTATTGGCTTAGTTTGTGACAAAAAGGGGGAGAGAGAGTAGAGATTGTGAGAACTTTGACTTTGGTGAAAGGTCAGTGAAAGGTAAGTATCACAACTTCTGGTTATCTTGTGAGTTGTTGCATGTCCCTACTAACTATTCGACTAACTTTTTGGACATGTATTATTACTAACAAGTTGTTTGATTACTAACAAAGCAAAGTTATGACATTTGGAATCTTATTGCTTAGAAGATATGTCAATGTTGAATTGTGATCTTATTACATATCTGAATTACTAAATGTCATGATGAGTATAAACTCTATCTCTGCTAGGTTTTGAATGTTTCAATTCTTGAGGTATCTAACGATTCTTTTGTCAAGAATGATTTCTTTTTGTAGAGAGTACAGATGTCTAAGTCTAGAGTCTGTTTTAGGAGTTTATCTCATGTATTTAATTTTTGGATCTCCATTGTAAATTTTTGTTGTATGGTGATAGCAACAAAAATATCCTTTTTGAATTTTCTTTTGTGGATTTGTGTTTTGTCACGAAACCGCCAAAGGGGGAGATTGTTACGGAATTTGAGTTGGCGTATTTCGTGAAAGTATTAAGTCTTGAAGATTGAAGATGAAAGAAGTTTGGATCATATACCTCAATCTCAAGAAAGAAGAATTCAAAAGGATCAGGTATGTTTAACTAAAGATTTTTGGTGATCCGAATACTTCTTGTAGTGTAGAAACACTTGGAAGAATTTTTTATTGCATAAAAATCAAAAACTGGACATGGGACATGTTCAGGATCCGGATCAGACTTCCAATCCGGATCCCGAAGGGTGTTGTTCATTGGCAAATCCAATCCGGATCAAAGGCCATTTCCGATCCGGATCCCGAACATGGGATTTTGGTGAATTGTATGAACGATCCGGATCGGGACTTCGATCCGGATCCCGAACCCTGTTTTTCTGGAATTGTCTATCACGCTACGACGATCCGGATCGCAGTAAATCCGATCCGGATCGCCGTCCTGAAAATTTCCAGAAAAGGTTAGTTTTTGATCCTTATCTTCTTCCAATGGTTTCTAACCTATAAATAGACCCTATTTTCATTTCTAGGGTATCGGAAAAAATAGAAAAATACGCCGAAAGAGAAAAATCCACATATAGAGAAGAAAGGAAATCAATAGATTTAATTCTATGTTTCTTCATCTATATTGATTGATTTGATTCTAGGTTTTCCAAACTCAGATTTTGAGTAGAATCAAATCAATGAATACTTAGATGGTATTTCCGATCTATTTCTAATCTAAGTATTCGGCGGATCATCACCACCCAAAAACAACGATTTACCCTAAATCGGCGCGTGGACTCGCGTGGCCTTGTGGATTCAAGGTGCAACCGCTCTCGTGGATTCGGAGCGAGGTACGTTCGTGGATTCGAAGCGTGCTACTGGGTGAAGACCGTGGATTCGGTCGGACGTCGTGGACTCGACGTTGGACGCTGTGGATTCAGCGTTGGGCGCAGATCGTGGATTCGAGAAGCGTCGTGGAGCGAGCGGAGAAGATCTACTAGGAGCGTATGGTAAAAGGTTGAGTCGTCTGTGAGTACGTTCTATCACCTTGTACGTGTGTTAATTCTAGTGGATTTCATCGTGTTATCGGTCCCATGGTTTTTTTACTCTGGTTTGGAGTTTTTCCACGTAAAAATCTTGCGTGTTCATTTATTTTTCCGCATTGGGTTTTATTGCGCAATGATTTTTTGAGTATTTATTGTTTACACCTATTCACCCCCCTCTAGGTATTTTTTCCCCTATTTAGATCCATTATTACATACAACCCAACATACCATTCATCCTGGTGGTACTAAGATGTATAAGGACCTCAAGGCACATTTTTGGTGGCCCGGTATGAAGCGGGATATTGGAAGATTCGTGGCTCATTGTTTAACTTGCCAGCAAGTGAAGGCAGAACATCGCGTTCCTGCTGGCAAGTTGCAGAGTCTTCCAATTCCCGAGTGGAAGTGGGACCACATCACCATGGATTTCGTCACTGGACTGCCGAGGGCGCAGAGTGGGGCCGATGCGATTTGGGTTATCGTGGATAGACTCACCAAGTCTGCATATTTTTTGCCTGTACAGATGACTTTGCCGTTGGAGCGACTTGCGCAGATATACTTGGATGAGGTAGTGAGACTGCACGGTATACCCACCTCGATTGTATCAGATAGGGACCCGAGGTTTGTATCGCACTTCTGGGGGAGTCTTCAGTCAGCCTTGGGGACCCAGCTCCGTTTTAGCACAGCATTCCTGTAATGTACCGGAGCTTCGGATAGCGCACCGACCCCGCGGGATGGCGTGGGAAGGAGAGTTTGCCTGGGGGGTGTCCCAGTTTTGTTTACTGTTGTGATCGGGTTGATTTGGATCAACGCGGAAGCCCCTTGTTGATTCGGGGTTTTCCGGGCAGTGTTCGCCGTTAAAGGATTGGTTTGGGAAGCACCGACTCCACCGTGGTGTGCAGAAAATTGGGAAAACACTTGGAGCAGCTGTACTTTTGATTTACAGCGAGGTTCGGGAGGTTTCGGACCCGTGCGGAGACCCCGGAGCTGAAAAGTGAGTCGGAACTGGCAGTTTTGGAGCCGGTTTTTGGATTGAGTACCCCGACTCAACGGATGAGCTTTTTGAAGAGAAAAAGCTATGAGCACGTGTATTTTCGATTTACAGCGGAGTTCGGGAGGTTCCGGGCAGCGGCGGAGAGCCCGAGGTCGAAAAGTGAGTTGGAGTTGGATTTGTGGAATTAATTAATTAGGTTAATTAATTAATTAAAGTTTTCCCCTTTATAAAAGGGGCTCCAACCCTCTCTGCAGCAGGGAGAAAGAAAGAAAAAGGAAGAAGAAAAGAGAGGAAAAGAGGGAGAGGGAGAAGATGAAGAGGGCTTTGGAGGAAGCTTTTCTTGGGCGTTTCTTCCCCGAGCGAGGGCGCGGAGCCGTGCGTGGAGCCGGGTGATGCGCGCGAGGGCGGACTCCGTCGGGGTATGTATGTATTTATTTATTTATTTATTTAATCGTTGTTGGGGGCGCCGCGCGCAGCTGCTGCCGCTGCTGCTGCTGCTGCTGCCGCTGCTGCTGCTGCTGTGCAGCAGGGCGCCGGGCCGCCGGCGGCAGCGCCCCTGGGCCGCGCGCGTGGCGCGCGGCACTGCAGGGGTGCCGCGCGGGCGGCCCCTGCGTCGGGGCAGCCCTGCAGGCCGCGCGCGTGGCGCGCGGCACTGCAGGGGTGCCGCGCGGGCGGCCCTGCGCTGGGCGGGCCCGCGGGTGCCCTTGGGGCCGCGCGGCACCGCTGCAGTGCGCGCACTGCGGGCGGGGCGCCGCGCGGGCCTGCGGGCCGCGCGCATGGGCGCGCGGCACGCAGGGGCCCCGCGCGGGCGGCCGCGGGCCGCGCGGGCCTGCGGGCCGCGCGCTTGGGCGCGCGGCACCGCAGGGGCACCGCGCGGGCGGCCGCGGGCCGCGCGGGCCTGCGGGCCGCGCGCTTGGGCGCGCGGCACCGCAGGGCCCCGCGCGGGCGGCCGGGGCGCGCGCGGCCTGCGGGCCGCGCGCTTGGGCGCGCGGCACCGCAGGGGCACCGCGCGGGCGGCCGCGGGCCGCGCGGGCCTGCGGGCCGCGCGCAATGGGCGCGCGGCACCGCAGGGGCCCGCGCGGCCCGCGGGCCGCGGGCCGCGCGGGCCGCGCGGGCTGCGGGCGCGCTTGGGCGCGCGGCACCGCAGGGGCACCGCGCGGGCGGCCGCGGGCCGCGCGGGCCTGCGGGCCGCGCGCATGGGCGCGCGGCACCGCAGGGGCACCGCGCGGGCGGCCGCGGGCCGCGCGGGCCTGCGGGCCGCGCGCTTGGGCGCGCGGCACCGCAGGGGCACCGCGCGGGCGGCCGCGGGCCGCGCGGGCCTGCGGGCCGCGCGCATGGGCGCGCGGCACCGCAGGGGCCCCGCGCGGGCGGCGCGGGCCGCGCGGGCCTGCGGGCCGCGCGCTTGGGCGCGCGGCACCGCAGGGGCACCGCCGCGCGGGCGGCCGCGGGCCGCGCGGGCCTGCGGGCCGCGCGCTTGGGCGCGCGGCACCGCAGGGGCACCGCGCGGGCGGCCGCGGGCCGCGCGGGCCTGCGGGCCGCGCGCATGGGCGCGCGGCACCGCAGGGGCCCCGCGCGGGCGGCCGCGGGCCGCGCGGGCCTGCGGGCCGCGCGCTTGGGCGCGCGGCACCGCAGGGGCCCCGCGCGGGCGGCCGCGGGCCGCGCGGGCCTGCGGGCCGCGCGCATGGGCTCGCGGCACCGCAGGGGCCCCGCGCGGGCAGCCGCGGGCCTGCGGGCCGCGCGCTTGGGCGCGCGGCACCGCAGGGGCCCCGCGCGGGCAGCCGCGGGCCGTGCGGGCATGCGGACCGCGCGCTTGGGCCCGCAGGGGCCCCGCGCGGGCAGCCCTTGTGCCGCAGGGCTGGGTTTTGAGCCGTGCAGCTGCGCCGCCTTGTCCGCGCAGGCTGCGACTCGGCGTCGCGCCGCGGCGTGTGCGCGATGGTTTTTCCGCGCAACGCGCGGCGTTTCTCGTCGCCGGATGGTTTTTCCTTCGCCTTTGTTTGTGCGGTTTTGACCGCAGGTTTTTCTGATCCCGATTTACCTCCTCCTCTCACAGTTGTGGCATGGTGTTAGCTTCTACGCGGCCGGTGGCGCGTATTTGCCGCATGGAGCTGTGGGATCGCATCGGGACCTCCGTTTGGCGCGCGGTTTTGCAGATTCTTCACAGGTGGGTTGGTTTTCTCCCGGAAGTATGGTATGCTCATATTACTTCCGAATGTAAGGTATTGTAACCCCTTTTTACATTATACCTCTGTCCACTGACTGTTGGACAGCCATGATATGTTGAGGGTATATACCACTGGCTGAGTTACCAGATGGGTATATACCACTGGCCGAGTTACCAGATGGGTATAAATCACTGGCTGAGCTACCAGATGAGCAGATACCACTGGCTGAGTTACCAGATGGGTAAATACCACTGGCCGAGTTACCAGATGGGTATAAATCACTGGCTGAGCTACCAGATGAGCAGATACCACTGGCAGAGTTACCAGATGGGTAGATACCACTGGCCGAGTCACCAGATGGGTATAAATCACTGGCTGAGCTACCAGATGAGCAGATACCACTGGCAGAGTTACCAGATGGGTAGATACCACTGGCCGAGTTTCCAGATGGGTATAAATCACTGGCTGAGCTACCAGATGAGCAGATACCACTGGCTGAGTTACCAGATGGGTAGATACCACTGGCCGAGTCACCAGATGGGTATAAATCACTGGCTGAGCTACCAGATGAGTAGGTACCACTGGCCGAGTTACCAGATGGGTATGAATCACTGGCTGAGTTACCAGATGAGCGGATACCACTGGCTGAGTTACCAGATGAGCGGATACCACTGGCTGAGTTACCAGATGGACAGATACCACTGGCCGAGTCACCAGATGGGTATGAATAGCACTGGCCGAGTTACCAGATGGACGAATATCACTGGCTGAGTTACCAGAAGAGTAAATACCACTGGCTGAGATACCAGATGGATGAATACCTCTGGTTGAGTTACCAGATGAGTAAATAACACTGGCCGAGCTACCAGATGAATGAGTACCACTGGCTGTGTTACCAGATGGAGGAATACCACTGGTTGAGTTACCAGATGAGTAAATAACACTGGCCGAGCTACCAGATGAGTAAGTATCACTGGCTGAGTTACCAGATGAATGAATGCCCCTGGCCGAGTCACCGGGTGGGTAATTGCCCTGGCTGAGTTACCAGGTAGTTAATTGAATGAAATGGAGACGACTTTTTAATGTCATGTGAAAGTTCAGCATTTCCAGTGCGGGGGCGGAAACTACGAGCGGCTATGCCTATAACCAGTTCTTGTTTGATAGGGTTGTAGATGACAGTCGTTCAGAATTTCCAGGCCTCCCGTAAGGGAGATTGAGAACTTTCTCTGCATTGCATTGAAACACATAGTGGTAGATTCTTTTCCAGCATAAATATCTATCTATCTATCTATCTATCTATCTATCTGTTTTTGGTCTCCAGCGGACTCAGTGGGCGTACCACGGGTTTTGGCGTCGGTACCCACTGAGATCTGCCTGTGGCAGTAGATCTCACCCCCGCTGTGATGACAGGTGTTCCTGAGGTGATCGTTCCAGGTTTGGCTCGTTCGGAGTTTTCTGACCGGGGTAAGGAGCGTGGCCGACTAGTTCCTACCCGAGTCTGTGGAGTCTGTGTTAGAGTCACTTGTACTTTTGGTTTCCACTTTTGTACCTTTGCTTTGGGGAGTAGTGAACTTGTGTACTTGGACTTTTTCACTTAGTGTTTTAGCTGCTTCTTTTATGTTTAGCTTCCTTCAGCTCTGATACTTGTGTAGCTTTTGAGCTCCTCTGCAGGTTAGACGCTTCGTCTGTACGGCAGTTTCCGTACGGACGGCGGATCTGTTGGCGAGCCCGGGTCGCAGTCCGACCCCGGGGCGTGACAGATTAGGTGGTATCAGAGCCTAGGAATATAGGTCGTTGAGGACTTAGAGACCCTAGGCTTTTGGTTGGACAGTAAGGGGACTGTCGTGAGAAACGTGACTGTAGCGAGAGTCTTGTTTGAATCTGTAACTTCCCCAGGGGATTGGGGCGAGTAATTCTAACATGTCTGTTCTCTAAAAGTAGTTATGTTGGCTGTGGACAACATAATACTTTAGAAGGGATGACGTGTTTTAGACTTTCGCTTGTTTTGGTCGAGAGGTTTTGCTCTCTGACATCTTTTGCTTTGTTAGTGAGTTGCTTGTGAGGCCTCCAAAGCATCACGCGGAGCGGGCACGCACTCCGTGTTAGAGGTGGAGCCCGAACACCGCATGGCAAGGCAGGGCGAGACCTAGGAGCTTCGGGCCCAGGTAGCCCAGATGTCCGAGGCCTTGCGGCGCCGGGAGGACCTCCTGGGGCGTATGTTAAGACGGTTACCCACTTCAACCGAGAGGGGCCGAATCCCTGAACGGTAAAGGATCGAGAACTTCGATAGGCTAAGTCTAGAGTCTGTTCTTGTTTGATTGGGGCTCTAGGAACCGGCCCAACGGATTCTCGGACCTTTGCGGCCTCAGTCGGTTCTTCTCGTCTATGAGTGGGGTGTCGTTTTGGGAGACGCCTGGATTGAAGACGGTCCCAGCTGGGGTACCTTCTTCCGGTGAGTTGGTGTTGTGAGTTTGAGTCGTGGTTTTTAGCCTGCTGAGCCTGGTATTTTTATACCAGTTGTGTGATACTTGAGTTCGGTGGGATCGCTTCCCTTGGGCTATGCCCGGGTGCGATGATGACACCGAGCTTGACGAGGCTGCGATGACGCGACTAGTTGGTACGCTAGAGTTCGCTTGAGGTAGTCAGTTAGGACGCCCCACGTAAATCCCGTCCTCTTGTGGATGCGAGGTAGTGGGCAGGTGCGTTCCTAGACGACCTGCGCCGGCTCGACTGGACCCTTTGAGGCAGTCTTGGAGGTCGGGGGATTAGTGTTGAGTGAGTGAGTCACTCCATCGCAGCAGTCAGACAGGCGACCACCTCCGAGCAGGCAAGTTTATGCCGCTCAGGACGAGGACTCAGGGGCAACTAGCCACGTGGTGGCAGTGGGGCTTTTGCTTTGTTGCATGGGCTAGAGATTGGACCGCTAGTTGGTGCTCGTGAGGTCCGGTTACCCGATCACGTGTTGCACCTAGATGAGTGTTGTTGGTCCTGCCCAGTGCAGTTAGGGCCCTGGGGGTTTTGCCCGTTGATCTTGGCCCTTTGCCAGCTCCGGGATTTTGTTATCGTGTTGAGGGTGGATTGGTTGACTCTGTTATGCTGCCTTCGATTGTTGAGAGAGGACTGTGACCCTTGGTGAGCCGGGTTAGCAGGAGTTTGTTTTTGAGGCAGTGAGCTGATAGCACGATTGCGGGATCTGATGATTCGAACAGGTCGGAGTGACCCAGAGCCACGTCGTGAGTTTGGACCGTGAGGTTTTGAGACAGTGATGCCACACCGTTGATGCACGGTGGTGATGCCACGCCGTTGTTGCACGGCAGTGATGCCACGTTGTGGGTATACAACGGTGAGAGTTCTTGGAAGGTTCGAACACGGTCAGACTCGGATGGTGCTTGGGCAGATGCCTTCGAGTGATTGACAACTTTGTGGAACCGTACAGCCGAGGGCTGTGCCGGGATAGTGTTCAGGAACCTGTTTGGGCAATTTAAGCTGTTATCGATGTCAAGTAGATTGACAATTGCCCTACCGACTTAAGAACGGTGCTTTCCCCAGCTGTGTTGGGACGGGTTGGTGGTATAACCCGTCGTGGATACTTGTATTATCTCCGAAGCGACGTGGAGCGTGTAGGGCACGTGAGGATAGTGCTACAACTTCTATGAGGGAAGAAGTTGTATTCCATGTTAAGAAAGTTTGCTTTCTGACCTCGGAAGATTTTGCACATGGCCTTTTAGCGACGGAGATAAAGCTGAGGAAGAGTTGGTTTGAGGAAACGTCAGCAGAGAGAGTTGCTAGACGTGCGATTGATACCTCAGTGCTATCTCGGCGAAGACTTTATGGTCAGATTCGCCTCGTTTTAGCAAGTAGTGCAAGCTTTGAGTGAGATAACTGTTCAATGGATGCCACTGTTGGAACCTTGTATTGTGGAGTGTTAGCTGTGCCAGGGACGACTCCAATGCCCTCTCCCTTTTTTCTGTTTATGCCGAGGCTTAACGAACTGATCGACGATTTCGGAAGGCTACTCCAGAAATGGAAAAGGTGCCGGAGCCTGTTCTTGTTTGATTGGGGTGAAGGCACTCGCCATTCGGGATTCTCGAACTTTTCGCCGTTGCCGGCTGGTTCTCAAATCGGGAGTTAGGGGTTAAGGAATGTTCCTGGTGTTGGTTGCTTTCCTATTGATGGATACGAGAGTTTTTCACTGAGTTTGGGCAGTGGGTGGCTGTGTGGACAGCGATAGATTACCATTTATTCTGAGGAGTATATGGTTTTGATCACTCGCTTGTTTGGATTTCGTTTCCTTGGTGAGGAGCGAGGATCTGAGTGATACCTTGAGTGAGGCAGAAGTTTTGTGCTTTCAGATTTTACCTTGAGGAAAGGTTCAGTGGAGTCATCTGGATGAATAGGAGTGACCGCCTGAAAGCCTGAGGATGAGTCGTGGATCTCCTATCCCTTTTGTCATCGATGAGGTACCCTCCTAAGTATGGATTTAGTTGGGTTTCGAGGACGAAACCCTTTTTAAGGAGGGGAGAGTGTAATGTACCGGAGCTTCGGATAGCGCACCGACCCCGCGGGATGGCGTGGGAAGGAGAGTTTGCCTGGGGGGTGTCCCAGTTTTGTTTACTGTTGTGATCGGGTTGATTTGGATCAACGCGGAAGCCCCTTGTTGATTCGGGGTTTTCCGGGCAGTGTTCGCCGTTAAAGGATTGGTTTGGGAAGCACCGACTCCACCGTGGTGTGCAGAAAATTGGGAAAACACTTGGAGCAGCTGTACTTTTGATTTACAGCGAGGTTCGGGAGGTTTCGGACCCGTGCGGAGACCCCGGAGCTGAAAAGTGAGTCGGAACTGGCAGTTTTGGAGCCGGTTTTTGGATTGAGTACCCCGACTCAACGGATGAGCTTTTTGAAGAGAAAAAGCTGTGAGCACGTGTATTTTCGATTTACAGCGGAGTTCGGGAGGTTCCGGGCAGCGGCGGAGAGCCCGAGGTCGAAAAGTGAGTTGGAGTTGGATTTGTGGAATTAATTAATTAGGTTAATTAATTAATTAAAGTTTTCCCCTTTATAAAAGGGGCTCCAACCCTCTCTGCAGCAGGGAGAAAGAAAGAAAAAGGAAGAAGAAAAGAGAGGAAAAGAGGGAGAGGGAGAAGATGAAGAGGGCTTTGGAGGAAGCTTTTCTTGGGCGTTTCTTCCCGAGCGAGGGCGCGGAGCCGTGCGTGGAGCCGGGTGATGCGCGCGAGGCGGACTCCGTCGGGGTATGTATGTATTTATTTATTTATTTATTTAATCGTTGTTGGGGGCGCCGCGCGCAGCTGCTGCGCTGCTGCTGCTGCCGCTGCTGCTGCTGCTGCTGTGCAGCAGGGCGCCGGGCGCCGGCGGCAGCGCCCCTGGGCCGCGCGCGTGGCGCGCGGCACTGCAGGGGTGCCGCGCGGGCGGCCCCTGCGTCGGGGCAGCCCTGCAGGCCGCGCGCGTGGCGCGCGGCACTGCAGGGGTGCCGCGCGGGCGGCCCCTGCGCTGGGCGGGCGCGCGGGTGCCCTTGGGGCGCGCGGCACCGCAGGCCGCGCGCAGGGCGCGCGGCACTGCGGGCGGGCCGCGCGGGTGCCCTAGGGGCCGCGCGGCACCGCAGGCCGCGCGCAGGCGCGCGGCACTGCGGGCGGGCCGCGCGGGTGCCCTAGGGGCCGCGCGGCACCGCAGGCCGCGCGCAGGGCGCGCGGCACTGCGGGCGGGCCGCGCGGGCCTGCGGGCCGCGCGCATGGGCGCGCGGCACCGCAGGGGCGCCCGCGCGGGCGCCGCGGGCCGCGGGCCTGCGGGCCGCGCGCTTGGGCGCGCGGCACCGCAGGGGCACCGCGCGGGCGGCCGCGGGCCGCGCGGGCCTGCGGGCCGCGCGCTTGGGCGCGCGGCACCGCAGGGGCCCCGCGCGGGCGGCCGCGGGCGCGCGGGCCTGCGGGCCGCGCGCTTGGGCGCGCGCACCGCAGGGGCACCGCGGCGCGGCCGCGGGCCGCGCGGCCTGCGGGCCGCGCGCATGGGCGCGCGGCACCGCAGGGGCCGCGCGGGCGGCCGCGGGCGCGCGGGCCTGCGGGCCGCGCGCTGGGCGCGCGGCACCGCAGGGGCACCGCGCGGGCGGCCGCGGGCCGCGCGGGCCTGCGGGCCGCGCGCTTGGGCGCGCGGCACGCAGGGGCCCCGCGCGGCGGCCGCGGGCCGGCGGGCTGCGGGCCGCGCGCTTGGGCGCGCGGCACCGCAGGGGCCCGCGCGGGCGGCGCGGGCCGCGCGGGCCTGCGGCCGCGCGCTTGGGGCGCGGCACCGCAGGGGCCCGCGCGGCGCCGCGGGCCGCGCGGGCTGCGGGCCGCGCGGGCCTGCGGGCCGCGCGCTGGGCGCCGGCGCAGGGGCACGCGCGGCGGCCGCGGGCCGCGCGGGCCTGCGGGCCGCGCGCATGGGCGCGCGGCACCGCAGGGGCCCCGCGCGGGCGGCCGCGGGCCGCGCGGGCGCTGCGGGCCGCGCGCTTGGGCGCGCGGCACCGCAGGGCACCGCGCGGCGGCCGCGGGCGCGGGCCGCGGGCGCGCGCTTGGGCGCGCGGCACCGCAGGGGCGCGCGGGCGGCGCGGGCCGCGCGGCCTGCGGGCGCGCTGGGCGCGGGCACCGCAGGGGCCCGCGCGGGCGGCCGCGGGCCGCGCGGGCCTGCGGGCCGCGCGCTTGGGCGCGCGGCACCGCGGGCCGCGCGGGGCGGCCGCGGGCCGCGCGGGCCTGCGGGCCGCGCGCTTGGGCGCGCGGCACCGCAGGGGCCCCGCGCGGGCGGCGCGCGGGCGCGGGCCTGCGGGCCGCGCGCTTGGGCGCGCGGCACCGCAGGGGCCCCGCGCGGGCGGCCGCGGGCCGCGCGGGCCTGCGGGCCGCGCGCATGGGCTCGCGGCACCGCAGGGGCCCCGCGCGGGCAGCCGCGGGCCTGCGGGCCGCGCGCTGGGCGCGCGGCACCGCAGGGGCCCCGCGCGGGCAGCCGCGGGCCGTGCGGGCATGCGGACCGCGCGCTTGGGCCCGCAGGGGCCCCGCGCGGGCAGCCCTTGTGCCGCAGGGCTGGGTTTTGAGCCGTGCAGCTGCGCCGCCTTGTCCGCGCAGGCTGCGACTCGGCGTCGCGCCGCGGCGTGTGCGCGATGGTTTTTCCGCGCAACGCGCGGCGTTTCTCGTCGCCGGATGGTTTTTCCTTCGCCTTTGTTTGTGCGGTTTTGACCGCAGGTTTTTCTGATCCCGATTTACCTCCTCCTCTCACAGTTGTGGCATGGTGTTAGCTTCTACGCGGCCGGTGGCGCGTATTTGCCGCATGGAGCTGTGGGATCGCATCGGGACCTCCGTTTGGCGCGCGGTTTTGCAGATTCTTCACAGGTGGGTTGGTTTTCTCCCGGAAGTATGGTATGCTCATATTACTTCCGAATGTAAGGTATTGTAACCCCTTTTTACATTATACCTCTGTCCACTGACTGTTGGACAGCCATGATATGTTGAGGGTATATACCACTGGCTGAGTTACCAGATGGGTATATACCACTGGCCGAGTTACCAGATGGGTATAAATCACTGGCTGAGCTACCAGATGAGCAGATACCACTGGCTGAGTTACCAGATGGGTAAATACCACTGGCCGAGTTACCAGATGGGTATAAATCACTGGCTGAGCTACCAGATGAGCAGATACCACTGGCAGAGTTACCAGATGGGTAGATACCACTGGCCGAGTCACCAGATGGGTATAAATCACTGGCTGAGCTACCAGATGAGCAGATACCACTGGCAGAGTTACCAGATGGGTAGATACCACTGGCCGAGTTTCCAGATGGGTATAAATCACTGGCTGAGCTACCAGATGAGCAGATACCACTGGCTGAGTTACCAGATGGGTAGATACCACTGGCCGAGTCACCAGATGGGTATAAATCACTGGCTGAGCTACCAGATGAGTAGGTACCACTGGCCGAGTTACCAGATGGGTATGAATCACTGGCTGAGTTACCAGATGAGCGGATACCACTGGCTGAGTTACCAGATGAGCGGATACCACTGGCTGAGTTACCAGATGGACAGATACCACTGGCCGAGTCACCAGATGGGTATGAATAGCACTGGCCGAGTTACCAGATGGACGAATATCACTGGCTGAGTTACCAGAAGAGTAAATACCACTGGCTGAGATACCAGATGGATGAATACCTCTGGTTGAGTTACCAGATGAGTAAATAACACTGGCCGAGCTACCAGATGAATGAGTACCACTGGCTGTGTTACCAGATGGAGGAATACCACTGGTTGAGTTACCAGATGAGTAAATAACACTGGCCGAGCTACCAGATGAGTAAGTATCACTGGCTGAGTTACCAGATGAATGAATGCCCCTGGCCGAGTCACCGGGTGGGTAATTGCCCTGGCTGAGTTACCAGGTAGTTAATTGAATGAAATGGAGACGACTTTTTAATGTCATGTGAAAGTTCAGCATTTCCAGTGCGGGGGCGGAAACTACGAGCGGCTATGCCTATAACCAGTTCTTGTTTGATAGGGTTGTAGATGACAGTCGTTCAGAATTTCCAGGCCTCCCGTAAGGGAGATTGAGAACTTTCTCTGCATTGCATTGAAACACATAGTGGTAGATTCTTTTCCAGCATAAATATCTATCTATCTATCTATCTATCTATCTATCTATCTGTTTTGGTCTCCAGCGGACTCAGTGGGCGTACCACGGGTTTTGGCGTCGGTACCCACTGAGATCTGCCTGTGGCAGTAGATCTCACCCCCGCTGTGATGACAGGTGTTCCTGAGGTGATCGTTCCAGGTTTGGCTCGTTCGGAGTTTTCTGACCGGGGTAAGGAGCGTGGCCGACTAGTTCCTACCCGAGTCTGTGGAGTCTGTGTTAGAGTCACTTGTACTTTTGGTTTCCACTTTTGTACCTTTGCTTTGGGGAGTAGTGAACTTGTGTACTTGGACTTTTTCACGTAGTGTTTTAGCTGCTTCTTTTATGTTTAGCTTCCTTCAGCTCTGATACTTGTGTAGCTTTTGAGCTCCTCTGCAGGTTAGACGCTTCGTCTGTACGGCAGTTTCCGTACGGACGGCGGATCTGTTGGCGAGCCCGGGTCGCAGTCCGACCCCGGGGCGTGACAATTCCACCCACAGACCGATGGACAGTCTGAGCGCACCATACAGACCCTCGAGGACATGTTGAGAGCGTGCGTTATGGATTTTGGAGGAGGGTGTACCGGCACTTAGCATTGTTTGAGTTTGCGTACAACAACAGCTATCAAGCGAGCCTCCAGATGGCTCCGTTTGAGGCGTTGTATGGACGCAAGTGTCGGTCACCCCTGTATTGGAGTGACGTGGGTGAGAGGAGGACTTTGGGCCGGACTTACTGCTGGAGGTAGAGGAGAAAGTCAGATTGGTTCGCGACATCTTAGATAGCCCAGAGTCGCCAAAGGGCTACGCTGATACTCGGCGGCGAGACCTAGAGTTTCAGATTGGTGATCATGTTTTTTGAAGGTCTCGCCTTCGAAAGGGGCAGGAGATTCGGAGTTCGGGGAAAGCTCAGTCCCCGCTTTATTGGACCCTTCGAGGTACTGAGAGGATTGGCCCTGTGGCCTATAGAGTTGCTCTTCCACCTCGCCTGGCGGAGTTCACGAGTCTTCCACGTCTCAGCTTTGAGGAGATACGTTTTCGACCCCTCGCACGTGATCGACTTCACTTCTTTGGAGATCGGAGAGGATCTTGGCTTCGAGGAGCGTCCGTTGCGAATTCTCGCTCGTGAGGTGAGAGAATTGCGCAACCGGGCCATACCTTATGTGAAGGTTTTGTGGAGCAATCACGAGGAGCAGGAGAGGCTACATGGGAGCTGGAGACGGTGATGGGGATACCTATCCTTTCCTGTTCGAGACTTTTGTTGAGGTACGCCTGTTTGTTTCTTGTTTCGAGGACGAAACTCCTTTTAGTGGGGGAGGATGTGGTGGCCCAGTTTCCCATGCAGCTTTTTCTGGTGAATCCATGTTTAGAACACCTATTGTTGGTGTGTCTGGCCCATTGTGCATCAAGGGGATGCTACAGATGGACCCCGTGAGTTATCTACAGCTGTGTTGGCCTTCGGCTGTGTTTGCCGAAATTTTGAAAAGGTTTTTGGCCAAACAGAGGTTGGAAATGGATTCAGCGCGGGAAAAATGCTTGAAAACGGCTATTTGCTTGTTAAATTCTGAGTCCGGATGCCCAAAAACGGACTCCCGGAAGTTTCGATGAATTTCGGTGCATGGGAGGGGCCGTGGACCGCCGGCTGCCACGTGGCAGCCCATGATTGGCCGGTCCGCAGCGCGCGGTCACACAGAGTGCCGCGGCTGGGTGCACGGACCCGGCGCATGACATGTGGCGCCGCCTGATTGGCGGGCCCGTGAGGCGCGGTCTACAGAATTTGCGCGGCGGTGCATGGACCGGGGCGGGGGGACGCGTGGCATCCCGCGGTGGTCGGTGCACGCGGCGCGGTCCACGGAACCTGTTTTGGGTGCGTGGACCAGGTGCACAGGACACGTGTCGCCTCGCCATTCGCGGGCTCACGAGGCGCGGTGCACCGGGTCGCGGTCGGGCGCCTCGGGGCGCGTGCGTGGCAGGCGGCCAGGGCGGCGCCCTGCCCGCGTGTGACCGCGACGTGGCAGGGCCACGTGTCGCCCTGCCACTGGCGGGCGCCACCTACCCGCTTTGACCGCGGGGAGGGACACGTGGCGGCGTTTGGCGCGCCCCGCACAGCTGTTCGCTGTGCGGGACGCGTGTCGGGCGAGGAGGCGCGCGACGTGGCCGCCGCTGGGTCGCTCCGCTCGCTGTCGCCTGTTTGACGGGCGACGTGGCGGCCCAGGAGAGTTTCGGGCGCGCACAGTGTTGGGCCGTCCCAACACTGTAGCCGCCCGAAAATTTTCGGGCGCCCGAAAGTGGGGACTTCCCGGGTATTTTCCCATTTGTTTCCTGCGGCCTATAAATAGCCCGAGCGCGTTTCCTTGCCTCTTTTGCCATTTCTGAGCTTCAAACCGAGGAGAGTCCTCACCAAAGTTGATCCTCTCACTTCAAGCTTCCATCTGCAGAGTTTGGAGATTTTTGGGGCACGCTTTTCGAGATTCTCATTTTCTTGGCGCGGCGCGACGCTCTTTCTTCGGCGCTTCTTCCGTCGCTCTTCGGTGTACAAGCTCCCCCGACCTACTCCGACCATCTTTTCAAGCGATTTCTTCGCCGCTGGATTCGTAACAGGTGAGGCTACGATTTTGGGTTTCACGCACATTTTCAGATTTCGCATTTTTCAAGGTGTTTTCTCATGCTCATTGGGACCCTTCTTGCTGTGAGTTTTTGGTTAGGACAGCAGCTTCCTTTGAGGATATCTTCGCGCACAGATCTCGGATCAGGACGTGCTTATAGACTTTTTTCATCTACTCGACGCAAGGATCATCGTGGTATTTTTTTTGGAATTTCGTGAGATCTTCCGGGAGGTATATATCTTCCTTTTCATCTGTGCAAGATTTTACAGTTATGTGGTTGTGTGTTTTCGCGCGCCCGTGTTGTGGAATTTATATCTTGGCCTACGGAACTCCGATTTGGGCGTGCAGGTACTCCTTTCGAAGCTATCGACGCGAAGAACACTCGGATATTTTTACTGGAATTTATTGGAGCACTTCTGCAGGTGAAATTTTGGCATCTGTACAGCTGAATTTCAGCATGTGATTTTTTCGGCAGATTTTTGGGGATTTGTGTATAATTGTAGCCTATGTTGTACCCAGGTGGGATTTTGGACTGTACTGGACTTACTGGACAGTGTGTTGCTGTTTTTCTGGTATTATCAGCTGTAGGACTTGGACGGATCAGCGCATCAGGTGGGTGACCTCTTTTTCAAGATCAGCGGACTGTGTACTAATTCTAGCTTTAGGGACTTGCATATTTTAATGTTTGATGTACAGCATGCTAGAATGTGTGAATTGATGTTCCTGTTGTAGTTAGATGATCTTGTGATTATTTTTCTCCCCTAAGCTGTTGGTTATTATTATCTTGCTCCCTACAAGCTGTTGTTTATTATTTATCTTGGAACTTGACCTAGCACCACTGCCATATGATGCATGTTCAGCCAGACTGTAGAAAACCTCAACTTGGGCTAGGTTTTTATTGCTCTAGACATTCCCACTTCACTATTCTTTTTATCACTCTGGACTTAGAGTTTTTCTCGCCCAAGTAGTGGGCCGAGAGGTCAGATTTTCGTGGGATGCATTTACACTCGTGTCTGGGGACCGAGTGGAGTTGTTAGCAGTCTGTAGACCAGGTTTCTTTGGGAGAGTGACTTGGGTTGTAGATTTGGGATCTTGAGAGCTATTTTGAGTGACAGTGAGTCTCGGCTGTGCAGTTTTCCAGCCTGTGAGTGAGACAGTGTTCCTTTGGTTACAGTCGATCTTGTTGATCGAGGATTTGGATTATAGCCTGCATGAGCCACATTTGAGCTCGACAGAGATACGCGGATACTTTCCTCGGTGGGGTCGCTCCCCTCGAGAGCCACTCCGGAGTTGGGCCTGTTCTTCTATCGCGACTTGTCGACGCAGTGTTCCCTCTGGCTGGGCCAGTTAGTGGCAGTCACGGACACAGTCCCTCTGGCTGGGCCAGTTAGTGGCAGTCACGGACGCCCTA
>CM054936.1:15760479-15772979 GCA_029168755.2 Tillandsia fasciculata
AATGGACCCTGTGAGCTTTGGTTAGCTGTTTTGGCCTTCGGCTGCTTTTGCCGAATTTTAGAAAAGGATTTAGGCCAAACGGAGGATGGATTTGGATTCAGCGCGGAAAAACTTGAGATGGCTTTTTGTTTGCCCAATTCTGAGTCCGGATGTCCAAAAGCGGACTCCCGGAAGTTTTGGCAGTTTTTGGCGCTTGCGGGAGCCTCCGGCAAATTTTGGAGGCGGAATTTGGCAAAACGGACCTCGTTTTTGGAATCAGCGCGCGAAAACGGTCAAGATGGGCTATTTACTTGTTAATTTTGAGCTTGCGGGTACTGTTCACGCCGGAACAGTGTCGCCGGCGATCGCCGGCGGCGGCCGGCGGCGGCGGGCAGCGTCGGCGGGCGGCGGCGCCGCCGCGGGCAGCGCGGCGAGCGGCGCGGGCAGCGCGGCTGAGGGCGCGGGCAGGAGCGCGGTCCACCGCGGGGGTCGTGCACCGGAGGCGGGCCACGTGGCGCTTCCGGTTGGCCGGCGCAGCAGGCGCGGTCCACGGAGTTTGGGCCGGGTGCACGGTGGACCGGGTGGACACGTGGCGAGTTTGGTTGGTGCGGTCCTGTGCTCCCGGTCCACGCGGCTGGTGGGGCAGGTGACCGGGGCAGGTGCCGTACGCGGGCAGGGACCGGGAGACACGGCGACGTGCGCGGTGCACGGCGCGGCGTGCGCGGTGCACGGTCCCGGGGGACACGTGGCGCGTCGCCATTGGTTGGCGCAGGTGCTCCGGGTGCAGCGGGGTCCGGGAGTGTTGGACTGGGCTGTGCGGGGGCCGGGCCGCACTGTGCGCGCCGGGAAATCCTGGGCCGGCCGTTACTGTAGCAGCCCGAAATTTTCGGGCGCCCGAAAGTGGGGACATGTTGGGTATTTTTTGAATTGTTTTTCTCAGCCTATATAAACCCCAACCCGAGCTCCTTCTTTCCCTTTTTTCTCCAACCTGTTCACCTTCTCCCGAGCTCCCTTAAGCAAAGTTTTTCATCTCTAAGTCCTTGATCTCCCTGCCAAGTTTCAAGAGTTTTGGAGGCACGAATCCCGAGGTTCCCCATTTTACGGTGCGGCGCGACGTTGCTTTCTAGTGTTCTTCTTCGGCGCAGCGATCGTATTTTTGCTCCCCTGGGCTACCCCGACATCATTTTCCTGTGATTCTTGCACCAGTAGACTCCTAAGAGGTAGGACTTCATCTTTCGTTTTGGTCGCGCTTTCCCGTTTCGAGGTTTTGGCACGGATTTCGAGGCAACAAGTGACCCCTTTTTCTGTATGGAATTCCTTGACAGCAGCGGAGTATTTCGGCCATATCTTTGCGCACGAGCGTCTGACGGAAACGAGCTTATACAACTTTTTCATCTACGGATCGCAAGGAACGCGCTCGTATTTTTATTGGATTTTTGTGAATTTTTTCGAGGTGAGAATTAATGATTTCTCTGTGAACAGTAATCAGTCCTTAATACAGATTTTTGTATGAGAGTGCCCTCTTGCCGAATTTTTATCTTGACTTACCGAACTCGGATTTGGGCGTGCAAGGTACCGTTTCGAAGCTATCGACGCAAGGATCGCCGTGATATTTTTATTGGAATTTTCTGGACATTTCTGCAGGTGATAATTTGACAGTTTGGTACTCGTGGTTGTATGTGGTTATTAGTGCTGAATTTGGGAGTCTAGTGTAATTAGTGGATTTCTTGATGTACCAGGAATGTTGCGGGTGTGCTAAAATTGTGGGAGCAAGGATTTGGAATTTTGGTATTTTCTGACTGTACGAGTTTGGACAGTTGCGCTTCAGGTGGGTGGTTGTTGTACTCCTCTCTTTGTATGCCCACTAGGAATATCAGAGTACCCTTGCTATGACAATGCTAAATGTGTTGATTGGTAGACTTGCATGCTCTAGGAAATTGATTATTGGTTATCAGATCTCTAATAAATTATTGTTAGATTAATCACTGGAACTGTATACTTGGAGACAAATAGAAATAGAGGACTGCAAAACTGATGTTTGTTCATGTGAGACGGTCACCCTAGCTTATGTCACTTCAAACTGTTTATACTTGGAAATTGGACAAAATATTGGACACTGCATGATTAAATTGGTCACATAATTATTGTCATCTTTTACTGCTACACTATTTTGGGACTTGACTTAGGAGAAACCATGCTTTTCTCTTTTCTTCTTCATTGTTGCACTTGCGGCTTAGTCGCTCAGGTTCGAGCGTATGTTGGACAGTGTAGGCAGGTATTGGGGATTTGGGACAGGTTGGGTTTATGACAGGGTGTTGCGGCGACCACGGATCTTGGGTGGTTGACCGGTTGTTTACTATTGCATCAGATTGGGTGTTTTGGGGATCGGGCTATCTTTAGTGGAGGGTTTTCCCACTTCCTTGAGTCTCGATCCAGTCCTGCTATTATGAGACAGTGGTTACTAGTACAGTGATGGTACAGTTGATACAGTGATATTTTACTCGTGTGGGTCGCTCCCCTCGAGTGCCACTCCGGAGTAGGCTTTCCACGGTGTGAGCGCCGGGCACCTTGTGCTTCCACGGTGTGAGCGCCGGGCACCATGCTGGTTTCTTGAGTTCGACAGCAGAGCAGGCAGTGCCAGTGTTCACTGGCTGTCAGATTGGGTCATTATGACAGGCTTCTTGATTCTGATGCATCACTTTTCCCATCCTTATTGGTTGGTCATATAGAGGCATATTAGGGATAGCACTTATCAGTTGCTTATTTATCTGCATCCCCTTTCTTTTCCTTTCCCTTTTTGCCTCTGATCACCTGGTGGGCATATCTGAGCTGAGGCTTTACCCACTAGGGGAGGCTACTGTTTATAGTAGTACTTACCCCCATTGTTTTTCTTGTTTCTTTCTTTCCCCTTGTTTTGCAGAGTCCTCAGTGGGAGTTGCTGGGCCGTCAGCAACTGATCGAGGTAAGCGAATTGCGGACTAGATAGAGAGCCACCGAGGGTCGTAGCTGGAGATTTTTGGGTACCAGGACTTCTCAGACAGTTTTTTGTATTTCTTTTGGGGACTGGCTTCTGCCAGCTGTTTGTATTATAGTGGTGAGCTGGGAGAGACATCTGTATTTTATTTTACTGTTGTACCTTTTACTTCCAGCATCTGTCTGAGATACAGTAGTTTTAGTTTAGCTCTGATTATTATGCTCTTTTATTATTATTTCTTATCTGAGCAGGTTACCGACGCTTCGTGTATGTGGGAAATACCGCATGCACGGCGGATCTGTAGACGGGCCCGGGTTCTGGTTTACACCCGGGGCGTGACAGATTAAGTTGGTATCAGAGCTTAGGGATAGGTCAGTTGGGACTTAGGAAACCCTAGGCTTTTGGACAGACCCTAGGATTATAGGGCGTGAGTGGCGTGACTTGTTGCGAAAGTCGGTGATTTTTATTGTTAACTCTTCCTGTGAGTGAAGAGTGATCGACATAGTCTATTTCTGTTGAACCATTATGTTGGCTGCAGACAACATAAGGTTACAGAAATAGGGGGATGTCTTTTGACTTTCGCCAGATTGGGTCGTGTGGGGTTTTGTTGCTGATGTTTGGTTTCTTGTGGCAGGATGCCTCCTCGACGTCGGATTCCCACTCGGGGTGTCCCTTCGCCCCCTGTTGAGCCAGAGCAGCCTACACCCCCCGAGCTTACTGAGTTGAGGGCCTTGGTGGCCCAGTTGGCGGAGGGTCAGCGCCGCCAGGAGCAGAGGATTGAGCAGCTGCTTGCTCAGAGGGAGGCACCACCCCCAGCTGTTCCTGAGGTCCCTGTGCCTCTTGTTGCACCTTTTGTGCCGTCAGCGCCATCTTCGAGTAGCGGGGCTCCTGGGCATTTCAGCCTTTGACTGCGGAGGAGGAGCGGGATTTTGCTGACAAACTCGCTGCGTTTGTTAAGCGGGGACCACCTAGATTCTCGGGGCGGGATGCTCAGCCCCGGGCTGTTGGGATTTGGCTTTCTGCGATGGAGAAGCTTTTTCGGGACTTCTTCATCGACCCGAAGTATCGAGTGCACATGGCGGTGCACTGTTTGGACGGAGATGCTGATTTTTGGTGGCAGCGAGTTGAGCCACTGGAGTTCCGGATCACCGGCAGTTACCTTGGGAGGAGTTCAGACGGATGGTGTTGGACACCTATTTTTCTACCAGTGTGAAGAAGAAGTTGGAGGACGATTTGAAGAATCTGCAGCAGGGCGATCGACCGGCCCATGCCTATTTTCAGGAGTTCAGGGAGTTGCTGAACTGTGTGCCCTACGTCGCTCGTGACGGTCCGCACCAGGTTGAGTTGTTCGAGGGAGGCCTTCGTCCAGAGATTTACACACTTGTGCATGCTCAGAGATTTCAGACCCTGGAGGCAGCCGCAGAGCATGCACAGTGGGTGGAGAGAGGTGATCAGGAGGTGGCCAGACGGAGGGCCGCGGTCGCGCAGAGTTCCGACAGGAAGCGACCAGCCCCAGAGGACGGGGGACAGGCCAGCTCATGGAGACCGCCACGGCCGCCGCAGTCCCAGTCTTATGGCCGTGGGCGATCTGAGAGGAGAGGGCCTGGTGGACCCCAGAGACCGCAGCAGCATCAGCAGCAGCACCAGCAGCAGAGATCGCAGCAGAGGCAGCAGAGATCTCAGCAGCAGTCCTCGAGACAGCAGCAGCAGCAGCCGAGACAGCCCCGATCTTCTGACCGATGTATTTTCTGTGGAGGTCAGCATGCCGCCATTACTTGTGACCAGAGATGGGGTCGATGCTTCCGTTGTGGACAGCCAGGGCATGTGCGAGCTACTTGCCCCCTTGCTACTTCCTCGGCACCTTCTTCGGCATCGGCTCCATATCCCCCTCAGCAGCAGCGGCCACCAGCTCAGCGGCCTTATGCTCCAGCGAGCAGGCCGTCCACCTCTTATCCTACAGATTCTCGACCTCCAGCACCGAGCGGGCGGGTGTATGCCGCCCAGTTGGCGGATTCTTCAGCGGCAGACCAGGTGGTGGCAGGTATTATTCTACTCTTTGGTATTCGGGCTCGTACTTTATTCGACACTGGAGCATCTCATTCTTTCATTAGTCGAGCATTTGCATCCCTGCATGGTCTAGAGGTAGAGTCCTTGTCACATGCATTAGAGGTGCGGATTCCTGATCATATTTTGCATGTCGAGGAGCGTTGTGTGGCTTGCCCAGTGCAGTTGGGGCCTTGGATTTTGCCTGCAGACTTGCTTGTTTTGCAGCAGCTCCAGGATTTTGATTTGGTGCTAGGGATGGATTGGCTGTCACGGTATTCCGCCACTATCGACTGCAGAGAGAGGACGGTGACTCTTCGCGAGCCAGGACAGGAGGAGTTCATCTTCAGAGGCTGCCAGAGCACGCTGTTCGCAGCGACCATTTCCTCGGCCAGAGCTAGGAGGATGATGAGTAGGGGTTGCACTGCCTTTTTGGCCACTGTGGTGGAGGTGCCTACGGCGGCACTGGGACTCGAGGATATCCCTATTGTCCGCGAGTTCCCAGATGTATTTCCCCCTGAGTTGACGACGATGCCGCCGGAGAGGGAGATTGAGTTCGTGATTGATGTAGTTCCTGGAACTGCACCAATCTCAAAGGCACCCTATAGGATGGCGCCAGCTGAGTTGAGGGAGTTGAAAGCCCAGCTTCAGGATCTTTTGGATAGGGGCTTCATCAGACCCAGTGTTTCTCCGTGGGGAGCGCCTGTGTTGTTTGTGAAGAAGAAGGATGGGTCACTGCGGTTGTGTGTGGATTATAGGGAATTGAACAAAGTGACCATCCGGAACAAGTATCCCCTCCCCCGGATTGATGATTTGTTTGATCAGTTACAGGGAGCATCGGTGTTCTCGAAGATTGATCTGCAGTCCGGTTACCACCAGCTGAGGGTGAGGGCCGAGGACATCTCCAAGACGGCTTTCAGATCGCGGTACGGGCATTATGAGTTTACTGTGATGCCTTTTGGGTTGACAAATGCCCCTGCCGCATTCATGGACTTGATGAACAGGATTTTTCAGCCGTTTTTGGACCGGTTTGTGGTGGTGTTTATAGATGATATTCTGATCTACTCCCGGAGTGATTTGGAGCACGAGGAGCACTTGAGGACCGTGCTACAGCTTCTGCGAGAGAAGAAGCTGTATGCTAAGTTCAAAAAGTGCGAGTTTTGGCTCCGGGAGGTTGCCTTTCTGGGTCATGTTGTTTCAGCTGCTGGAGTGGCGGTGGATCCGGCCAAGGTGGATGCTATTCGAGATTGGCCGAGGCCGACGACTATCACCGAGGTGCGGAGCTTTCTTGGTTTGGCGGGCTACTATCGGCGTTTTGTGGAAGGCTTTGCGAAGCTTTCCTCTCCCCTCACTCGTCTGACCAGGAAAGGGGTTAAGTTTGTTTGGAGCGAGACTTGCCAGAGCTGTTTTGAGGAGCTGAAGCAGAGATTGATGACCGCTCCAATCCTTGCCCTCCCTGTTATGGGGGAAGGATTTGTGATTTACAGTGATGCCTCACATAGTGGTCTGGGGTGTGTGTTGATGCAGCAGGGTAGGGTGATTGCCTATGCTTCGCGGCAATTGAAGGACTATGAGAAAAATTACCCTACTCATGATCTGGAGTTGGCAGCGGTGGTGTTTGCTCTGAAGCTGTGGCGGCATTACTTGTATGGTGAGCATTGCGAGATATATACTGATCACAAGAGCTTGAAGTATCTGTTCACCCAAAAGGAGCTGAATTTGAGGCAACGCCGGTGGTTGGAGCTGCTAAAGGATTATGATCTGAGTATCCTTTATCACCCCGGCAAGGCCAATGTTGTGGCGGATGCTTTGAGCAGGAGGACGAGTCTGAGCTTATTGATCTCGCAGCAGGCGCCGTTGGTCGAGCAGATGAGGCGATTACAGCTGGAGGTAGTATCCCCTGGGGTCTCTGCTAGACTCATGTCTATGGTCTTGCAGCCCACTCTGTTGGAGAGGATCAGGGACACTCAGAGTGAGGACCCCCACTTGACGAGGATCAGGACGCAGCTTCAGGCGGATCAGACAGGGGATTTTTCTGTGGATAGCTCGGGAGTACTGCGGTACAGGGACCGAGTGTGTGTGCCTATGGATCAGGAGATTAGAGATCAGATTTTGAGGGAGGCCCACCATACACCTTATACCGTCCACCCTGGAGGTACTAAGATGTATAAGGACCTCAAGGCACAGTTTTGGTGGCCCGGAATGAAGCGGGACATTGGGAGATTCGTAGCTCACTGTTTAACTTGTCAGCAAGTGAAAGCAGAGCATCGCGTCCCTGCTGGCAAGTTGCAGAGTCTTCCAATTCCCGAGTGGAAATGGGACCACGTCACTATGGATTTCGTCACTGGATTGCCGAGGGCGCAGAGCGGGGCAGATGCGATCTGGGTTATTGTTGACAGACTCACCAAGTCGGCGCACTTCTTACCAGTTCAGATGACTTGGTCATTGGAGCATTTGGCACAGTTATATATGGATGAGATAGTGAGGCTTCACGGCATACCTGCTTCGATTGTGTCAGATCGAGACCCGAGATTCGTGTCACGCTTTTGGGGGAGTTTGCATTCTGCATTGGGGACTCAGCTCAGGTTTAGCACCGCTTTCCACCCACAGACCGATGGGCAGTCAGAGCGCACCATACAGACCCTCGAGGATATGCTTAGAGCGTGCGTTATGGATTTTGGAGGAGGGTGGTACCGGCACTTATCTTTGGTTGAGTTCGCGTACAACAACAGCTATCAGGCGAGCATCCAGATGGCTCCGTTTGAAGCGTTGTATGGACGCAAGTGTCGGTCTCCCTTATATTGGAGTGACGTGGGTGAGAGGAGGACTTTGGGACCGGAGTTACTTTTGGAGGCAGAGGAAAAAGTCAGGATTATTCGCCGGCATCTTGAGACAGCCCAGAGTCGTCAGAAGAGCTACGCAGATACTCGACGGCGAGACCTGGAGTTTCAGGTTGGTGATCATGTCTTCTTGAAGGTCTCGCCCTCGAAAGGGGTCCGGAGATTTGGAGTACGGGGAAAGCTCAGTCCCCGCTTTATTGGACCCTTTGAGGTACTTGACAGAGTTGGTCCTGTGGCATACAGAGTTGCCTTACCCCCGCGCCTGGCCGGAGTTCATGATGTCTTCCACGTCTCAGCTCTGAGGAGATATGTTTTTGACCCGTCGCACGTGATTGACTTCACTTCGTTGGAGATCGGCGAGGACTTGGTCTACGAGGAGCGCCCGTTGCGGATTCTTGCTCGTGAGGTGAGGGAATTGCGCAATCGGGCCATTCCATATGTGAAGATCCTGTGGAGCAATCATGAGGAGCGAGAGGCTACATGGGAGCTGGAGACAGAGATGAGAGATGCCTACCCCTTCTTGTTCGAGGCTTCAGTTTGAGGTACGTCTGCTTTGTTTATCTTTGTTTCGGGGACGAAACTTTTTTTAGTGGGGGAGGATGTAGGACCCTGAACCCCCATGCAGCTTTTTCCCGTGAATCCACTGTTAAACACCTGTTGATGGTGTATCTGGCCCATAGTGCATCAAAGGGATGCCACAGATGGACCCTGTGAGCTTTGGTTAGCTGTTTTGGCCTTCGGCTGCTTTTGCCGAATTGTCGTAAAGGATTTAGGCCAAACGGAGGATGGATTTGGATTCAGCGTGGAAAAACACTTGAGAATGGCTTTTTGTTTGCCCAGTTCTGAGTCCGGATGTCCAAAAGCGGACTCCCGGAAGTTTTGGCAGTTTTTGGCGCTTGCGGGAGCCTCCGGCAAATTTTGGAGGCGGAATTTGGCAAAACGGACCTCGTTTTTGGAATCAGCGCGCGAAAACGGTCAAGATGGGCTATTTACTTGTCAATTTGAGCTTGCGGGTACTGTTCACGCCGGAACAGTGTCGCCGGCGATCGCCGCGGCGCCGGGCGGCGGCAGCGTCGGCGGGCGGCGGCGCCGCCGCGGGCAGCGCGGCTGAGGGCGCGGGCAGGCGGCTGAGGGCGCGGGCAGGAGCGCGGTCCACCGCGGGGGTCGTGCACCGGAGGCGGGCCACGTGGCGCCTTCCGGTTGGCCGGCGCAGCAGACGCGGTCCACGGAGTTTGGGCCGGGTGCACGGTGGACCGGGTGGACACGTGGCGAGGTTTGGTTGGTGCGGTCCTGTGCTCCCGGTCCACGCAGCTAGTGGGGCAGGTGACCGGGGCAGGTGCCGTACGCGGGCAGGTGACCGGGGGAGCACGGCGACGTGCGCGGTGCACGGCGTGCCGCGGTGCACGGTCGCCGGGGACACGTGGCGCGTCGCCATTGGTTGGCGCAGGTGCTCCGGGTGCAGCGGGGTCCGGGAGTGTGTGGACTGGGCTGTGCGGTGGGCCGGGCCGCACTGTGCGCGCCCGGAAATCCTGGGCCGGCCCGTTACTGTAGCGCCCGAAAATTTCGGGCGCCCGAAAGTGGGGACATGTTGGGAATTTTTGAATTGTTTCCTCAGCCTATATAAACCCAACCCGAGCTCCTTCTTTCCCTTTTTCTCCCAACCTGTGCATCTTCTCCCGAGCTCCTTAATGAAAGTTTTTCATCTCTAAGTCCTTGATCTCCCTGCCAAGTTTCAAGAGTTTTGGAGGCACGAATCCCGAGGTTCCCCATTTTACGGTGCGGCGCGACGTTGCTTCCTAGTGTTCTTCTTCGGCGCAGCGATCGTATTTTTGCTCCCCTGGGCTACCCCGACATCATTTTCCTGTGATTCTTGGACCAGTAGACTCCTAAGAGGTAGGACTTCATCTTTCGTTTTGGTCGCGCTTTCCCGTTTCGAGGTTTTGGCACGGATTTCGAGGCAACAAGTGACCCCTCTTTCTGTATGGAATTCCTTGACAGCAGCGGAGTGTTTCGGCCATATCTTTGCGCACGAGCGTCGACGGAAACGAGCCTATACAACTTTTTCATCTACGGATCGCAAGGAACGCGCTCGTATTTTTATTGGATTTTTGTGAATTTTCTTTCGAGGTGAAATTAATGATTTCTCTGTGAACAGTAATCAGTCCTTAATCCAGATTATTGTATGAGAGTGCCCTCTTGCCGAATTTTTTTATCTGACTTACCGAACTCCGATTATTGTGGAAGCAAGTGAATTAGGTTTTGGTATTTTCTGACTGTACGAGTTTGGACAGTTGCGCTTCAGGTGGGTGGTTGTTGTACTCCTCTCTTTGTGTGCCCACTAGGAATATCAGAGTACCCTTGCTATGACAATGCCTAATGTGTTGATTGGTAGACTTGCATGCTCTAGAAAATTGATTATTGGTTATCAGATCTCTAATAAATTATTGTTAGATTAATCACTGGAACTGTATACTTGGAGACAAATAGAAATAGAGGACTGCAAAACTGATGTTTGTTCATGTGAGACGGTCACCCTAGCTTATGTCACTTCAAATTGTTTAGACTTGGAAATTGGACAAAATATTGGAACACTGCATGATTAAATTGGTCACATGATTATTGCCATCTTTTACTGCTACACTATTTTGGGACTTGACTTAGGAGAAACCATGCTTTTTCTCTTTTCTTCTTTCATTGTTGGCACTAGCGGCTTAATCGCTCAGGTTCGAGCGTATGTTGGACAGTGTAGGCAGGTATTGGGGTTTTGGGACAGGATGGGTTTATGACAGGGGATTGCGGCGACCACGGATCTTGGGTGGTTGACCGGGTTGTTACTATTGCATCAGATTGGGTGTTTTGGGGATCGGGCTATCTTTAGTGGAGGGTTTTTCCCACTTCCTTGAGTCTCGATCCAGTCCTGCTATTATGAGACAGTGGTTACAGTGGTACTTGGTACAGTGATGCATGTTACAGTGATATTTTACTCGTGTGGGTCGCTCCCCTCGAGTGCCACTCCGGAGTAGGCTTTCCACGGTGTGAGCGCCGGGCACCTTGCTGCTTTCCACGGTGTGAGCGCCGGGCACCATGCTGGTTTCTTGAGTTCGACAGCAGAGCAGGCAGTGCCAGTGTTCACTGGCTGTCAGATTGGGTCATTATGACAGGCTTCTTGATTCTGATGCATCACTTTTCCCATCCTTATTGGTTGGTCATATAGAGGCATATTAGGGATAGCACTTTATCAGTTGCTTTATTTATCTGCTTTCCCTTTCTCTTCCTTCCCCTTTTCGCCTCTGATCACCTGGTGGGCATATCTGAGCTGAGGCTTTACCCACTAGGGGAGGCTACTGTTTATAGTAGTACTGACCCCCATTGTTTTTCTTGTTTCTTTCTTTCCCCTTGTTTGCAGAGTCCTCAGTGGGAGTTGCTGGGCCGTCAGCAACTGATCGAGGTAAGCGGATTGCGGACTAGATAGAGAGCCACCGAGGGTCATAGCTGGAGATTTTTGGGTACCAGGACTTCTCAGACAGTGTTTTTGTATTTCTTTTTGGGGACTGGCTTCTGCCAGCTGTTTGTATTATAGTTATGAGCTGGGAGAGACATCTGTATTTTATTTTACTGTTGTACCTTTTACTTCCAGCATCTGTCTGAGATACAGTAGTTTTATTTTAGCTCTGATTATTATGCTCTTTTATTATTATTTCTTATCTGAGCAGGTTACCGACGCTTCGTGTATGTGGGAAATACCGCATGCACGGCGGATCTGTAGACGGGCCCGGGTTCTGGTTTACACCCGGGGCGTGACAGATAGTGGTATTTGGCCAGAGGTTATGTGAGACCGATATTGGCTTTTGATTGGGTATTTCAATTCTAGCATTGATGCATGATTCGCATTGTTACTCCAGCATTCATTAGTATGACTGGGACATGATTGTTGTACTCTTTGTTTACAGCTTGAATATTTAAGGATTATCATATCTGCTTCGTTTTATAGCATGATCTTAATCTATGTACATTGAGATTGACCAAATTTATCTGATTGTCAGTTTTTGCTTGTTCAACTTTATTTGTGAATACTCTGCTCTATTGTTTAGCACATGATTGTTGGTACTTTAGATTACAGTTTTGACAGTTATGCATTATCATACCTGCTTGATCTACAGCATGATACATTGATATTGTCTTGATTTATCTAATGGTTAGTTATACCATGTTCAGCTTCCTTCATGATCGCTGCTTTCATTTCAGCGTGATTAGTATATATCTTTCAGATTATAGCCTATTTTGCTATCCGCTTATTATAGTATCCAGTAGGTACGGCTTACTATTTCTCGGCCCGTCGTGCCCACTGGGATACATTTATGTTGTATCTCACACCCTTGAGTGGCCATTTTTCCAGGTCAGTTAGGTGCTGAGATGTTGGGACGATCCAGTGAGTTGTCGCGATAGAGTTGTCCCCTGCAATTAGCCACAGTGGCCTAGTGCTCTATATTTCCAGTTTAGTTGAGGAGTTAATATTGTTTTGTGATTGTGGTGTTGATATTATTTGGAGTTTATGTGGATTATGCCATGTGTAGTTGTTGATGTATTAGCGGTAGAAACTTCATGTTGCTTTAGTTGTTGGTTATGTTGCTCTCTGATTGTATTGCTGTACTTGCCTAGCCGAG
>CM054936.1:15777979-15821745 GCA_029168755.2 Tillandsia fasciculata
ACGATACAGCTCCCGTACTGATCATACAGTTCAAAACTATTTTTTCTTAAAATTACTAAGTAATTTTTTTAATAAAGTTCAAAATATTTGATAAAGATACATAATAAGCAATTAAAAAATTTTATTGCTAAAGAAATTAAATATTTCATGTCATTATGTGTCGGCACGTATGTATTTTTTATGATCGGCACTCATCGACACGGCTCGCACGCACCGTGTCGATAAGTTTTCGGCACGATCCCGTACCACGGCACTTAAATCCTTGGTAGGAATACAATCCAAAAATGCTTGTGGTGGGGAGTTGTATAACTAAGCCAGAAATAATTAAGTAATCATAAGAGATTAATATTTATTTAAGCAACTCACGACTGACCTTGCTGGGGATCCGACGCCGGAAGAAGACAGACCACTGCGGCGGTGGCGGCACCTCCGAAAATTCTGGCGGCGCGTGGACGTAGACGGAGAAGAGCCTGCTGTCGTGGCCTTGGAAGAACCTTTCCCACAGCGGCGCCAGCGGCATCCTCCCCCGCGTCAAGAACATGAACGCCACCTTCTTCCTGCGCTCCGCTGCGCCGCCGCGAGAAGACACCGTCATCGTCATCGTCATCGTCGACGCCTTCCGCAGTAGCTCGTCGTCGCTCATCTCATGCCATAAAGGAGGAGTAGGAGGAGAAGGCGACGGAGGCGAAGGAACGGGAGTAGTAGTAGTAGTAGTGTTGTTGATGGGCTGCGGAAGGTGGAGGAGGTGGTGAGAGGAGGAAAAGAGGTCTTGAAAGGGCGAGCATTTGAAGAAGAGGTGGAGGGTGACGCAAGAGGCGAAGGCGCAGCCGAGGGCGGAGATTGAAACGCAGCAGAGGAACGGGGCGGCCACGCCGGAGTCGAAGCACTCGCCAAGATCGGCGATTCGCCGTGCTTTTGGGTTCATTAGGTTCTTGCTAGCTTATTATTATTAATTCCACTCTTCCTCTACCTCCTAATTAATTTTGATCTCAAGTTGCTGTTTCTTTTTTTTCTTTTTCTTTTTTTTTTTTTTTTTTTTTTTTCTGGTGTAAGGCTTTTTCTTTTTGCCGGCAGTGGAAGGGAGAGGAAGATAAGTAATTGCATGAAGGAAAGGAAGAAATTAATAGCACGTGGAAGGATTGAGGAATCGCTTTTGAAGGAGAACCTGGAAAGTGATTATGGTCCCAAACCCGATTTTATCAAAACAGTTTACAATTCATCTTTGCATCTCTACTTTTTTTATATATTTATATATTGGGTTAATTGCATACGGCTCCCTGCAAACATATTGAATAGCAGATATATTCATACAAAATTCAACTTTTTATATTTATTCCTTCAAAAGTCCAATGTTATTCATATATATATTCATACCGTCTATCTTTGTTAGAAACATTTAATTAATCATAGATTAAATATTTAATCTTGATTAGTTAGTGAGGTAAATTTACTTTTTTACCCTTTCAGATATTTCTGTATTATTTTTTTTAGAGCGACATTTTTGAGAGGGCAAAACTGTCATTTAACATATAATCTGTTAAAAAATAAACCGTGAACTAACGATAATAAACCGGAGGGATATATATGAATAACGTTGGACTTTTGAAGGGATAAATAGGAAAAGTTAAACTTTGTAGGGATATATCTGCTATTCGATAGTATGCAATTAACCCTTGCTAATGTATTTATATATGGAGTCCGTTTATTATATATACTTTAAAAAATAACAAGTAATTAATATTTATAAATTTTAATATTAAATTTATTTTTTTATTAATTTTAATTTTTAAATCATGCTATTTAACTATCAATCATTCACAAAATCTTAAAAGCTCACTACCATTCTAACCATACATACTTTCATTTAAGAACTAAAACCTATCAATACTAATGGCTTTATACTTTTAAAAATATAGAAGCTTAATTTTTTATATGTAGAGAGAGAGAATTGAAAAGCATCATGCATGTCAGTGTTTGTAAATTTTTGGCTTTTGAATAAAAAAAATGCAGGAATAGAATAATAGTGATTCTTTAGATTTAATAGTGGTTGATAAAATAGTATGATTTAAGCGATGAAATTAGTTAAAGTAATAAATTTTAATGATAAAAAATTTACAAACACCAATAGCAATAATAATATGTAATTGAAAAAATATATAACAGAATAAAAATAAAAAATTAATAATATTTTTTTTAAAAAAAAGAATAATATAATACTCACTTTGTTTGTAAAATAAGATTTCGAACTTAAAATCTCGAATATCAACTATTAAGATTTTTTTGCTACTTAGCTAATTAGGGTCAATAAAATTAATAAAATTTTATTACACTAAAAATAGAAGAAAAATAAAAAATTAATAAGAATGTATGGCACTAAAACTGTGGAGCCTAATAAAAACCAGCAGCTTTAATATCATCTGATTAAAAAATAGTTGATAAAAATTGATTCAAAGTAATTTTCCCAAAAAAAAACAAAAAAAAAAAAAAATTAAAATTTTTTGTTTGAATATAAAACACGTGATACAGAATGTTCTATACGATTTTTATAGTATCTTAGGTTTCTCAAAAAGATATTTATCTAAAAACAAAGGCTTTAACTAACGGTAGGAGGAGGGAGGCGGCTGCATGGATTTCATGAATGAGAGAGAGAGAGAGAGAGAGTTTCGTGTCAAAGTTCACGTGTATTATCATGAAATAAGTATGGATATGATGTGATCGACGTAACTGAATTAAAAATACTCTAATAAGGTGCTTAAATGGAATTTAGACTCCGATCTATTAGGTAACGGAATAAGACAGAATTAATTATTTCAAGAATAAATATAAATTAAGTATAAATTTTAGAAATGATACTGAAATTTTATAAAATCTAGTTTCTAAATAATTTTAATAAAATAAATCATGATTAATAAAGTCGATCGTCGAATCAAATATTCCATCATTATAAAAATTTCCGTACTTTCGATAAAACAAAAGACGTACTCTTTCTCTCTCTCTCTCTCTCTCTCTCTATATATATATATATATATATATATATATATATAAAAGCCATTGAAAAGAAAATTTTCTAAGAAATATTTTTCTAAGTTAATTGGTCAAGTAAACTCTCGATCAATCAATGTTTTTGACGGAATGATTAAATTTTGTCACATGATTTTCTGCTTATTAGAGTAAAAGGAAATAATTTTTTCACCATTTGCAATTAAATCATACACAAACAAACAATAAGATGTTGGGAAATAATTAACTAGTATACTTGGCTCAGGCTATCGTACGGTCTAATCAAAATAGCCTTAATTTTTGGCATCCATACTCATGAAGAAATATTTGTTCATGCACTTTAAACCCGTTTGGATTCGGTATAAAACCGAAAATAGAAGAAATATTTTTTTTATTTTTTCAAACGCATCAGAAATTAATCGGTATAATTTGTTTCAGTACAATTAGAATAAGTAAGAATTACTGTTCTCACTCTTTCCAACCACTCTTACTTTTTTCTTAAATACCCTTCCACGTCTATCGAGACACCATCTCTTATTTTATTATTACATAATAAAGTTTGAGGATAAAAAAGTAATTTATCTTAATTAAAACTCTTTATTTTTCTTATTTCTCATTCTTATATCAAACATAAAATTTTTTATTTTTGAAATCATCTCAAACGCTTTTTTATATCTATTTTAGTTGTTGTTATAGCTGGTAAAATCTGATAGTTGTCTAGAAAATTACAGAATAACAAACCAAAACCCCAGATATTTTTAGTATGATTTTGAGACTATATGACACTAGACTGCATGGTTAGTTGACATTAGAAATGCATTTGAACCGTTTTAAAAATCATTGTACCTGTTTTAGTAAAATCAGTTTTTAAAAATAGGTTTTAAAACATTGAGAGCACCCTGAGGGGTTTGATAAGCTCGGGATACATATGTATTCATGCCCGGCGGCTGAATAGATTTTTATAGCTCAGTGGATGAGTTTTCTAGTGTCTTGGGCGCTTTTGAGAGCATTATCAGATCGAGTCGTGGAGGGTTCTCCGACATGTTATGGGTTAGTTAGCATTTGAGTTTTTGATCTGTTTGATCGTGAATTATAGCCTGCATGTGCCGCTTATTAAGCGAGATGTGACACGCTTGTTCCTCGGTGGAGTCGCTCCCCTCGAGTTGCCGCTCCGGATGCGATGATGATGAGCCTGATAAGGCTGTTTGCGATAATTCGATTGGACACCCTACGTTGATACACTAGGGGAGGTGCAGGCTTGACTGGACCAGATTTGGCAATCAGCGAGATTGGGTTGTGTGAGCACCTTGTGAGCGAGTGGATGCATATCATGTTCATAGTTGAGTATTTTTTTCCTTTGAGCATGATACTTGAGGCATAGTAGTTGTAGCTTTTATATTAGCTTTTATATTCTAGTTTACCTATTTTTATTGCCTCCAGTAGACTTAGTGGGCATATCGTGGATGTTGGCGACCGTACCCACTGAGAACTACGTGTTGGTGTAGTTCTCACACCCGCTGTGATGTTTGTTTTTCAAAGGTACCTGTTTCGGTTTCAGCTCGTGCGGAGGCAGCTGATCGAGGTAAGGGCGTGGCCGATTAGTTCCATTTTCTGTATTTTGGTGAGAGTTAGAGGTACCTGGTGGATTATGTATAAATACTAGACAGTCTGAGATTTTGTGATGTATTTATATTTTGGGAGTTGGATTTGTATGTATATTCAGATGTTCAATATATGATTTTGTAGCTACTTATTTTCATTTCCGTTCTGATACATGTTTAGCTATAGATTTAACTTTACAGGTTAGATGCTTCGCTTATGCGGGAATTTTCGTACATATGGCGGATCTGTTGGCGAGCCCGGATCACAGTTTCGACCGCTGAGCGTGACAGATTAGGTTGGTATTAGAGCCTAGGTTGTAGGTCGTTGAGAACTTAATAACCCTAGGCTTTTGGTTGGACAGTAGGATGACTGTCGTTAAAGACATGACTTTAGCGAGAGTCCTAATTGAGTTTGTACCTCCCCCAGGGATTAGGGTGAGTGATTTTGCATATTTGTTATCTAAATTGGTTATGTTGGCTGCAGACAACATAATACTTTAGAATGGGTAAGATGTTTTAGACTTTCGCTTGATCGGGTCGAGAGATTTTTGTGTTCTGACATTTGGTTTTATTGCAGTTGTCTACGATGCCTTCAAGACGTCGTGCAGTGATGAGGGCACATCCTGCATCAGATAAGGAGCCCGAGCAGACAGAGCAGGGCGAGACCCACGAGTTGCGGGCCCAGGTGGCTCAGATGTCTGAGGCGATGCGGCATCAGGAGGAGGCGATGAGGCACTAGGAGGAGACCGCTAGGCGCCAGGAAGAGACCTCTAGGCGCTAGGAGGAGATCGCTAGTCGTTAGGAGGAGACTGCAAGGCGCCAGGAGGAGGCGATGCGGCGCTAGGATGAGAACATGGAGCGCATAATGTGCCTGTTCGAGCAGAGACTATCCCCTGCAGTACCACCAGTAGTATCCCCAGTCGTGACATCGCCGATTTCGACTCCGGTTCCCATGGCACTGTTGACAGAGGTGGAGCAGCAGGATCTGACCGACCGATTGACTCATTTTTTTCAGTATCATCTCCCACAGTTCTCGGGATATAGTTCAGAGCCTTGGGAGGCGGAAAACTGGATAGCAGCTATGAAAAAGCTGTTCAATAACTTCTTCATGCAGGAGAAGTATCAGGTGCATCTGGCTACTCACTTTCTTGAGAAGGACGTCGAGACATGGTGGCGTCGAGTTCGTCCTGTTAGACCCCCGGGAGTTCAGTTGATGACCTGAAGCGAGTTTCATGCTTTGCTGCTTAGGGCCTTCTTTCCCAACAGTGCAAAGCAGAAATTGGAAGGAGACTTGAGACACCTGTAGCAGGGGAGTCGACCACTATAGGAGTTATTCATGAGTTTTCGAGGTTGTTGAACTGCGTACACCATGTTGTCCGGGATGAGGCCCAGCGGATTGATCTCTTTGAGAGATGACTGCATATGGATATTTATCAGTTTGTTTATTCCCAACGATCGCCGACTCTGGATGCAGTGATTGAGCACGTTCGGTGGGTTGAGCGAGGATCAGTGGTTCTGACTGAGATGGACAGAGCGCCAGGGACCAGCTAGCTCTAGAGAGAAGCGTCCAGCGCCGCCTGATTTGGGACAGATTAGCAGATCGAGACCTCCGAGGCCGCCTCGATTTCAATCTCAGGGTCGTGGGTCTCAGAGGTGACAAAGATCAGGAGGTTTACGACCACCGAGGCAGCCACAGCAACAGTATCAGAGGCGTTCTGACATATGTGTTATTTGCGGCAGACCAAATCCACCCCAACAGTATGAGCAGCGGCAGGGCCGGTGTTTTCGATGCGGCCAGTCGATACATCTTTTCCCTTGGTTTTTGTTTTTATTGTGTAGGGCTCAAAAAACAGATAACGGCGGTGTGATCGACTCTAAAATTCGGTAAGCGGAGCTCCCGATGTGATTTTTCTAAGTAATAAGTGTAAAAGATGTTTTAAAACACTCATTTTGGCTTTTGGTGCTTTAATATCCGTGCCAATGTACGATGAGATTTTTGATAGATTTGGAACACAAATCGAGGAAGAAACGGTTACAAAAGATATGATTTGTTATAAAAATAAGAAGCGGTTATTATTGTTTCAAAAATCTCTTATAAATAGTGAGAACCGGAGATCAGATTCTTCTTTACACATTAAGAAGAGAGAAACAAGAAAACCATCATTTTTTCGATAATCGTTAACAAAAGAGAACATCATTTTCTTCCTCAAGAGGTTCGTCGGAGATCGAAAACGGAATCGTCGTCATCGTTTGGAAACGGAGGAGGGAGTGTCACGCCCCGGGGTCGAAACTGCGACCCGGGCTCGCCAACAGATCCGCCACCTATGCCGAAACCCGCATAGGCGAAGCGTCTAACCTGCAAAAGATAGTACTATAGCTACACAAATATCAGAGCTGAAATAAAATGCTGTAGAATAAAATCCAATTACTATACATCATGAAATAAGGTACAATATCCATTCTCAACATAAATACGGATAATCATCATACAATGTCCTCAGTACAGCATCTCTCGACTATAAAAGGAGATAAACTAAAACTATAGTACATCAGTCTCTCCAAATACAAAAGATCTCTCTCCTCCAGATAAACAGTAAAAACCAGCCAACAGCTACGAGGAATCTCCAACCAGGGGATACAGCTACACTCCTCGGGTGGTAACGATCTAGCTCGTGACTCCCTCGCCCCGAACAACGACCGAAGATCAGCAACTCCAATGAGGACTCTGCAAAACAGGGGGAGAAAAGAAGAGGAAACAACAGTGGGGGTGAGAACCACTAGTAAACCAGTAGCCTCCCCCTGTGGGTAAAGCCTCAAGCTCCGGCGTACCCACTAAGTCTACTAGAGGCAAGAAAAGGGCAGGTAGTAACGCTGTAAACAGAACTACTGAATAAAAGGGGAAAACCACAACAAGTATGCCTCTATATGCAATACCGAAGGAAATGACGGTATGAATGCACCAGGAAACAACATCTGGCTAAATAGACCCAATCTAATCACCAGTGAAACTGGTACTGCCTGCTCTGCATCACTCACGAACTCAGTGTTTCCACTGTCCAAATGACCGGAACCCAACACGGTCTGACCGGAACCCAACACGGTCTAAAGCCTACTCCGGAGTGGCACTCGAGGGGAGCGACCCACACGAGTAAAGTATCACTGTATCAAGCATCTCTGTAACCACTGTCTCATAATAGCAGGACTGGATCATGACTATGATCAAAGTGGGAAACTCCGTCCACTAATGAAACCCCGATCCGATACAATAATACTCACAAGTGGGAAATACCATCCACAAGAGAAATCTAATACCCAATCTGATGCAATAGTAAACATCCGGTCAACCGCCCAAAGTCCGCGGTCACCGCAATAACCCACAACCCACAATTGGGTAAAATAATCAAGATCCGGTCAACCGCCTACTGTCCGCGGTTGCCGCAATAACCCACAATCCAACATCAAGTACACCCTATCACTGACCCTCAGGTCCCAGCTACACTATCCCAACCTCTGCTCGAACCCGAGCAACATGACTCAAAAGTCAAAATAAAAAGGAGAAAGAAAGCAATCATGGTTTCTCCTAAGTCAAATCCCAACATGATAGTGTAGCAATAAAATAGTGGCCTATCTAGATGTCCAATTAAGCATGCAAAAGTCCTCAGGCAATAAGAAATGGAGAACAGCAAATAACAGTTTTGCAGGTGTAACGAATAATGAATCCGCGTAAATACGTCCATCAAACTAATATCATCGGTCAACTACACATGCAAATAATCCCTGACCCATAATAAATCTCGCAGTGGCACCCGCACATTGATATGTCACTATGTCCCCACAATTAATCCATTTAATCCACTTTCATACAAACCTAGGTGTTAATGTGGCATGTTAATCATCACTTATTAAATCATTCCAATGATCATGTTCCAACAGAAATATTATTCCCATAATGCCCCCAACATGCTATATTCACAGAATTAATCTCAGATGATAGGCTCACATTTATATCAGGCAATCATGCATAATAATCAATCAATATGCTCAAAAGTGGGGTTTTCTAATAAACTTAGTGAGTAAGTCAGGTGTAGAGGCATGCAACAACCACCCACCTGAAGCGCTAACTGTCCGGGTCCGTACAGCTGAAAATACCAAAAACTCCAATCCTGCGCTCCAACAAGAACAGTACACCCGAAACACTCCTGGCACAACACAAAGTCCACTAAACACACTTAGGCTCCCAAATATGCTTTAATTAATCCATACAACAACAGTCCTGAAACTGTTAAATTATCACCTGCAGAAAGTGCCCAGAAAATTCCAAGAAAAATATCACGGCGATCCTCGCATCGATAGCTTCGAAACGGTACCTTGCACGCCCAAATCCGAGTTCGGTAAGTCAAGTTATAAATTCGGCAAGGTGGTAATCCAAACATCAAACTGTAAAGAAAACTGCACACTGTACACTGAGAAAACAGTAATTTTCACCTTCGAGACAATTTCCTAAAATCCCAGAAAAATCACCATTGTGTTCCTCGCGACGAGTAGATCAAAATCGACTCTTGAATCGCCTCGATCCGATGCTCCTAGGCTGAGATATAAAATCGGCAAGTTGGTGCTGTCCAAAATCCACCACAGAAAAATGGGGGTCAAAGATGCCTCGGGAAACGTGCCAAAAGTGCGAAACGGAGCGAAGCGATCAACACGAAAATCGAAGCCTTACCTCTTAGGAACACGCTGTCGAAGAAATCGTCCAAAAACTCCTCCTGGTTTGCTCACAGTGAATTTTTGAATAATCTGCGACGGTAATGGGCCACAATGGGGGAAAACCGAGGCGAACTGTAAAAATGATATCGCCGTTGCCGAGCTTCCAGATATTCTGAGAATCCACCAGGAGATCAAGGGCACCAAGGGAAACAACTTTCATATACAACTCTCCCTCTCAATCCCTCTCTAAAGCTCGGAAAAAGGGAAAGAAGGAGGGGAGTGGGCTGCCTTTTATAGGCCAAAAAAACAATTCCAAAAATTCCCGGGGTGTCCCCGGTTTCGGGCGCCCGAAAAGTTCGGGCGCAAACAGTGCGGCCCGGCCCGCACTTTCGGGCGCGCACAGTAACCCGGCCCGGCCCGGCCCACTCCGCGCACGCGATCCGGTCGGACCGAACGGTCGTCCAACCCGCTCCCCGCACTGACACGTGTCCCCGAACACGAAACAGCGGATCCGACCGCTCCCCACACGCCACGTGGCGCTCCTCTGGTCAACGGGCAGTTGGCGCTGGCCAATGGGCGGCCGCCACGTGGCGCACGCGTGCGCCACGTCGGCGCCGTGGCCGCCACGCCCGCCGGCACCGCCGCCTGCCGCCTGCGCGCCTGCGCGCCTGCTCCGCCTGTCGCCGCCGCCTGCCGTCCGTACGCGCACAGTGACGCGCCCAAACCCCGCGCGCCACGTGTCCAGTCCAAGTATCCGCTGAACCTGGTGCACAGAAACCCCAAACACCGAACCACTAAACATCTGCCACGTGTCCCTCTCCGGTGCACCGTACACCGCGCACCGCCGCGCCTGCCGCGCACAGTGGCGCGCCCAATCCCCGCGCGCCACGTGTCCAGCCTCTCGCTCACTGCACCCGGTGCACCTGACTTCATGAACCGAACCAATAGAAAGATGCCACGTGTCCACCTCCGGTCCACCGTACACCCCGCAATGCTCCGTGGACCGCGACCTGAGAACCATGCAATGGGAAGCCGCCACGTGGCACCCCGCTCTGGTGCACGCCGGCGCGTGGACCGCGCGCCTGCCCGCGCCCCTGCCCGCGCGCTGCGCGCTGCCCGCCGCAGCGCTACCGCCTGCCCGAGGCCGCGCCGCCGCCCTCCGCCGCTGCCCGCCGCCGCCGGCTGCCGCCGGCGATCGCCGGAGTTACTGTTCCGGCGGTGAACAGTAACCCGTGCCCAAAAACATCAAGTGGGTAGTCTGTTGGGTTATATGTAATAGGATCTAAATAGGGGAAAAAAAACACCTAGAGGGGGGTGAATAGGTGTAAACAATAAACACTCAAAAAATCTTTGCGCAAATAAACCCAATGCGGAAAAATAAAGAACACGCAAGATTTTTACGTGGAAAAACTCCAAACCGGAGTAAAAAACCACGGGACCGATAACACGGCGAAATCCACTAGAGTTAACACACGTACAAGGTGATATAACGTACTCACAGACGACTCAACCTTTTCCATACGCCCCTAGTCGATCTTCCCGCTCGCTCCACGACGCTTCTCGAATCCACGATCCGCGCCCAACGCTGAGTCCACAGCGTCCAACGTCGAGTCCACGACGTCCGACCGAATCCACGGTCTTCACCCAATGGTACGCTTCGAATCCACGAACGCACCTCGCTCCGAATCCACGAGAGCGGTTGCACCTTGAATCCACAAGGCCACGCGAGTCCACGCGCCGATTTTGGGGTAAATCGTTGTTTGTTTGGGTGGTGATGATCCGCCGAATACTTAGATCAAGATAGATCGGAAATACCATCTAAGTATTCATTAGTTTGATTCTACTCAAAATGTGAGTATGAAAACCTAGAATCAAATAATCAATATAGATGAAGAAACATAGAATAGATCTATTGATTTCCTTTCTTCTCTATATGTGGATCTTTTCGTATAAAATGATATTTGAAAATGACGGCTCTATTTTGGATGCCCTAGAAAAATGACCATAGGGTCTATTTATAGGTTAGAAACCCTAGGAAGAATATTCGGATCAAAAACAGCCTTTTCTGGAAAGTTTTACCGACGGCGATCCGGATTGGATTTGGCGATCCGGATTGCAGAAGCAAGAAAGACGGTTTCCAGAAAATGCCTGTTCGGGATCCGGATCGTAGTCCCCGATCCGGATCGTTCATACAGTTTTACCAAAACATCATGTTCGGGATCCGGATTGCAATTCCTGATCCGGATCGAGGAAGCACACAGGTAAAACTATGTTCGGGATCCGGATCAGAGAATGCTGCGATCCGGATTGAACCAGTGTATGAACAAACACCCTTCGGGATCCGGATTGCAAAGCCACGATCCGGATCCTGAACATGTCCCATGTCCAGTTTTTGATGTTTAAGCAGTTAAAACCTCTTCCAGGTGTTTCTACACTATAAGAAGTATTCGGATCAACAAAATTCTTTAGTTAAACGTACCTGATCCTTTTGAATTCTTCTTTCTTGAGATTGAGGTATACGATCCAAAGTTTCTTCATCTTCAATCTTCAAGACTTAATACAATCACGAAATACGCCAACTCAAATTCCGTAACAATCTCCCCCTTTGGCGGTTTCGTGACAAAACACAAATCCACAAAGAAAATTCAAAAAGATATTTTTGTTGCTATCACCATACAACAAAAATTTACAAAAGAGTTCCAGAAATTAAAAAACATGAGATAAACTCCTAGAACAGACTCTAGACTTAGACATCTGTAATCTCTGCACACAGAAAACATTCTTGACAAACAAAAACGTTAGATACCTCAAGAATTGAAACATTCAAAAACCAGTTACAGAGATAGAGTTTTTCTCATCATGACATTTGAAAAATTCAGATATGTAAGAAAATCTTAGTTAAAACCAACATATCTTCTAAGCAGTCAAAAACCAAATGTCAACCATGTTAGTTCAACATCAACTTGTTAGTCATATTACATGCCCAAATAGTTAGTAGAATAGTTAGTATAGAGGGAAAAACCAAAGTTGAGTTGAAGATACTTACCTTGATATTCACAATCATTGTTCAAAGTTCATTGTTCATTGTTCATTGTTCTAAGTTCTCTCTTCTCTAACTCTCTCCCCCTTTTTGTCACAAAACAAAGCCAAAACGTAGCACAAGCTACAATATGTAAGGAGAGTAAAGAAAACATAAAGTTCTAATAGTATGCACAAACTGAGAACTAAACTAAAAAAGGAGATAAAAACAACGTCCTGAAAACTAAGAGCTAAAGTAGACAAGGTGAACAGAAAATTCTGCTCAGTCTGAAGAATCTGAACTTGTACAGCTCAGTTTGCTCAAAATTCCCTTGAACATCTTTGAAATATTGGAATATTTCTTCTTGATCCTTTTATGTTCAGTAGAAAGCTGCTGAAGTTCTTTCGACATTCTTTGTTGTTCAGCAGAGAGTTTTCGCTGTTCCTGGCGAAGCACTTCCAGTTCATTTGTGTTTGTAGTTCCCCTCGTTGAATGTGATCGGTGCTGTGTAGATGCAGAAGGTGCATCCGGTCCTGTAACCCATGGAGATTCAGTTTGTAGAGCACCAGAAAGTGAGCGTGCTCTAGTGAGGGGCTCAGTAATCTGAATGCCTGTACTTTTCCTGCTGGTACTTTTTCGTCTTGTATATTGTCTTGTCGTTGAAGCAGATTTCATGAGTCTTTTGCCTTTGACATATTCCCTGTTTTCTTCATCAATCTTCCGTTGAACATCTTTGAAGAATTCATCCCATTCTTCATCATCATAGTCTGAACTATCATCATTAGCATCGTTCGGTTTGTCTCGAGTTGAAACGCCTGGTTCTTCTTTAACAGATGAACTTCCGGGCATCATTGCGACTAGTAACAGAATCAACCAGGAGAATGCCATTGATCCTAGTGCTTAGGTTTAAGAAAGTGTCCTGTGAAACCAACTCAAGAACATATGAAAAACTGTCAATTTTGAAAAATTTGAAAACATTGTACCTAGACAATCATAATCATATAGAGAAGCCAAGAATCAAATTAGTTTTCCAAAAAGACTTGTAAAAATAGATCAATTCCATGATTTACAAAAATTCCTCTTTTATGCCCTAAAACAGAATTTTTAGAAATCGAAGGCTAAAAACTCGTTAATCAGGTGAAATCCCAGCATAAAAGCAAAACTAATTGACCCAGAGTTCTTATTTCAAAAGAAATTTGATCAAAAACCAATCATAAACGAAAAAGATCCGATTTTTCAACCCACGTTTGATGAAAAACTGAGAAGACCGAGTTTTGATCAATAAAACTTACTTGAATCCGAAGAACCTTGAGTTTTGAAGCTTCAAAGTGCAAGAAATCTAGAGAGAGAAGCTCTAGAGATTTTAGAACAAAAGATTAGGGTAAAAGAAAATCAAATCCGCTTTGTTCTTATAAAACCCTAGCCGTGATCCGGATCGGCTGCAACTTTTTCACAGAAAAATTTAGGAAAAATTCATAAAATCCAGAAAAAGTATGTAAGCACTTTATCATGTCAACTTTAAACAAAAGACATCGTTTCATACAACAAGAAATAGATTATGAAAAATCTATCAAAAATACCCAAACATGAAACGAAAATTTACGAAAGTTAAAACACTTAAAGTTGAACAAGTTCAATTACATCTATCCTGATCCTATGTGTAATGCCTTTATCAAATCATCAATTTCAGTAAAGAAAATGAAGTACCAAGATCAATAGATGTTTGAAATCCCAGATAAGTTAGATAATATATCTAGACAATCTGTTGAAGGAGTGGCTCTTTGAGCATCTTTTACTAAAAATCCCACCTTATACCAACCATGAAATACGACTGAGTCAAGTATTTCAATATGACTTTCATCAACAATTTTCAAAACAAAAAGTTTGCTTTTCATTCATGGAGTATCTTTTTCTTTCATTTTCTCCATGTGGTGGTAGTTTTCACACTCCTCATTGGGATGTAACTCTTTCCACATCTTTTGAGCATTTCACATTTCATAGACTCCCCCTCAATTGGCTATCAATTATTTAATATATAAGGTATTCAACCAAACCATTGATCTCGAATTCATACTCGACTAAGCAATCAAATATGATAATGACTATACCAAGAGATCATTGAGAGAGAAATTGACTTTGATCACTTAAAAGATGGTTTAATTAACGTAAATGATCATTGCAACATTGAAATATTATGACATCAAAACATAATAAATTTCTAAATGCATAAAAGGATGCAATTAAAGTCAATTATGATTTATGCTCAATTAATGTCCTATGTACAAACATAGATAAAGAACAAAACAAAAACAAAAACAAAAACAAAACCTAACCTAAGCAAAGGTTTCAAAAAGTTATTTCAAGGAAAGCATGCCAATTGCTTTACGCAAGTGAATAAAACGTTTTTGATCCAAAGGTTTTGTTAAGATATCAGCTAATTGATCCTCAGTTGAAATATATGACAGTTGAAGAATGTTTGATTCAACTAGCTCTCTAAGAAAATGATATCTAAGTTCAATATGTTTTGTTCTAGAGTGCAACACAGGGTTTTTAGAAATGTTAATAGCACTAGTGTTGTCACATAAAATGGTTACCGAAGATGTTGAAATCCGGAAATCGCTCAACACGCTTTTCATCCAAATCAATTGGGTTGAACAACTTCCTGCAGAAATGTACTCCGCTTCGGCAGTCGAGAGTGCTATGCAGTTCTGCTTTTTACTGTGCCATGCAACAAGGCAGTGGCCAAGATAGAAGCATGCACCACTCGTGCTTTTCCGGTCATCCACCGATCCAGCCCAATCGGCATCTGAGTATCCAACAATATCCAAAGTCGTTCCCATAGGATACCAAATTCCGAAATTGATTGTACCTTTGATATACCGGATGATCCGTTTCACCGCTTTCAGGTGAACCTCCTTCGGTGCTGATTGATATCTCGCACAAATCCCAACACTGAAGGATATATCCGGGCGACTAGCCGTGAGATATAGTAGACTTCCAATCATACTGCGGTACAGTTTCTCGTCTACATTCTCACTTTGTGATTCACTTCCAAGTCCCTTATGGCTAGTTCCCATTGGAGTCGGAAAATCCTTAGAATTTTCAAGATCAAACTTTTTGACCAACTCCAGTGCATACTTGGATTGACACAAGTGAATTCCTTCATCGTTTTGTTTAACTTGTAATCCAAGAAAATAATTCAATTCGCCCATCATGGACATCTCAAATTCGCTTTCCATGGTCTCCGCGAATTTAGAAGCATCATTATCTCTTGTTGCTCCAAAAACAATGTCATCGACATAGATTTGAGCAACTATGAAATTGTTTTGATAATGCTTCACAAAGAGAGTCCTGTCAGCTCCCCCTCGAGTGTAGCCCTTTTCCAAAAGGTGCTTTGTCAACCTTTCGTACCATGCTCGCGGTGCTTGTTTCAGACCGTAAAGAGCCTTTTTCAGACGAAAAACATGGTTAGGTAGTTTATGATCCACAAAACCTTTCGGTTGAGCTACATAAACTTCCTCATTTAAAAATCCATTTAAAAAGGCGCTCTTAACGTCCATTTGAAATAATTTGATTTTAAAATGACAAGCGATCGCAAACAATATACGAATGGACTCGAGTCTAGCTACAGGGGCGAAAGTTTCATCAAAGTCTATACCTTCTACTTGAGAATAGCCTTGAGCAACTAACCTTGCTTTGTTCCTGATGATAGTACCTTCTTCGTTTTTCTTGTTCTTGAAGATCCATTTGGTACCTATCACATTGTGTTGCTTCGGAGGCTTCGTCAATTCCCAGACTTTGTTTCGCTCGAATTGATGGAGCTCTTCCTGCATTGCTTTAATCCAGTAATCATCTTGGAGAGCTTCATCAACATTCCTTGGTTCGATTTGAGATACATAGCATGCAAATCCGCAAACCAATTGTCTCCGTGTTCTAACTCCTTCTTGTGGATCTCCAATGATGTTCGATTCAGGGTGATCCTTGGAGATGCGTAACGTTTGAGGTAGAGGAGTAGGCGGAGGTACACGAGATGATTCCTGCACATCAGATAAGCTTGAAGAACCGTTAGATGCATCAACATTATTATCGAAAGAATTGTTAGAAGAAGATGCATTAGCAGGTGTATCATCATCAAGAGAGATATCGAGGGTAGATTTTTCAGATTCAAAGTGAAAAGCTTCATCTACCTTAACATTTATCGATTCTACGATCGTCTTAGATTCTAAGTTAAAAACTCGATATGCTCTGCTGTTTGTAGAATAACCTAAGAAAATCCCTTCGTCACTTCGAGAGTCAAATTTTCCAAGATTCTCACGATCACGTAAAATAAAACACCGACTCCCAAAGATACGAAAATATTTGATGTTAGGTTTTCTACAAAACCAAAGTTCATATGGTGTATTCAAAGTCCCCGGGCGCAAATACACGCGATTGATAACATAAACAGCAGTGTTCACCGCTTCAGCCCAAAAATAAAAAGGTAAGTTCCGGCTGTGAAGCATAACACGTGCCATTTCCTGTACGACCCTGTTTTTGCGCTCGACTACACCATTTTGTTGAGGTGTGTAAGGTGCGGAGAATTCATGTTTAATGCCATTAGAAGTGCAAAAATCAATGAATTTGGAATTTATGAATTCCCCACCTCTATCACTCCTAACTCGAGTAATCCTATCATTCTTTTCTATCATAATACGATTGCAGATTTCGAGAAAAGAATCAAAGTATCAGCTTTTTCTTTTAAGAATGCTACCCAAGTATATCTAGAAAATCATCAACCAATAAGAAAATATACCATTTACCTCCCAGAGATGGTTGACGAGTTGGCCCCATTAAGTCCATATGCAAAAGTTCCAAAGGCCGTTTTGTACCTATGTGGTTCAAGTTCTTGTGTGCAGTCCTAGACTGTTTTCCCTTTTGGCAACCGCCACACACAAGGTTTTGTTCAAAAGAAAGTTTCGGAACCCCCTTGACCACATCTTTATTTGAAATTCTAGCAAGTTCCTTAAAGTTTATGTGACCTAGCCTTTCATGCCAAAGTGTTTCATTTTTCAAAGATGCTAGGTTACATTTTTCAGAAATCTTAGAAGGAACTACATAACAATTGTTTTCTGATCTAACCCCCTTTAAAAAGAAAGCATGGTTCATGTCAGTTACAGTGCATTTATCAGATGAAAAATTAACTGAATAACCACTATCACAAAGTTGACTTATGCTTATGAGGTTAGTCTTAAGGCCATGAACAAATAACACATTATCTAGAACCGGGCCATCTGGAATAGCTACCGTTCCCTTTCCAACAATTTTGGAAGACCGACCATCTCCGAAAACAACAAGTCCTCCGGAGTTTTTCTCAAAAGTTTGAAAACAGTTTTTATCGCCGGTCATATGACGGGAACACCCGCTATCCAGATACCAAGACGAACTATCATATGCATGCAAGGAAACATTGGTAGCGAGACAGGGAAAAATCTCACCTTTGCGCACCCAAACCTTTTTGGAGTGCGTCGGTAATGATCGTGAAGTTGATTTCCTAGGTGAGAGCGTCTTGCTTGAAGAATTGCTGCTCCTTGATGATGTCGTCTTGAGCGGTGTACTACCAAGGCTCTTTTCCTTCAATGAATTGCAGTTGATTTCTGAGGAATAGCCCTTTTGGTAGTCATTGCAAGAGGTGCTTGAGGTGTGCGTTTGGCTCCCGTCTTGCAATATCTCCTTATGTGCCCTGAAATGCCACAACGAAAACATACCTTGGTTCTTGTCGATTCCGAGGAGGATGTAGTAGGTTGTTGTCGTTGCTTGTCGTGAACACCGGTGTCGGAGGAGGAGATACCGACTGAGGCACAAATACTGTACCACTCGAACTTGGAATGTCTCCAGTTTGAGTGTATCCGAGGCCGAACTTATTTCTTTGACCAAGACCAAGAAGTCTGTCCAACTTACTCCTTCCAGAAGAAAATCTCTTTAAGTCATCCTTCAGTTGGCGTATGGTCTCCGTCATTTCCAATTTTTCCTGTCGAGCCTCGCCGTTGAGCTTCAAGAAGTAATTCGCTTTGTTCACCATATCCATATAATTCTTCTCGAGTTGCTCATTGGACTCTTGAAGGGAAACATTTGTCTTAATCAGATTATCCCTTTCCACTTCAAGATCGGTTGAGAGAGAGGTTACCCTTTTTACTTCTTCTTCAAGATCCTGCAATCTCCCTTTCAACCCCTTGTTTTGCTTAGCCAGTTTCTTTGAATCCCTCAAAAGTTTATGGTAGGCTAGAGCAAAATCTTCACCTTCCGAATCATCTGATTCATCGTCCGTTGCAATCTTTTCAACAGTGGAGTTGGACAGTGAATCGGATGTACTTGCCATTAAGCACATGAAGGGTGAAGATGTAGTGGACGCGTGGAAAGCTGTCGCGTTGTCTTCTTCATCACTTGAGGATGACTCATTTGACGTGGAGTTGTCATCCCAAGTAACGACTTGCATCGCCTTCTTCTTTGCCGGATTCTTGTTGGGACATTCCGTTGCAATGTGGCCGTAGCCTCGACATTTGAAGCACTGAACTTGTCCCTCAGAACTTTTCTTATCCTTTGAGAAGTTCTCTTGCTTTCTTGACTTGTAACTTGAAAACCCTTGCCTTTCTTCGACTTTCCGAAGGATGGAGTTTTGCTTGAATTTCCCCTTCGAAAGTTGCGGCGAAACTTCCTTGTCAAGAGAGCGAGCTGCTTCTCAAAGTCCTCCATAGAAAGGTTCTCGTCGTCGTCCGAGGAGGATGAATCCGCGTCTTCTTCTTTAGTTGATTTCAATGCGTAACCTGAAGACTTAGAAGAGGATGCCTTTCCAGAAGAATAGTTAGTAGGAAATGTCATTTCATAAGTTTGTAAAGCACCTACTAATTCTTCTACACGCATTTCGTCCGGGTGTTTAATTGTTTCAATGGCTGCGACCTTCGGGCGAAATCGTTCAGGAAGAGTTCTTAGAATTTTTCTTACAACTTTAAATTCTGGAATCTTCTCTCCCAAGTTAGCACATGAGTTCACGATGTCTTGCAATCGTGTGTAATAGTCAGTGAAGGATTCATTCTCTGCCATAGAGATAGAGTCAAACTTGCTCGTAAGCATTTGCAGTTTCTGAATCTTCACTAGGTTAGTTCCCTCATGCGTAACTTGAAGAACATCCCAGATTTCTTTCGCAGTCTCACATGCCGAGACGCGAGAGAACTCAGTTTGTGACAAAGCATTAAATAGAGCATTAATTCCTTTGCCATTGTAAGAAGATAAATCTATCTCTTCCTTGGTCCATTTCGACCTAGGTTTTAAGGTGCGAACATCATCTAAAATTTCAGTTGGATTAGACCATCCTAATTCAATTGATTGCCACACCCTTTCGTCGATGGAAATTAAAAAGCTTTCATCCGTACTTTCCAGTACGCATAATTTGTTCCATCAAAGAAAGGGGGTCGATTGATGTTTCCACCTTCAACCATTGTTTACAACCCTATTCCCGCTCTGATACCACTTGTTGGGTTATAGGTAATAAGGATCTAAATAGGGGAAAAAACACCTAGAGGGGGGTGAATAGGTGTAAACAATAAACACTCAAAAAATCATTGCGCAATAAAACCCAATGCGGAAAAATAAAAGAACACGCAAGATTTTTACGTGGAAAAACTCCAAACCGGAGTAAAAAACCACGGGACCGATAACACGGCGAAATCCACTAGAATTAACACACGTACAAGGTGATATAACGTACTCACAGACGACTCAACCTTTTACCATACGCTCCTAGTAGATCTTCCCGCTCGCTCCACGACGCTTCTCGAATCCACGATCCGCGCCCAACGCTGAATCCACAGCGTCCAACGTCGAGTCCACGACGTCCGACCGAATCCACGGTCTTCACCCAATGGCACGCTTCGAATCCACGAACGTACCTCGCTCCGAATCCACGAGAGCGGTTGCACCTTGAATCCACAAGGCCACGCGAGTCCACGCGCCGATTTTGGGGTAAATCGTTGTTTGTTTGGGTGGTGATGATCCGCCGAATACTTAGATCAAGAGTAGATCGGAAATACCATCTAAGTATTCATTAGTTTGATTCAACTCAAGATGTGAGTATGAAAACCTAGAATCAAACTAATCAATATAGATGAAGAAACATAGAATAGATCTATTGATTTCCTTTCTTCTCTATATGTGGATCTAAGGCCGTATAAAATGATATTTGAAAATGACGGCTCTATTTTGGATGCCCTAGAAAAATGAATATAGGGTCTATTTATAGGTTAGAAACCCTAGGAAGAATATTCGGATCAAAAACAACCTTTTCTGGAAAGTTTTACCGACGGCGATCCGGATTGGATTTGGCGATCCGGATTGCAGAAGCATGAAATACGGTTTCCAGAAAATTGCATGTTCGGGATCCGGATCGTATTCCCCGATCCGGATCGTTCATACAGTTTTACCAAAACATCATGTTCGGGATCCGGATTGCAATTCCTGATCCGGATCGAGGAAGCACATAGGTAAAACTCATGTTCGGGATCCGGATCAGAGAATGCTGCGATCCGGATTGAACCAGTGTATGAACAAACACCTTTCGGGATCCGGATTGCAAAGCCACGATCCGGATCCTGAACATGTCCCATGTCCAGTTTTTGATGTTTAAGCAGTTAAAACCTCTTCCAGGTGTTTCTACACTATAAGAAGTATTCGGATCAACAAAATTCTTTAGTTAAACGTACCTGATCCTTTTGAATTCTTCTTTCTTGAGATTGAGGTATACGATCCAAAGTTTCTTCATCTTCAATCTTCAAGACTTAATACAATCACGAAATACGCCAACTCAAATTCCGTAACATAGTCCATTTTGACCGTTTTCGCGCGCTGAATCCGAATTTGACGTCCGTTTCGCCAAATTCCAACTCTAAAAATTGCCGAAGGCACCCGGAAATGCATTCTTAGTCCAAACTTCGTGCGGAGCCCAATTTAAATATCCGATTCGCGCGAAACCACTTCTAAACCCTCCACGGGGTCCTCTGATCACTCACAGGGTCCATATAAGTTCGATGTCCAACACTTATGTCCAATTATGCCACAAACCCCTCCAACACACCATGTAGGCCTCCAATGGCCACCCCAACGCACTGTAGCAGCTCTGCGGAGATCCGGGTCATCACAGGGAGCACCATCATCGTGGGAGACTGGAAGGCGGAGAACGGAGCCTAGCATCGTACCGTCGTCCTTATCGGCTAGAAGGTTTGTTCTTGGCTTTTCGTTACCTCTATTATTGGTTTCGTGGGATTTTTCACATGTTCGTTGGGTTTCTTGAGGGTTTTCGTTGGAGCAAGGGGAGTAGCGGAGCCACCGCCATTGTTGTTGGCTTTGACGGGAGGCCGCTGCCGCCGTTGGATTAATCGGGAGGCGCTGCCACCGTCGAAATTGATGGGAGGCCGCCGCCGCCGACGCTAATAGGATCGCCGTCACCGTGCCGGACTTGGGCCTCGGCTTAACGGAGATCGCAATGTGCCACCCCGCAAGCCGCGCCGTCGCTCCGCTGGTCATGTCGCCCGCCGTGTCGACCACAGCGCCAGCGCCGCTCGCGCTAGCCGCAGCGCCCGCGCCGCGCCACTCTGCTTCTGCCGCCTGCTGCCGCGCGCAGCACGCACCGCAAGGCACTGCCCAGCTTTGCAAGTCGCCGCTTACCCGCAGGGCCGCAAGGCCGCGACCTACTAGGCCGCAGCGCCGCGTTGCTTGGCTGCCAGCGCCGCAGCACCGCCAGCGCCGCAACGCTAGCGCGCATGCCGCTAGCGCCCATGCGCGCAACCCTACTGCAGCGCGCATGCCGCCAGCGTCATGCGCGCCACCTAGTTGCAGCCGGCGCCAGCCATGCGCGCCGCTCTGCCGCCTCCGCTTGCACATTGCGCACGGTCGCACACGCTGCTCATGCTGTTTGCATGCTACCGCCGTTTCGCAAGCTGCCACCACTTCGTACTTTGACGAAATCTGCCTTGGAGTTTCGTTAAGCGGTTTTTGACGATGTTTTTATTATCGGAACCCCGGTTTGACCCCGATTCGCGGAATTTCATTACGTTTGTGTTTTTAACAACGATTTTTTGTGTAGTTTTTATCCGGGCAAATCTTGAGGTGTTTTTGGAGAGTTTTTGCACATTATTTTTTTCGTCGGTAGAGGTGGGTAATCGACCACGTTAGGGGATGTTATTGGACCATGAAGTCCGGCCCTCCTCTCCTTTTCATCGTGTTTTTGGCATAACTATAGTAAAGTGTAAGGAAGGACATTGCGATGAATGTTTTGGCCAAATTGGTACATACAAAAAGGACAAGGAAGAACACTTGACTTTATCGGGTACAACTACCGCGATCTAGTTCACCATTACAAGATTATGGAGCTCATGGCGTTGTCATGTACACCAGCGGTTTGGCCACCGCAAGGGTGTTCTTTTCCGGAGAAGTGGTCTAAAAATATGGCCCGTGATCCCTACGTACGTCAGGCGGGAGGGACCAGAAATGAGTATGTTTGTTATTTCTTGGGTTCCGAGTGGGGAACCGAAAAAAATGGTAGGGATGGTTCGGATGTTCCGGGTTACAGTTTGATGTCCTATTTACTTTTGTACCTATCATGGCATGTTGTTATTATTATGTCGGTTTTCCTTCCTGTGTTTTAGTCACTGACTCCCACTATGTGACAGGTTCGGAGGGGGACGGGGGGAGAGGCGTTGGCACGAAAGTGACTCATATTTTGTCATCGGTGACTCTTTTTACTCCTCTTTTGATCATTACATGTAGTGGATACTGGATGCGTGATACTTGAACATGTTGTGATGTAGATTGTGATGTGATATGAATGTAGGAACACTTGAACGTCGTGATTGCGTTAGGATGACGAACTTTTAGACTTTCATTTTTATATTGTGATGGTTGTATGTGGACTTTCAACTTGGAGTGTGCCGGGTGGGCGATCTTTCTTTGAATGATGTAAAAGTTTAATTAATCCCTTATCCGCTTTATGTGTATGTTAAACTGGTGATGGTTGGTATTGTATGTTGTGTAACGCCGTGCATATATAGGGGAGACTCTGTCCATGTGTTTAGAGTGATTTTGTATATGTGGCGGGCCTAGACACGTGCCGGGGTGAAGGCTTTTAGAAAAAAAAAAAAAAAAAAAAATGGACCGTTTTTCGCATTCAAACTACTCCCGGGGGGGTGACATCAGCATCAGAGGTGAGTACTGTGCTTTTTCGAGCTTTTGCGAATTTTTCTCGGATTTCGGTTTTGGCTGAGACTATGGATTTTGAGACTTGGAATTGGTTTTTCGTTCTCTTTTCTTCTTCCTTGTGATGTGAGGAGCAGCTGGGTGTTGTGTTGAGCTGAGGAGACTGGTTGTTACCGTTCACTGTGTGGAGCGACAGGGAGCGTATATTGTGCGTGCTGTGAGCTTGGTGGAGCTTGGTCGTAGTCTTGACTTGAGCATAGAAGGACCTAAATAGAGGCTTTTGGAGTGTGCTGAGTGCTCCTAGAGGCCCTGGACATTAGGCAGAGGTGGTGCGAGTGCTGGTGTCGTGGGACTGTTCCAGCCATTTCTTGACGGAGAGCGATTCCGCGCTACTTTGGCTTCTTCTTGCCTGTGGATAGCAATCCAGGTAGGTTGAAATTCTTCCAAACTTTATGCAATGCCTTCTAATTCTGTTGTATGCATGTCTAGCATGCCTATTTTAGCTGTTGTTATAGCAGGTAAAATATGATAGTTGCCTAAAAAATTACAGAATGACAAATCTGAATCCCATATATTTTTAGTATGATTTTGAGACTATATGACATTAGACTGCATGGTTAGTTGACATTAGAAATGCATCTGAACCGTTTTAAAAATCGTTGTACCTGTTTTAGCAAAACCGGCTTTTAAAAATGGGTTTTAATACGTTGAGAGCACCCTGAGGGGTTTGATAGGTTCGGAATGCATATGTTTTTGTTCCCGGCTGCCGAATAGATTTTTATAGCTCAGCGGATGAGTTTTCTAGTGTCTTGGGGGTTTTTGAGAGCATTATCAGATCAAGTCGTGGATGATTCTCCGACATGATTATGGGTTAGTTGGTATTCGAGTTTCTGATCTATTTGATCGTGGATTATAGTCTGCATATGCCGCTTATTGAGCGAGATGTGACACGCTTGTTCCTCGGTGGGGTCGCTCCCCTCGAGTTGCCGCTCCGGATGTGATGATGATGAGCTTGATCAGGCTATTTGCATGGTATTGTGATAGTTCGATTGGACACCCTACGTTGATACACTAGGGGAGGTGCAGGCTTGTCTAGACCAGATTTGGCAGTCAGTAAGATTGGGTTGATATGAACACCTCGTGAGCGAGTGGATGCATAGTATATTCATAGTTGAGTATTTTTTTCCTTTGAGCATGATACTTGAGGCATAGTAGCTGTAGCTTTCATATCAGCTTTTATATTCCAGTTTACCTATTTTTATTACCTCCAGTAGACTTACTGGGCATATCGTGGATGTTGGCGACGGTATCCACTAAGAACTATGTGTTGGCGTAGTTCTCACACCTGCTGGTGGTATCTATTTTTCAAAGGTACCTGTTCCGGTTTCAGCTCGTGCGGAGGTAACTGGTCGAGGTAAAGGCGTGGCCGAGTAGTTCCATTTCTTGCATTTTGGTGAGAGTTAGAGATACCTGGTGGATTATGTATAGATAGTGGACAGTCTGAGATTTTGTGATGTATTTATATTTTGGGAGTTGAATTTGTATGTATATTCAGATGTTCAGTAGATGATTATGTAGCTACTTATTTTCTATTCAGCTCTGATACATGTTTAGCTATAGATCTAACTTTGCAGGTTAGACGCTTCGTATGTGCGGGGATTCCCGTACAAATAGAGGATCTATTGGCAAGTCTGATCGCAGTTTCGACCGCGGGGCGTGACACAAGGCAAGCAGCAGCTAAATAAGGTTCACAGAGGTGGTAGGGTCACCACCCCGACCAACTCCGGTGGCCCTGTGCGGCGGTTGGTCAGAGAGAAGCCTTTGCGGCCACCCTAAGTGCAACAATGGAGAGCAAGCTAAACCGAGTATTTCATATGCATGCAAAGGCATGGGATGGTTAGTCACGAGAAGTGGAGACTACCTGGGTGGTCAGCCGGCGGCAGGAAGTGGCGACGGCGGCGGGCAGAGGAGTTCAGCCAAAAGCAAGATGACCCAAAGCTAGAGCTTCGATTTCCTAGAGATTGACTGCATCGATCGCAACCAAATCTTATGGAGGCCTTTCTGGAGATCAAAGGAAGAGAACAAATGGGTCTGATCTCAACTTGAACGGTTAGATGAAGCCTACGCGAAGATCCGACCAGATCTAGGGTTTCGGCGGCCTTGTTGCTCCCGCCGGCAAACCAGGGCACACCAGACCTCGGGGCTTCACAGAGAAAATCCCCACGGTGTCAGAATAAGAGTGGAATGGGTCTTGGTGCCAAGAAATTCGAGTAAAAAGGGATCTCGGGTTCGCTCGGTTTGAGGAAGAAAGAAGAAGAATATGAAGATGGCTCCCCCAGCGGCCTGCGGCTGAGTCCGACATCCGAGCTCCTTAGGGGAAGTCTTTCGAGGATGAAGAAGGCCTCAAATGTGATCTGGAGCAAATCCCAAGGGTTTGGATGCTTACTTTTCTACCTAAGCCCGAGATCAAGGTAACCTTGCTCCTTCTCCTTTTCCTGCGAGGAGAGGCGGTGGCTGACGGCGTAATGATTGGAGAGGAGGCTGAGGGAGGTATAAAGTCTGGTGGAGGTGGCTGGATGCAAGAGTCCTGGGCTAGGGTTGCAAAGAGTAACCCTTTACATCTATATATAGGGTTTGTAACAAAATACTGCTTGATCCCTCAACTCTCAACATTTTGAGTTGGGTCCTTCACAGGGATATTGTTTTGCATCTAGGTCCCTCACTATGAAGTTGCACGCATTTTGATGCATGAAATATAGGGTTTTATGTGAAATTATGCAATTTTCACTATTTTTTATGCTTTTCGAAGCATTAAAGCCGTCAAATGGAAAAAGAAACACCAACACGACGTCCGGCTCGATGAAACTTATCGAGTAGTGATTTTGGTTCGCTGAGTTCAGGCTTTGATAAATTCTAAATCCATAAAATACAGTGCATTCCACTGTTTGGCACGCTTTCCGATGACCTAGGCTCGTCAAATATAAATTTCGATTGTGCTATTGCGCTCATATCGATGAGACCATTAATTGAGTATTCGGATCATCAATTTCGGACTCCGATTGGTCAAGTTAGCCAACTTCGTTCAAAAATCCGAAATTTCAACGGAGTTACTATTCACAACTTAAGTCATGCACTATTCATTGGTATATATGCTTTAGGGTTTATTGGACACCAGTATTTATAAAACTTAAACTCTTTATTGAATTTCAAACTCGAATTTCTTGAGTATTACATCTTATAATCAAGATCGGGAGTATAGATCTTATTTTATATAGTTCAAAGAATTTTCTAACCCAAATTCAATTAATTTAGATTTTTTTTATACCATTAACAAGCGAAAAGCTCATATCTATAATTAAAATTATAAATTTTGCAACCCTATGATCATTAGGTCAATATCGTCAAAAAGATTTGAAATTTAATTTTTAGATACTTTTAGTGGCCTAGATCATGTTCAACGGTGTTGATCGTCAATTTTGAAGCTCCATCATCGAAAATAAATGGGTGACAACAGAGTCTGTTTGCTTTTGATAGCATTCTGGCTCATATATATATATATATATATATATATATATATATATATATATATATATTTGAGATCTTATGCTTTTACAAGTACCAAGCCATTGGAGCTTATAGGTTTTTAGTTCTTTGATGAAAAGATATGTGCTTAGGATGATAGTGGACCCTTGGGTTAAGTGAGTAATTGATGAAATAGAATGATCAAATGCGTGAAATTAGTCAAAGAGGTAGATTTAACGACTGAAAACTTACAAGCACTAATTGCTTGGTACTTGTACAAGCATAGTAGCCAAACTCATATATATATATATGGATTCGGTTACTATACTCTTATGAGTAAAATTCTTTTGTACTCGTAAGTTTTCATCCCTTCGATGAAAGAATGTGCGGTTAGGATTATAGTAGTTTCTAGGATTTATATTATTTCCCCAATAACCTAGTAAACCCTAGGGAGACCACTATCATCCTAACCGCATATTCCTTCATCCAAAGGTGAAAAAGTTATGAGTACAAAGGGGTTTATACTCATAAGAGTATAGTAGCCCTACGCTATATATATATATATATATATATATATATATATATATATATATATATATATATATATATATATATATATATATATATATATATATATATATATATATATATATATGGGTCCAGCTGCTATACGCTTATGAATAAAATTCTTTTGTACTCATAAGTTTTCATCCCTTGGATGAAGGAATGTGCGGTTAGGATTATAGTAGTCCCTAGGATTTGTACTATTTTTCCAACAGCCTAGTAAACCCTAGGGAGACCACTATCATCCTAGCCACACATTCCATCATCCATGGGTGAAAAAGTTATGAGTACAAAGGGGTTTATACTCATAAGAGTATAGTAGCGCTACGCTATATATATATATATATATATATATATATATATGAGTATAAACCCCTTTGTACTCATAACTTTTTCACCCTATGATGAGTGCGGCTAGCATGATAGTGGTCCCCCTAGGGTTTACTAGGTTGTTGGAAAAATAGTATATGTGGTGTCCCAGTTTTTTTGTACGGCCTGTCTGGGTGGTCGGCGGTGAGTAAACACCTATTATTGGTGTATCGAGCCCGTTGTGCGTCAAACGGATGCCAAAAATGGATTTCGCGCGCGAAAACGTTGAAAATCAGCTATTTTCGGGTTAAACGGGCCAAACGGGCCGATTTCTCAGGTGGGCCGGTCCACGGCCCACTTGGCATGCACCGGGAGCAACCAACGAAGGGCGCTGCCACGTGGCACGCGCCGATTGGCGTGTCACGGCCCGAGGCCGAAATTGCAACCCCGGGCTCGCCAACAGATCCGCCGCCCATACGGTGAACCCCGTATAGACGAAGCGTCTATCCTGCAACAAGAATAATACTACAGCTATACAGATATCAGAGCTGAAAAGTATACTACTAGGAATAAAATAAATACAACCAAGTCCTCACAAATACATAAGTCTCTCAATAAAAAGAAAAGTACAAGTGAACCTCACTACAAAGGTCTCTCAAAGTGTAACTCTCAAAATAGTAAGGGGTACATCTACTCTCTGGACGACGACTGGTAGGGATCTATCTCGCGACTCCCTTACCTCGATCAGCCGGAGCAGCAACAGGAGTAGCAGGAACAGGAGTAGAAGTCCCTGGGAAAAAATACACCACGACGGGTGTGAGAACTACATCCGACAGTAGTTCTCAGTGGGTGCCGCCAACAAGCCCGACGGTCTGCCCACTAAGTCTACTAGAGGCATAAAGTAACAATGTGATACTGAAAGAAAGGGGCTGGAAAAGAATAACTCTACAGCTACTATGCCTCTATCTAAATGCTAAAAAAGTGGAACAGATGTCAAACATGATGTATCTACTAACACTCAAGTATAGTCACCCAATCTATACTGACTGCCGCATAGGGTCTAGTCAAACCTGCGCCCACCTACTGCCGCACATCCTCAACAGGACGGGTCTACCGTAGGGTGTCCGTGACTGCCAAAACTGGGCCAGCCAGAGGGACTGCGTCGACAAGTCGCGATAGCAAGGTAACAGGCCCAACTCCGGAGTGGCACTCGAGGGGCGCGACCCCACCGAGGAAAGTATCCGCGCATCTCTGTCGAGCTCAATATGGCTCATGCAGGCTGTAGTCCAAATCCACGATCAACAAGGCCGACAGTAACTGACATCACATCTCTAACTCACTGGCTGGAAATACTCACAGCTGGGACCACCGTCAACCCAACGGCTCCCACACAGAATCCAAACTCGTAGATAATACAGAAATGACCGACACCATAAGGGTTCGAAAACTCTGATAGGTCGGCGCCCATAACCCCAATCAAACAAGAACAGACTCCAGGCTCCGCCTATCGAGGTTCCCGACCCCCTTACAGTTCGGGAACACGACAACCTCGGTACAACATGCGGAAGACACCAACCAGGGTCCGAAAGTTCCGGAAGACCTACACCTACAACCCTATCAAACAAGAACAGGTTCCAGGCACGGCCCCCGTAGCTTTCGTCCCGAAAAAGGAACGGCCCCTAGAACCCAGATCACCCAAACTCTCTCGGGTGAGGAAGTGGTAATAAAAAGATGACAGTTATTACTGAAAACTATTTTAAATCTGAGAAACCCAATTTAATATATTTTAGTTCTTTTAAGAAAATTCGTTTAAATAAGTATTATTTTCCAAACCCGAAGGGCTATTGCCATCCCCCAATCAAACAAGAACAGGCTCCGGCGACCCCTCGAGATTTGGAAGAAAAATATTAATTTACAGAAATCATGTGTGTCTAAAAGCAGTCTGGGTCCTAGGTCCTACTAACACGGATATACAACTGTCGCTAACACAGTGGCGACGAATAAATTAAAACAAGGAAACAAGACATCTCGGGACCGTCGTTTACCCAAACGACTCCCGCCACAGATACAACACCAACTACAACTACCAGACTCCACTCTGCTCCCAAGCCCGAGTGTAACATGCACCCCACACTAAAAGAAATCCGACCACTCGGCCCACTATCTAGGCGAGTATAACATTATGTCCAGGGAAGAATAAGAAGTGTGGATGTCTAAAGCAAAATAAACCTAGCCCAAGTTGGAGTTTTCTACTGGTCTGGTTACACATGCAGCATATGACGGGGTGCTAAGTCAAGTTCCAAGATAACATTAATTTAACCGATGGTAGGAAGCAAAAGATCACATGCTAGGAATATCAATTCTCACAATCACGCATGGTCCTACTATAATAGAATTAATGTCCAGTCCATCAATCTTGAAGACAAGGCCACCCACCTGACGGTACTAACTGTCCAAAGTCCAACAACCAAAAATACCAGAAAAATAATAACTCCAATTCCAACAGGTCCAGGACTATCCGCAAACCCTCCTGGGTACAAAAATACAATCTAAAGTTACACTTAATTCCATAAAATCCAAGTTTTATAATTCTGCTGTGAACAGTCCTCTTCATCTGAAATTTTCACCTGTAAAATAATTTCCAAAAATTCCAGTAAAAATATGACGGCGATCCTCGCGAAGAGTAGATGTCGATAGAGTCCTTAATCGTCGAATTCCGATGTCCGGTTGCGAAGATAAAAATCCGACAAGAAGGTGCTGTCCAAAAACTCCACCAGCAAACAGTGTCTTAGAAAAGTATCGAAAACTGTGCCATAAACTCTAAATCAGGCAAGGTGGTCAACACGGAAAACGAAGACATACCTCTCGTGAATTCAACGCCTCAACAATCATCCAAAAATACTGTCAGAGTAGCTCTGAGGACCTCTCAGACCAAAACGCGACGATAACGGGCCTCCGCTGAAAGATCGTCGCTCCGCGCTACGATGCCGAAATCGTCGACGCCGCAGCTTCCAAAAATTCTGGGCCTCTGCCAGAAGATGCGCAACACGAGGATCTCCAACTTTGCTAAAGGGTCCAAGGGCAAGAGAGTTCGGGAAAAGGGTGAAAAAGCCCAAGCAAAGGGCCTATTTATAGGCCCACACACAAGGAAAGGGTCAATTGGGCTTTTGGGCCCAAAACCGGGCGCCCGAATGTTTCGGGCGGCTACAGTAACGGGCCGGCCCGTTACTGTGCGCGCCCGGAATCACGGGAACACGCCACGTGTCCCCGCGGTCAACGCTCCGCACACCGCGCGCACGTGGGCGGCGTGAGCCCGCCACTGGGATGGTGCCACGTGTCCCCACGTGGTTCACGCGGCGCACGCGGCCGGTCCACGCGCCGGGTCTTCCGGACTGTGTCCACCAATCAGGATCCGCCACGTGTCACCGACCAGCTGCCTTCATTGACGCCGCCCAACCAATCAGGAGATGCCACGTGGCAAACCCTGTTCTCGGTACTCCCGGTGCACGCCTCGCCCGTGGACCAGCCCGCCTGCGCGTCTGCCCGCGCCTGCCCGCGCTGCCCGCGGACCTGCTCCGCCGCTGCGCCGCTGCGCTCTGCCGTGCTCCGCCGCGCGCCGCCGCGCCGCCGTCCGCCGGTCGCCGGAGTTACTGTTCCTGCGTGAACAGTAACTTTTGGCTAAAAATTCAAGTAAATAGTCCGTTTTGATCGTTTTCGCGCGCTGAGTCCAAATCCGCTGTCCGTTTTTCGAAATTCTCATCCAAAATTTTGCCGGAAGCCCCCGAAAAAGCCTACTTGATTTGATTTTCGCGCCGGGTTCATTTCTGAGGTCCAATTTCGATCCTATAAGCTCCATTACACCGTGTAAGCTTCCAAAAGTCACTGTTAATGCTGCGAAAGTCTCTGTGGGAATCCGGGTCATCACATGGCGGGTCAACGCACGCGCGACAGCGCGCGGACCGCACCGAGCGTGGCGCACGGTGGACCCCGCCGGGTCACGTGTCGCCCGCTCATTGGCGGGCGCAGTGACCCGGGCGGCCCGTCGTGAACTGCGGCCCACGGTCCCCGCCGTGGACTGCGCGGCCACGCGGCGCGCCGCGATTGGCGGGCGCGCGTGCGCCGAGCGTGCGGGGCGCGGAGGGGACACGTGGCTGCCCGTAGGTGTTTCGGGCATTGTTTCGTGGGCCGGGCCGGGGGCTTTTTCGGGTTACTATAGCAGCCCGAAACCCCTGAGTGCCCGGAAATTGGGCCCAAAAGCCCAATAAAGGGGATTTTTTGGGTTTCTTTGGTGGAGCCCTATAAATAGCCCTCTTCTTTGGGCTCTTGGACCTTTTTCCCGAGCCCAAACCCACTTGAGCCCTGAAGCAACTTTGTTGATCATCTTGTGCTTCATCTTGTGAATGAGGCTCGGATTTTTTGGAGGCCGCTGCATCGACATCTTCGGTGAGTTAGCGCAATGCGACGTTCTTTCTTCGGTGATCCATTTCCTTCGCGTTTCGATCCACGAGGTCCACAGAGCTACTTCGATGGAATTTTTGGATGATTTTCACGGCGTCGGATTCACGAGAGATAAATCTACGATTTTTGTATTTTCCACTTCTCCCAGATTTGAGTTTCTTTATGGGTTTCTGGTACATCTTTAAGCCCCTGTTTTGCTGGTGGTTTTTCTGAACAGCAGCGCATTGTTGGATTTTTATCTCTGCACTCAAGTATCGAATTTTGACGTGTGAGGACTCGATTGACATCTACACTTCGCGAGATCGCCGTTATATTTTTATTGGAATTTTTGGAATTTATTTCGCTGGTGATAATTAAGCTTCTTTGGGACTGAATTTTCAACAGATTGTACACTTGGAAATTTTGTGTTGATTGTAATGTTGGACTATATCTTTGTACCCAGGAGGTGTTTTTGGGTGTTTTTGGATTCGTTGGAATTGTGAAAAATCGAGTATTGTCCCCGTGCAATTTCAGCCTTTTTAGACTTTGGATCAATTTGCACTTCCAGGTGGGTTGCTTCGTCTTCAAAACCAATGGACAGTTCATTAACTCTATTGAGTAGGGAACATGCATGATTTTGAGATGTACTAGGAAGCATGCTAGAAAGAGAAAATTGATACTCCTTGTGTTGCTATGATGATCAGGGTTGTTTTATTGCTCCCTAAATACGTTAAATTAATGTTATCATTGGAACTTGATCTAGCACCCCGTTATATGCTACATGTTTAACCAGACTAGTAGAAAACTCCAACTTGGACCAGGTTATTTATGCTTTAGACATTCCCACACTATCATCTATTATTTTACCTGGACTTAGAGTTTCCTCGCCCGAATAGTGGGCCGAGTGGTCGAGTTGTTGTGGGATGCATGTTACACTCACGCCTGGAGGCCGAGTGTGTGAGGACCCGAATCCCCACTTAAGAGATCATTGATGGATTAATGGCTTTTGGGAGTGTGTGTGCGCGTGTCGGGCCCAAAAATTAGATTTCTGGTGAAAATAGAGCTTGTTTGCTTTCAGGAGGCCCATATTGGATGATTGAGGGTTTTGCGCGCTTATTGGAACCAAGGAAGTGACCCAGCACGAAAAATAGATCAAGTTCACTTTTCCGGGAATTTTCGGAAAATTTTAGAAGTGAAATTTGGCTGAACAAACATCGGATTTGGATTCAGCGCGCGAAAACGAGCGGAATGGACTATTTACTTGAATTTTTCAGAGCCCGAACGCGAAAACACGGATTTCGAGGCAGCTTTTACTGTTCCGGCGGCCGGAGAGGCGCCGGCGGCGGCGGGCAACGGCCTAGCGCGGCAGCGCGAGCTCGGGCAGGTGGCGGAGCGGCGCGGGCAGGCGGCGGAGCGGCGCGGGCAGGCGCGCGGGCGCGCGGGCAGGCGCGCGGTCCACCGCGGGCCGGGCCCATTACTGTAGCAGCCCATTTGTTCCGGGCGCCCGAATCCGGGGACACCGAGGTCATTTCTCGAATTGTTTGGTTTGGTTGGCCTATTTCTTGAACCCGAGCCCCATTCCTCTGTCATTTTTCTACCTTCCCGAGCTCCCCAGCCTTTGGCGCCTTTACCAAAGTTGTAGATCTTCGTGTCGCGCATCTTCTGGCAGAGGCCCGGAATTTTTGGAAGCCGCGGCGTCGACGATTTCGGCATCGTAGCGCGGAGCGACGATTTTTCATCGGAGGCCCGTTATCGTCGCAGTTCGATCTGAGAGGTCCACAGAGCTACTCCTTTAGTATTTTTGGACAATTTTCATGGCGTTGGATTCACGAGAGGTACGCCTTCGTTTTCCATATTGATCATCTAGCTGGATTCAGAGGTTATGGCACGGTTTTTGAGACATTTCTAAGCCGCTGTTTTGTTGGTGGAGTTTTTGGACAGCATCCCCTTGTCGGAATTTTATCTCCGCACTCGAGCGTCGGATCAAGACGAGCCTGTACACTTTTTGCATCTACTCGTCGCGAGGATTATCATCGTATTTTTATTGGATTTTTCTGAGACCTTACCGGAGGTATACTATTCCCTTTTTATCTGTGCAAGAGTTTACAGTTGTGTGGTTGTGATTGTTTGCGCGCCGGTACTGTGGAATTTGTAACTCGGCCTACGGGGCTCGGTTTTGGACGTGCAGGTACCCGTTTCGAAGGTCTCGACGCGACAATCGCTGTGATATTTTTATTGGAATTTTCTGGGCACTTTCAGCAGGTGAAATTTTGCACAAAGAGGACTGTTCACCGCAGATTTTTAATATGTGGAATTTAGTGGAATTAAGTGTAATTTTTGGAATGTGTTTTGTACCCAGGATGTTTTGAGCACTGCCACCGTGTTGTGGCTTGGTGGACTTTGGGTTATAGCTGTTTCTGGACATTCTTAGCTGTACGACCTTGGATAGTTAGCGCTTTCAGGTGGGTGGCCCTGTCTCCAAGATTGATGGACTGTACGTTAAGCCTACTATTGTAGGACTATGCATGATAGCGAATTCTTGTTCGGCATGCTAGAATGTAGGAATTGCTATTCCTAATTTTACCTGATGATCTTGTCATATCCATGCTTTCTGTTATCTGTTAAAATTATTGTTATCTTGGAACTTGACCTAGCACCCCCGTCATTTGCAGCATGTTCAGCCTGACTTTAGAAAACTTCAACTTGGGCTAGGTTATTTCTGCTTTAGACATCCACACTTCTATTCTTCCTGGACATTGTGTTTTACTCGCCCGGGTAGTGGGCCGAGTGGTCGGATTTCTTTTAGTGTGGGATGCTTTCTACACTCGTGCTTGGGAGCAGAGTGGAGTCTGGTAGAGGTAGTTGTTCGTTCATCTGTGGCGGGAGCCGTTTGGGAGGACGGCAGACCCGAGATATTCCATTTTCTTATTTTATTTGTCGCCGCTGTGTTAGTGGCAGCGGTTTACCAGTGTTAGCAGGACCTTGAACCCAGAACTGTTTTTGGACACACATATGATTTTAGTCAACCAAATGTTTTCTTCCAAGCGTCGTAGGGTCGCCTGAGTCTGCTCTTGTTTGATTGGACGAAGGCATTAGCTCTACGAGGCTTGGATATAAAAACTCGTTTTTAACTGTTTTCCTAAAAAGAACTAAAAAAAAATCATTAAATATGGATTTCTTTCAGATCAAATGTCTTTCGGTAAGAAATGTCACCTTTTTCCAATAAAGTTAACCACCCGAGATGATTCGAGTGGTCTGGGTTCCAAGGTCTGCCTTTTTCTTGGGACGAGAACAACGAGAGGCTATGCCTAGAGCCTGTTCTTGTTTGATTTGGGTTGTAGGTTCTAGTCTTTCGGGGTTCCCGGACCCTTCATTGTGTCAGATGTAGAGTTTATCCTGTCAGTGAGTCTGCCTGTTGGGATATTGTGGCCTGTTGAGGCAGTTGTTCGCAGTGGATGCGATGTTCGGCCTGTTTGGCCTGTTGAGACAGTTTCTCGCAGTGGATGCGATGTTTGGCCTGATGAGGCAGTTGTTCGCAGTGGATGCGACTTTGTGCTTTGAGTTGGTGGAGTTGCTTGTGTCTTGAGATTCGAGAGAGCTGATCAGCTGAGTCGTCGAGAGTGCTCCGACCGTTGTGCGAGATGTTTGAGGATCCTGAGTTTGTTTCGTTCAGAGCGTAAGCGTGGATTCTGACTATAGCCTGCAGTGCCAACTCGACAGAGTGCGCAGATACCCTTGTCCTCGTTGGGGTCGCTCCCCTCGAGTGCCACGTCCGGGGTGGGTCTGCACTTTGGTATCGCGACTTGTCGACGCCGTCCCTCTGACTGAGCCAGTTTTGGCAGTTACGGACGCCGTCCCTCTGGCTGAGCCAGTTTTGGCAGCTACGGACATACCTACGGTAGACTCGTCCTGTTGAGGATGTGCGGCACTAGGTAGGCGCAGGTTTGACTGGACCCGAGGAGGCAGTCAGTTTCAGATTGGGTGACTATATTGACATGTTAGTAGATGCACCATGTTATCATCTGTTCCACTTTTTGAGCATCTAGATAGGGGCATGGTAGCAGTAGAGTTATTCATTCCTAGCTCTTTTCTTCAATATTTCATTTGTTACAGCATGCCTCTAGTAGACTTAGTGGGCAGACCGTTGGGCTTGTTGACGGCACCCACTGAGAACTACTGTGGGATGTAGTTCTCACACCCGTCGTGGTGTCTTTTTCCCCAGGGACGTCTGCTCCTGTTCCTGTTGCTCCAGTTGCTGCTTCTTCAGATCGAGGTGAGGGAGTCGCGAGCTAGATCCCTACCAGTCGTCGTCCTGAGAGTAGATGTACCCACTTTTTATATTTTGAGAGTTCTTGTTGAGAGACATTGTAGTGAGGTATAGAGTTGTACTTTTCTATTTTTGGTCTGAGAGACTTATGTACTTTTGGTGAGGACTTGTGTTGTATATATATATATATTTTATTTCTAGCAGTTTACTCTCAGCTCTGATATCTGTTTAGTATAGCATCTTTCTTTGCAGGTTGGACGCTTCGTCTATACGGGGTTCACCGTATGGGCGGCGGATCTGTTAGCGAGCCCGGGTCGCAGTTTCGACCCCGGGGCGTGACAGAGTGGAGTCTGATAGCAGTGTTTAGATCAGTGTTTTATTTTGGGAGCCGTCTGAGTCAACGGTGGGTCCCGGCTGTGTGGTTTTCCAGCCTGTAAGTGAGAGTTGGTGTTGTTGGTTACTGTCGATCTTGTTGATCGTGGATTTGGACTATAGCCTGCATGAGCCGCATTTGAGCTTAATAGAGATGCGCGGATACTTTCCTCAGTGGGGTCGCGCCTCTCGAGTGCCACTCTGGAGTTGGGCCTATTACTTGCTATCGTGACTTGTCGACGCAGTCCCTCTGGCTGGGCCAGTTTTGGCAGTCACGAACGCCCTACATAAGTCCGGTCGTCCTTGAATGTAACGGCAGTAGGTAGGCGCAGGTTTGACTGGACCCTATGTGGCAGTCAGTGTAGATTGGGTGATTGTATTTGAGAGATAGTAGATGTCACGCCCCGGGGGTTTAAATAAGCGGAAAAACGTGTAATTATTTTTTTTTTTTTTGAAACATTCCCACCCTCCGGCACGTGCCCAGACCCGCCACACATACAAAGTTACCCCACAAACGGGCACAGTCTCCTTTGTATATGTACAGCGTCACAATCACAATTTATACTATAACCACACCAGTCAAGGAGATAGAGGAGGCCACCCACCTGATGGTGCTAACTGTCCAAAGTCCAACAGTCGAAAATACCAGAAAAATAATAACTCCAATTCCAACAGGTCCAGGACTATCCGCAAACCCTCCCGGGTACAAAAATACAATCTAAAGTTACACTTAATTCCATAAAATCCAAGTTTTATAATTCTGCTGTGAACAGTCCTCTTCATCTGAAATTTTCACCTGTAAAATAATTTCTAAAAATTCCAGTAAAAATATGACGGCGATCCTCGCGAAGAGTAGATGTCGATAGAGTCCTTAATCGTCGAATTCCGATGTCCGGTTGCGAAGATAAAAATCCGACAAGAAGGTGCTGTCCAAAAACTCCACCAGCAAACAGTGTCTTAGAAAAGTATCGAAAACTATGCCATAAACTCTAAATCAGGCAAGGTGGTCACACGGAAAACGAAGACATACCTCTCGTGAATTCAACGCCGCAACAATCATCCAAAAATACTGTCGGAGTAGCTCTAAGGACCTCTCAGACCGAAACGCGACGATAACAGGCCTCCGCTGAAAGATCGTCGCTCCGCGCTACGATGCCGAAATCGTCGACGCCGCAGATTCCAAAAATTCTGGGCCTCTGCCAGAAGATGCGCAACACGAGGATCTCCAACTTTGCTAAAGGGTCCAAGGGCAAGAGAGTTCGGAAAAAGGGTGAAAAAGCCCAAGCAAAGGGCCTATTTATAGGCACACACACAAGAAAAGGGTCAATTGGGCTTTTGGGCCCAAAACCGGGCGCCCGAATGTTTCGGGCGGCTACAGTAACGGGCCGGCCCGTTACTGTGCGCGCCCGGAATCACGGGAACACGCCACGTGTCCCCGCGGTCAACGCTCCGCACACCGCGCGCACGTGAGCGGCGTGAGCCCGCCACTGGGATGGTGCCACGTGTCCCCACGTGGTTCACGCGGCGCACGCGGCCGGTCCACGCGCCGGGTCTTCCGGACTGTGTCCACCAATCAGGATCCGCCATGTGTCACCGACCAGCCGCCTTCATTGACGCCGCCCAACCAATCAGGAGATGCCACGTGGCAAACCCTGTTCTCGGTACTCCCGGTGCACGCCTCGCCCGTGGACCAGCCCGCCTGCGCGTCTGCCCGCGCCTGCCCGCGCTGCCCGCGGCCCTACTCCGCCGCTGTGCCGCTGCGCTCTGCCGTGCTCCGCCGCGCGCCGCCGCGCCGCCGTCCGCCGGTCACCGGAGTTACTGTTCCGGCGTGAACAGTAACTTTTGGCTTAAAATTCAAGTAAATAGTCCGTTTTGATCGTTTTCGCGCGCTGAGTCCAAATCCGCTGTCCGTTTTTCCAAATTCTCATCCGAAATTTTGCCGGAAGCCCCCGAAAAAGCCTACTTGATTTGATTTTCGCGCCGGGTTCATTTCTGAGGTCCAATTCGATCCTATAAGCTCCATTACACCGTGTAAGCTTCCAAAAGTCACTGTTAATGCTGCGAAAGTCTCTGTGGGAATCCGGGTCATCACATGGCGGGTCAACGCACGCGCGACAGCGCGCGGACCGCACCGAGCGTGGCGCACGGTGGACCCCGCCGGGTCACGTGTCGCCCGCTCATTGGCGGGCGCAGTGACCCGGGCGGCCCGTCGTGAACTGCGGCCCACGGTCCCCGCCGTGGACTGCGCGGCCACGCGGCGCGCCGCGATTGGCGGGCGCGCGTGCGCCGAGCGTGCGGGGCGCGGAGGGGACACGTGGCTGCCCGTAGGTGTTTCGGGCGTTGTTTCGTGGGCCGGGCCGGGGGCTTTTTCGGGTTACTATAGCAGCCCGAAACCCCTGAGTGCCCGAAATTGGGCCCAAAAGCCCAATAAAGGGGATTTTTTGGGTTTCTTGGGTGGAGCCCTATAAATAGCCCTCTTCTTTGGGCTCTTGGACCTTTTTCCCGAGCCCAAACCCACTTGAGCCCTGAAGCAACTTTGTTGATCATCTTGTGCTTCATCTTGTGAATGAGGCTCGAATTTTTTGGAGGCCGCTGCATCGACATCTTCGGTGAGTTAGCGCAATGCGACGTTCTTTTTCGGTGATCCATTTCCTTCGCGTTTCGATCCACGAGGTCCACAGAGCTACTTCGATGGAATTTTTGGATGATTTTCACGGCGTCGGATTCACGAGAGATAAATCTACGATTTTTGTATTTTCCACTTCTCCCAGATTTGAGTTTCTTTATGGGTTTCTGGTACATCTTTAAGCCCCTGTTTTGCTGGTGGTTTTTCTGAACAGCAGCGCATTGTTGGATTTTTATCTCTGCACTCAAGTATCGAATTTTGACGTGTGAGGACTCGATTGACATCTACACTTCGCGAGATCGCCGTTATATTTTTATTGGAATTTTTGGAATTCATTTCGCTGGTGATAATTAAGCTTCTTTGGGACTGAATTTTCAACAGATTGTACACTTGGAAATTTTGTGTTAATTGTAATGTTGGACTATATCTTTGTACCCAGGAGGTGTTTTTGGGTGTTTTTGGATTCGTTGGAATTGTGAAAATTCGAGTATTGTCCCCGTGCAGTTTCAGCCTTTTTAGACTTTGGATCAATTTGCACTTCCAGGTGGGTTGCTTCGTCTTCAAAACCAATGGACAGTTCATTAACTCTATTGAGTAGGGAACATGCATGATTTTGAGATGTACTAGAAAGCATGCTAGAAAGAGAAAATTGATACTCCTTGTGTTGCTATGATGATCAGGGTTGTTTTATTGCTCCCTAAATATGTTAAATTAATGTTATCATTGGAACTTGATCTAGCACCCCGTTATATGCTACATGTTTAACCAGACTAGTAGAAAACTCCAACTTGGACCAGGTTATTTATGCTTTAGACATTCCCACACTATCATCTATTATTTTACCTGGACTTAGAGTTTTCCTCGCCCGAATAGTGGCCGAGTGGTCGAGTTGTTGTGGGATGCATGTTACACTCACGCCTGGAGGCCGAGTGTGTGAGGACCCGAATCCCCACTTAAGGGATCATTGATGGATTAATGGCTTCTGGGAGTGTGTGTGCGCGTGTCGGGCCCAAAAATTAGATTTCTGGTGAAAATAGAGCTTGTTTGCTTTCAGGAGGCCCATATTGGATGATTGAGGGTTTTGCGCGCTTATTGGAACCAAGGAAGTGACCCAGCACGAAAAATAGATCAAGTTCACTTTTCCGGAAATTTTCGGAAAATTTTAGAAGTGAAATTTGGCTGAACAGACATCGGATTTGGATTCAGCGCGCGAAAATGAGCGGAATGGACTATTTACTTGAATTTTTCGGAGCCCGAACGCGAAAACACGGATTTCGAGGCGGCTTTTACTGTTCCGGCGGCCGGAGAGGCGCCGGCGGCGGCGGGCAACGGCCTAGCACGGCGGCGCGAGCTCGGGCAGGTGGCGGAGCGACGCGGGCAGGCGGCGGAGCGGCGCGGGCAGGCGCGCGGGCGCGCGGGCAGGCGCGCGGTCCACCGCGGAGGCGTGCACCGTAGGGGAGGACACGTGGCGCCTTCTTGTTTGCCGGCGCAGCAGGCGCGGTCCATGGATTTTGGGCGCGCGTGCACGGTGGACCGGGTGGACACGTGGTGGCTCGTGGTTGGCGGGTCTTGGTGCACGCGGTCCACGCAGCGGCTGGGGCAGGTATTCCATACGGGGAGCGGTTGGGGGCAACGTTGGGGGCGCCACGTGGCGCCCCGTGATTGGGCGGGTGCTGCAAGCCACGCTGCGTGTCGGGACACGTGGCACTGCGTGGTTCGCGGGCGTACGTGCTCCGGGCGCGGCGGGCGCGGGCCGGGACGCGTGGCGGGCCGTGGGCCTTTCGGGCCTGCACAGTAACGGGCCGGGCCCGTTACTGTAGCAGCCCATTTGTTCCGGGCGCCCGAATCCGGGGACACCGAGGTTATTTCTCGAATTGTTTGGTTTGGTTGGCCTATTTCTTGAACCCGAGCCCCATTCCTCTGTCATTTTTCTACCTTCCCGAGCTCCCCAGCCCTTGGCCCCTTTAGCAAAGTTGTAGATCTTCGTGTCGCGCATCTTCTGGCAGAGGCCCGGAATTTTTGGAAGCCGCGGCGTCGACGATTTCGGCATCGTAACGCGGAGCGACGATTTTTCATCGGAGGCCCGTTATCGTCGCAGTTCGATTTGAGAGGTCCACAGAGCTACTCCTTTAGCATTTTTGGACGATTTTCATGGCGTTGGATTCACGAGAGGTACGCCTTCGTTTTCCATATTGATCATCTAGCTGGATTCAGAGGTTATGGCACGGTTTTTGAGACATTTCTAAGCCGCTGTTTTGTTGGTGGATTTTTTGGACAGCATCCCCTTGTCGGAATTTTATCTCCGCACTCGAGCGTCGGATCAAGACGAGCCTGTACACTTTTTGCATCTACTCGTCGCGAGGATTATCATCGTATTTTTATTGGATTTTTCTGAGACCTTACCGGAGGTATACTATTCCCTTTTTATCTGTGCAAGAGTTTACAGTTGTGTGGTTGTGATTGTTTGCGCGCCGGTACTGTGGAATTTGTAACTCGGCCTATGGGGCTCGGTTTTGGACGTGCAGGTACCCGTTTCGAAGGTCTCGACGCGACAATCGCTGTGATATTTTTATTGGAATTTTCTGGGCACTTTCAGCAGGTGAAATTTTTGCACAAAGAGGACTGTTCACCGCAGATTTTTAATATGTGGAATTTAGTGGAATTAAGTGTAATTTTTGGAATGTGCTTTGTACCCAGGATGTTTTGAGCACTGCCACCGTGTTGTGGCTTGGTGGACTTTGGGTTATAGCTGTTTCTGGACATTCTTAGCTGTACGACCTTGGATAGTTAGCGCTTTCAGGTGGGTGACCCTGTCTCCAAGATTGATGGACTGTACGTTAAGCCTACTATTGTAGGACTATGCATGATAGCGAATTCTTGTTCGGCATGCTAGAATGTAGGAATTGCTATTCCTAATTTTACCTGATGATCTTGTCATATCCATGCTTTCTGTTATCTGTTAAAATTATTGTTATCTTGGAACTTGACCTAGCACCCCCGTCATTTGCAGCATGTTCAGCCTGACTTTAGAAAACTTCGACTTGGGCTAGGTTATTTCTGCTTTAGACATCCACACTTCTATTCTTCCTGGACATTGTGTTTTACTCGCCCGGGTAGTGGGCCGAGTGGTCGGATTTCTTTTAGTGTGGGATGCTTTCTACACTCGTGCTTGGGAGCAGAGTGGAGTCTGGTAGAGGTAGTTGTTCGTTCATCTGTGGCGGGAGCCGTTTGGGAGGACGGCGGACCCGAGATATTCCATTTTCTTATTTTATTTGTCGCCGCTGTGTTAGTGGCAGCGGTTTACCAGTGTTAGCAGGACCTTGAACCCAGAACTGTTTTTGGACACACATATGATTTTAGTCAACCAAATATTTTCTTCCAAGCGTCGTAGGGTCGCCTGAGTCTGCTCTTGTTTGATTGGACGAAGGCATTAGCTCTACGAGGCTTGGATATAAAAACTCGTTTTTAACTGTTTTCCTAAAAAGAACTAAAAAAAAAATCATTAAATATGGATTTCTTTCAGATCAAATGTCTTTCGGTAAGAAATGTCACCTTTTTCCAATAAAGTTAACCACCCGAGATGATTCGAGTGGTCTGGGTTCCAAGGTCTGCCTTTTTCTTGGGACGAGAACAACGAGAGGCTATGCCTAGAGCCTGTTCTTGTTTGATTTGGGTTGTAGGTTCTAGTCTTTCGGGGTTCCCGGACCCTTCATTGTGTCAGATGTAGAGTTTATCCTGTCAGTGAGTCTGCCTGTTGGGATATTGTGGCCTGTTGAGGCAGTTGTTCGCAGTGGATGCGATGTTCGGCCGTTTGGCTGTTGAGACAGTTTCTCGCAGTGGATGCGGTGTTTGGCCTGATGAGGCAGTTGTTCGCAGTGGATGCGACTTTGTGCTTTGAGTTGGTGGAGTGCTTGTTGTCTTGAGATTCGAGAGAGCTGATCAGCTGAGTCGTCGAGAGTGCTCCGACCGTTGTGCGAGATGTTTGAGGATCCTGAGTTTGTTTCGTTCAGAGCGTAAGCGTGGATTCTGACTATAGCCTGCAGTGCCACTCGACAGAGTGCGCAGATACCCTTGTCCTCGTTGGGTCAGCATCCCCTCGAGTGCCACGTCCGGGGTGGGTCTGCA
>CM054936.1:15821845-16017124 GCA_029168755.2 Tillandsia fasciculata
TTCGAAGGTCTCGGACGCGACAATCGCTGTGTAGTTTTTATTGGAATTTTCTGGGCACTTTCAGCAGGTGAAATTTTTGCACAAAGAGGACTGTTCACCGCAGATTTTTAATATGTGGAATTTAGTGGAATTAAGTGTAATTTTTGGAATGTGTTTTGTACCCAGGATGTTTTGAGCACTGCCACCGTGTTGTGGCTTGGTGGACTTTGGGTTATAGCTGTTTCTGGACATTCTAGCTGTACGACCTTGGATAGTTAGCGCTTTCAGGTGGGTGGCCCTGTCTCCAAGATTGATGGACTGTACGTTAAGCCTACTATTGTAGGACTATGCATGATAGCGAATTCTTGTTCGGCATGCTAGAATGTAGGAATTGCTATTCCTAATTTTACCTGATGATCTTGTCATATCCATGCTTTCTGTTATCTGTAAAAATTATTGTTATCTTGGAACTTGACCTAGCACCCCCGTCATATGCAGCATGTTCAGCCAGACTTTAGAAAACTTCAACTGGGCTAGGTTATTTCTGCTTTAGACATCCACACTTCTATTCTTCCTGGACATAGTGTTTTACTCGCCCGGGTAGTGGGCCGAGTGGTCGGATTTCTTTTAGTGTGGGATGCTTTCTACACTCGTGCTTGGGAGCAGAGTGGAGTCTGGTAGATGTAGTTGTTCGTTCATCTGTGGCGGGAGCGTTTGGGAGGACGGCGGACCCGAGATATTCCATTTTCTTATTTTATTTGTCGCCGCTGTGTTAGTGGCAGCGGTTTACCAGTGTTAGCAGGACCTTGAACCCAGAACTGTTTTTGGACACACATATGATTTTAGTCAACCAAATATTTTCTTCCAAGCGTCGTAGGGTCGCCTGAGTCTGCTCTTGTTTGATTGGACGAAGGCATTAGCTCTACGAGGCTTGGATATAAAAACTCGTTTTTAACTGTTTTCCTAAAAAGAACTAAAAAATCATTAAATATGGATTTCTTTCAGATCAAATGTCTTTCGGTAAGAAATGTCACCTTTTTCCAATAAAGTTAACCACCCGAGATGATTCGAGTGGTCTGGGTTCCAAGGTCTGCCTTTTTCTTGGGACGAGAACAACGAGAGGCTATGCCTAGAGCCTGTTCTTGTTTGATTAGGGTTGTAGGTTCTAGTCTTTCGGGGTTCCCGGACCCTTCATTGTGTCTGCATGTAGAGTTTATCCTGTCAGTGAGTCTGCCTGTTGGGATATTGTGGCTGTTGAGGCAGTTGTTCGCAGTGGATGCGATGTTCGGCCAGTTTGCCTGTTGAGACAGTTTCTCGCAGTGATGCGATGTTTGGCCTGATGATGCAGTTGTTCGCAGTGGATGTACTTTGTGCTTTGAGTTGGTGGAGTTGCTTGTGTCTTGAGATTCGTGAGAGCTGATCAGCTGAGTCGTCGAGAGTGCTCCGACCTGTTGTGCGAGATGTTGAGGATCCTGATTTGTTCAGTTTTGCTGTCGTTAGCGTAAGCGTGGATTCTGACTATAGCCTGCAGTGCCAACTCGACAGAGTGCGCGGATACCCTGTCCTCGTTGGGGTCGCTCCCCTCGAGTGCCACGTCCGGGGTGGGTCTGCACTTTGGTATCGCGACTTGTCGACGCCGTCCCTCTGACTGAGCCAGTTTTGGCAGTTACGGACGCGTCCCTCTGGCTGAGCCAGTTTTGGCAGCTACGAACATACCTACGGTAGACTCGTCCTGTTGGGATGTGCGGCACTAGGTAGGCGCAGGTTTGACTGGACCGAGGAGGCAGTCAGTTTCAGATTGGGTGACTATATTGACATGTTAGTAGATGCATCATATTTTCATCTGTTCCACTTTTTGAGCATCTAGATAGGGGCATAGTAGCAGTAGGAGTTATTTTCCAGCTTTTTCTTCAGCACTGCATTTGTTACTTCATGCCTCTAGTAGACTTAGTGGGCAGACCGTTGGGCTTGTTGACGGCACCCACTGAGAACTACTGTGGGATGTAGTTCTCACACCCGTCGTGGTGTCTTTTCCCCAGGGACTTCTGCTCCTGTTCCTGCTGCTCCAGTTGCTGTTCTTCAGATCGAGGTGAGGGAGTCGCGAGCTAGATCCCTACCAGTGTCGTCGTTGAGAGTAGATGTACCCACTTTTTATATTTTGAGAGTTCTTGTTGAGAGACATTGTAGTGAGGTATAGAGTTGTACTTTTTGTTTTTGGTCTGAGAGACTTATGTACTTTTGGTGAGGACTTGTGTGTATATATATATATATTTTATTTCTAGCAGTTACTCTCAGCTCTGATATCTGTTTAGTATAGCATCTTTCTTTGCAGGTTGGACGCTTCGTCTATACGGGGTTCACCGTATGGGCGGCGGATCTGTTAGCGAGCCCGGGTCGCAGTTTCGACCCCGGGGCGTGACAGAGTGGAGTCTGATAGCAGTGTTAGATCAGTGTTTTATTTTGGGGCCGTCTGAGTCAACGGTGGGTCCCGGCTGTGGTGGTTTCCAGCCTGTAAGTGAGAGTTGGTGTTGTTGGTTACTGTCGATCTTGTTGATCGTGGATTTGGACTATAGCCTGCATGAGCCGCATTTGAGCTTAACAGAGATGCGCGGATACTTTCCTCAGTGGGGTCCGCGCCTCTCGAGTGCCACTCTGGAGTTGGGCCTATTACTTGCTATCGTGACTTGTCGACGCAGCAGTCCCTCTGGCTGGGCCAGTTTTGGCAGTCACGAACGCCCTACATAAGTCCGGTCGTCCTTGAATGTAACGGCAGTAGGTAGGCGCAGGTTTGACTGGGACCCTATGTGGCAGTCAGTGTAGATTGGGGATTGTATTTGAGAGATAGTAGATGTCACGCCCCGGGGTTTAATTAAGCGAAAAAAACGGTTTGTAATTATTTTTTTTTTTTTTTGAAACATTCCCACCCTCCGGCACGTGCCCAGACCCGCCACACATACAAAGTTTGTCACGCCCCGGGGTCAAGACTGTACCCCGGGCTCGCCAACAGATCCGCCGTCCCTACAGGAAGCCCTGTAGAGGCGTAGCGCCTAACCTGCAAAAGGAAGATACTACACTAAACAGATATCAGAGCAGTAAGGAAAAACTAACTACGAACAGAAAATAGTACAATCTCTCACAATATATACAACACATCCTCACCTGAATACAGCAGTCTCTCCAAAGAAACAAAAGAGTACAACTCGATACCTCACTACATAACTCTCAAACCTGACACAACCAAAATATAGAGTACCTCTATGACGCACTGAAGCTGAAGGGGAAGGGATCTATCTCGCGACTCCCTTACCTCGGTCTGGAAGAGCAGGATCAGCAACTGGCACCGCAGGAACTGGAGCTGAAGTCCCTGGGGAAAAGACACCACGACGGGTGTGAGAACTACCTCCCACAGTAGTTCTCAGTGGGTGCCGCCAACAAGCCCGACGGCCTGCCCACTAAGTCTACTAGAGATAAAAGTAACAAAAGAAATGCAGTATGAAAAGCTGGAAAGTAAACATCTACTGCTACTATGCCCCTATCTATAATGCTCAAGGGGAGGAACAGGATGACGATATGCCACAACTGACACTCAACTCAGAATACCCAATCCAAACTGACTGCCACACGGGCTCAGTCAAACCTGCGCCTACCTACTACTGTAGGTATGTCCGGTACTCCAACCCGGTATATAGCTCAATCTCAAGCCGGTACTACAACCCGGTCTCGCCTACTCGGAGTGGCACTCGAGGGGAGCGACCCGCTCGAGTCAAACAACTGCGCAACACTGTCCAGCACAAAGGTGGCACATGCAGGCTATGATCCAATCACTATCTCAGTTACTGGCTAACATCCACACTGTCACTATGGCCATGTCCCAAAATCCCAGATCCACTGTCACTATCACTATCACCATGCAAGCCGCTACAGACTGCTACAGACGCCACTCGGTCCCCAGACGCGAGTGCAAATGCAATCCCCAGCTAATAAACCTCCCAGCCCACGACTCGGGAAAAAGTCACTATGTCCAAAATGACAGGAGTAATAACCAATGTGGGAAAACTAAGCAATGAATAAATCCAATTCAGGTTTAAATTTACTATAGTCTGGTGGAGCATGATGTGTAATACTTACAGGTATACTAAGCTAAGTTGAGTTTCCATGTTGTAAGAGTTCAAATAGTGCAAGTGGCTTAAAGAGGTCATCAGATTTAACAACTGTCAACTGTGGGTACTAACATTCAATTTGCACAGATTAACAGCTCATATACTATCATGCATGCACTTAATAATCATAGAATTAGAGTGCAGTCCATAGGTATTGAAAGCAGGATCACCCACCTGATCACGCTAACTGTCCGGGACGGTACAGATAAACAGTCCAAAAATCGATAATCTTCCAGATCCACAGAGCAAGGAGCACAGAAAAAGTGCTCTTAAAGTCCTGGGTACAACAACAATTCACCATTATACACAATTCATACACACAATTACTATTTCAAAATCTGCAAACAAGGTTACTGTTCACACGCGAATTTCACCTGAAAATAAATTTTTTTTAAATTCCAATAAAAATATCTCGACGATCCTCGCGAAGTGTAGATGTCGATAGGCTCTTGAATCGTCGAATTCCGATGTCCGGATGAGGAGATAAAAATCCGCGAAGTGAGTGCTGTCCAGAAAACTCACAACAAAACAGCGGCTCAGAAATGCCTCGAAATCCATACCAAAAACCCAAATCTAGGCAAAACACTCAACACGAAAGTCGAAGATTTACCTCTCGTGAATCCAACGCCGCAAAAATCGCTGAAATCGGATGTCGGGGTAGCTCTGTGGAAATTTTAGACCGAAATGCGACGATAACGGGCCTCCAACAGAAAACCGTCGCTCCGCACTACGAGGCAGAAAACACAGTCGTCGCGGCTTCCAGATATTCTGAAATTTCACCAGGAGATTCCCAAGAGGAAGAGGAAGAAATCTTGTGAAGGGAGCAAGAGCCAATTCCCTCGGAAAAAGCCTCAAAATCAAGGCCCAAAGGGCCTATTTATAGCCTCTCCCCGAAATGCAGCCCAAAAAGCCCCTTAAGTCACTTTCGGGCCCAACTTTCGGGCGCCCGAAAGTTTTCGGGCTGCTACAGTAACGGGCCGGCCCGTTACTGTGCGCGCCCGAAACTCCCAGAGGCCGACACGTGTCCCACCGTACCGCCTCCTGCACCCGGCGCACGACCCCGACGAATCACGGGGTGCCACGTGTCCCGACCAGGCGTCGTGCACCCCTGCGCCGGACCAACCACGGGGCGCCACGTGGCGCCCCCACGCCGACCCTGGTCAACGCGCACGTCGCGCGACGTGCGCGGCCGCGCCGGCGCCGGACCCGGGTCGGGCACGCGCCCCGAGGCACCGCCTCAGCCGCCGCCACCGTGTGGACCGGGTGCACCAGAACCAGCAAAACCACACAACGCCACGTGTCCCCGGTCTACCGTGCACCAGAGCCAAAAGTTCGTGGACCGCGTGCACAACACCGCACCAACCAGAGAATGCCACGTGGCCTACCCTCGGTCCACCGTACACCCCGCCAAGTCCCGTGGACCGCGCCCGCTGCGCCGGCCAATCACAGCGCGCCACGTGGCCCGCGCCCGGTGCACGCGCCCCGCGGTGGACCGCGCGCCTGCGCCGCCGCCCGCCGCGCGCTCCGCCGCGCCCCGCCGCCGCGGCGCTCCTCCGGCCGCCGGAACAGTAACTCATGCCTCGATTTTCGTGTTTTCGCGTCGGGGCTCCGAAAAATTCAAGTAAATAGTCCATTTCGCTCGTTTTCGCGCGCTGAATCCAAATCCGAGGTCCGTTCGGCCAAATTCTGCTTCTAAAATTTTCCAAAATTTCTCAAAAAAGTAAACTTGATCCAATTTCTGTTCCGGGTCCCATTCTTGGCTCCAATAAGCGCGCAAACACCTCATACACCCAAAATGGACTCCCAGAGAAGAAACAAGCCCCAATTTCACCAGAAACTCAAATCTGGAGCCCGACACGCACCCCCACACGCCCAAAAGCCTCCAATCCAACAGTAAACCCTGTCGTGGGGATCCGGGTCCCCACAAAGTTACCCCACAAACGGGCACAGTCTCCTTTGTATATGTACAGCGTCACAATCACAATTTATACTATAACCACACCAGTCAAGGAGATAGAGGAGGCCACCCACCTGATGGTGCTAACTGTCCAAAGTCCAACAGCCGAAAATACCAGAAAAATAATAACTCCAATTCCAACAGGTCCAGGACTATCCGCAAACCCTCCTGGGTACAAAAATACAATCTAAAGTTACACTTAATTCCATAAAATCCAAGTTTTATAATTCTGCTGTGAACAGTCCTCTTCATCTGAAATTTTCACCTGTAAAATATTTCCAAAATTCCAGTAAAAATATGACGGCGATCCTCGCGAAGAGTATATGTCGATAGAGTCCTTAATCATCGAATTCCGATGTCCGGTTGCGAAGATAAAAATCCGACAAGAAGGTGCTGTCCAAAAACTCCACCAGCAAACAGTGTCTTAGAAAAGTATCGAAAACTGTGCCATAAACTCTAAATCAGGCAAGGTGGTCAACACGGAAAACGAAGACATACCTCTCGTGAATTCAACGCCGCAACAATCATCCAAAAATACTGTCGAGAGTAGCTCTAAGGACCTCTCAGACCGAAACGCGACGATAACAGGCCTCCGCTGAAAGATCGTCGCTCCGCGCTACGATGCCGAAATCGTCGACGCCGCAGCTTCCAAAAATTCTGGGCCTCTGCCAGAAGATGCGCAACACGAGGGATCTCCAACTTTGCTAAAGGGTCCAAGGGCAAAGAGAGTTCGGGGAAAAGGGTGAAAAAGCCCAAGCAAAGGGCCTATTTATAGGCCCACACACAAGAAAAGGGTCAATTGGGCTTTTGGCCCAAACCGGGCGCCCGAATGTTTCAGGCGGCTACAGTAACGGGCCGGCCCGTTACTGTGCGCCCCGGAATCACGGGAACACGCCACGTGTCCCCGCGGTCAACACTCCGCACACCGCGCGCACGTGAGCGGCGTGAGCCCGCCACTGGGATGGTGCCACGTCCCCACAGTGGTTCACGCGGCGCACGCGGCCGGTCCACGCGCGGGTCTTCCGGACTGTGTCCACCAATCAGGATCCGCCACGTGTCACCGACCAGCCGCCTTCATTGACGCCGCCAACCAATCAGGAGATGCCACGTGCAAACCCTGTCTCGGTACTCCCGGTGCACGCCCCGGGGTCAGACTGTACCCCGGGCTCGCCAACAGATCCGCCGCCCCTACAGGAAGCCCTGTAGAGCGTAGCGTCTAACCTGCAAAAGGAAGATACTACACTAAACAGATATCAGAGCAGTAAGGAAAAACTAACTACGAACAGAAAATAGTACAATCTCTCACAATATATACAACATATCCTCACCTGAATACAAAAGTCTCTCAAAGAAACAAAAAGTACAACTCGATACCTCACTACATAACTCTCAAACCTGACACAACCAAAATATAGGGTACCTCTATGACGCACTGAAGCTGAAGGGGAAGGGATCTATCTCGCGACTCCCTTACCTCGGTCTGGAAGAGCAGGATCAGCAACTGGCACCGCAGGAACTGGAGCTGAAGTCCCTGGGGAAAAGACACCACGACGGGTGTGAGAACTACCTCCCACAGTAGTTCTCAGTGGGTGCCGCCAACAAGCCCGACGGCCTGCCCACTAAGTCTACTAGAGATAAAAGTAACAAAAGAAATGCAGTATGAAAAGCTGGAAAGTAAACATCTACTGCTACTATGCCCCTATCTACAATGCTCAAGGGGAGGAACAGGATGACGATATGCCACAACTGACACTCAACTCAGAATACCCAATCCAAACTGACTGCCACAACGGGCTCAGTCAAACCTGCGCCTACCTACTACTGTAGGTATGTCCGGTACTCCAACCCGGTATATAGCTCAATCTCAAGCCGGTACTACAACCCGGTCTCGCCTACTCCGGAGTGGCACTCGAGGGGAGCGACCCGCTCGAGTCAAACAACTGCGCAACACTGTCCAGCACAAAGGTGGCACATGCAGGCTATGATCCAATCACTATCTCACTCACTGGCTAAAAATCCACACTGTCACTATGACCATGTCCCAAAAATCCCAGATCCACTGTCACTATCACTATCACCATGCAAGCCGATCTACAGACTGCTACAGACGCCACTCGGTCCCCAGACGCGAGTGCAAATGCAATCCCCAGCTAATAAACCTCCCAGCCCACGACTCGGGAAAAATCACTATGTCCAGAATGACAAGAGTACAACCACTGTGGGAAAACTAAGTGATGAATAAATCCAATTCATGTTCAATTTACTGTAGTCTAATGGAGCATGATGTTAATACTTACAGGTATACTAAGCTAAGTTGAGTTCCATGTTGTAAGAGTTCAAATAGTGCAAGTGGTTAAAGAGGTCATCAGATTTAACAACTGTCAACTGTGGGTACTAACATTCAATTTGCACAGATTAACAGCTCATATACTATCATGCATGCACTTAATAATCATAGAATTAGAGTGCAGTCCATAGGTATTGAAAGCAGGATCACCCACCTGATCGCGCTAACTGTCCGGGACGGTACAGATAAACAGTCCAAAAATCGACAATCTCCCAGATCCACAGAGCAAGGAGCACAGAAAAAGTGCTCTTAAAGTCCTGGGTACAACAACAACTCACAATTATACACAATTCATACACACAATTACTATTTCAAAATCTGCAAACAAGGTTACTGTTCACACGCGAATTTCACCTGAAAATAAATTTTTTAAAATTCCAATAAAAATATCCCGACGATCCTCGCGAAGTGTAGATGTCGATAGGCTCTTGAATCGTCGAATTCCGATGTCCGGATGAGGAGATAAAAATCCGCGAAGTGAGTGCTGTCCAGAAATCTCACAACAAAACAGCGGCTCAGAAATGCCTCGAAATCCATGCCAAAAACCCAAATCTAGGCAAAACACTCAACACGAAAGTCGAAGATTTACCTCTCGTGAATCCAACGCCGCAAAAATCGCTGAAATCGGATGTCGGGGTAGCTCTGTGGAAATTTTAGACCGAAATGCGACGATAACGGGCCTTCAACAGAAATCCGTCGCTCCGCACTACGAGGCAGAAAACACAGTCGTCGCGGCTTCCAGATTTTCTGAAATTTCACCAGGAGATTCCCAAGAGGAAGAGGAAGAAATTTGTAAAGGGAGCAAGAGCTAATTCCCTCGGAAAAAGGCTCAAAATCAAGGCCCAAAGGGCCTATTTATAGCCCTCCCCGAAAAGCAGCCCAAAAAGCCCCTTAAGTCACTTTCGGGCCCAACTTTCGGGCGCCCGAAAGTTTTCGGGCTGCTACAGTAACGGGCCGGCCCGTTACTGTGCGCGCCCGAAACTCCTCAGGCCGCCACGTGTCCCACCGTACCGCCTCCTGCACCCGGCGCACGACCCCGACGAATCACGGGGCGCCACGTGTCCCGGCCAGGCGTCGTGCACCCCTGCGCCGGACCAACCACGGGGCGCCACGTGGCGCCCCCACGCCGACCCTGGTCAACGCGCACGTCGCGCGACGTGCGCGGCCGCGCCGGCGCCGGACCCGGGTCGGGCACGCGCCCCGAGGCACCGCCTCAGCCGCCGCCGCCGTGTGGACCGGGTGCACCAGAACCAGCCAACCACACAACGCCACGTGTCCCCGGTCACCGTGCACCAGAGCCAAAAGTTCGTGGACCGCGTGCACAACACCGCACCAACCAGAGAATGCCACGTGGCCTACCCTCGGTCCACGTGTACACCCCGCCAAGTCCCGTGGACCGCGCCCGCTGCGCCGGCCAATCGCAGCGCGCCACGTGGCCCGCGCCCGGTGCACGCGCCCCGCGGTGGACCGCGCGCCTGTGCCGCCGCCCGCCGCCGCGCTCCGCCGCCCGCCGCCGCCGCCGGCGCTCCTCCGGCCGCCGGAACAGTAACCCTGCCTCGATTTCCGTGTTTTCGCGTCCGGGCTCCGAAAAATTCAAGTAAATAGTCCATTTCGCTCGTTTTCGCGCGCTGAATCCAAATCCGAGGTCCGTTCGGCCAAATTCCGCTTCTAAAATTTTCCAAAATTTCCCGGAAAAGTAAACTTGATCCAATTTCTGTTCCGGGTCCCATTCTTGGCTCCAATAAGCGCGCAAACACCTCATGCACCCAAAATGGACTCCCAGAGAAGAAACAAGCCCCAATTTCACCAGAAACTCAAATCTGGAGCCCGACACGCACACCCACACACCCAAAAGCCTCCAAACCAACAGTAAACCCTGTCGTGGGGATCCGGGTCCTCACATCCTCCCCCACTAAAAGAAAGTTTCGTCCTCGAAACAAACACAGCTCAAAAGGGAGTCTCCAAGCCCAAAGGTAAGCCTCCGACACACAAACTCCAACTCCCCAGTCACTACAAACTCTCCACAAAGCGCGTCCAACCGCGGAAAACTCAGGAATTCCCAAACACCGAGGACTAAGAAGAACAGCCAACTCTACGCCTCCAAACTATTCGAATTACGCCGCAAAACTTAACAGGAAAGGAAAGAGCCCCACCAGTAGGAAGGTCATCAACCTCCAACTCTCAAATTTAGAAAACAACTGAAATTAGCGAACAGTTCGAAAGTTCCGAGAGACCAGTGCCCTTGCCCTAATCCAACAAGAACAGGTTCGGGCACCGTCCCGTTCTGGAGTAGTCTTTTGTATCCTTTATCCTGTTCGCGAATTTCAGCACAAGAGTGAGAAAATAAGGGAGAGAAGGGTTGATGCCGTTCCTGCTGCGGCAACAAAACGGAAGCTACGGTCTATCCGTGCCCCTAAAAGAAACACCACTCTAATCCAGACCCCTAGAGACAACCCTCTAGTCCTAGGCGTCACCTACGCTCGACAAGTCGCACCTAACCCAAAGCCGCTGAAGCCACTGCTGCAGGAAGGATGCCTCAGTAACCAATAGAAAGATCTTCTGTCGTCCAACTCGCGGAAAGGCCACTATTCTCCGTTCACAATCAAATGTTGCACGATACCGCACCAACTGGTCCATCCCAAGTGCTCACTCTGAGTCGGGGAGCTGCAACTGAACCAACACAACAATCGGCGCGCCATTCAAAGTTCAGTTGTTCTGATCATGCCCAAAATTCGCCTCTGCTGGAAGACACTAGGATGAATCCAAACGCTAATGCAAGTCACAAAATTCCTATCCCGTAATTACGCCAAGATGCACATGTCCCGATGCCATGCAGATGATGCAAAAACTCTACTGAAGAATGAATGAGATGCACCAGTATCAAAAGGAGCCCGAGCACGGAGTGCTAAGATCAGAATAATACCTGCAACGACCTGCTCGGCTGCTGAAGTGACCTCAACCGGAGCGGCATAAATACGACCGCTCGGTGCCGGGGGACGTCGCTCTGGCTGTCGGGAAGAAGATGAGGCAACATCTGGCCTGCTATAGGCCGCAGAAGGATCGGCTGGCTGGTAAGGGACAAACGGTGCAGATGCTGATGAAGGAGCTGGATGGCCGGCTCTAGGGCACACGCTCGCAAAGTGACCGGCCTGCCCGCAGCGAAAACAATGGCCCTGTCTCTGCGGGCACTGAGTCGGTAAATGTGGGCCTCCACAAATAACACACCGATCTGGGCGCTGCTGCTGAAAAGTCTGCTGTGAAAACTGCTGCTGTCGTGGGGGTCGACGCTGCTGCTGCTGTATCTGGCGAGACGCCCCCGATCTCTGATGTCCCTGGTACCCCTGGCCCTGCGAATGGGAACGTGGAGGTCTCGGGGGTCCCTGCCTACTAGACTGCCCCTCCTCCGGAGATGCCGGGCGCTTCGCCCCAGGAGTCGCTACAGGGGCCGGAGATACCTCATCCATCACGGCCTCTCCACTCTCCACATACAAAGCCTGCTCCATCGAGGCCTCCAAGGTCTGCAGTCGGCGGGATCGGACAAACTGGTAAATATCTCGGCGAAGTCCTCGCTCAAACATATAAACGCGATGGCTCTCGTCCCTGGCCACATGTGGCACACATGCCAGAAGCTGGTTGAATTCTGCGATGTACATTTGCACCGGCCTATCTCCCTGGCGGAGATTCTTCAATTGCTCCTCCAGTCGCTGTCGAACACTCTCAGGAAAGAATGCTCCAACAACATGCTCCGAAACTCGGTCCAGGAAAGAAGCTGCGTCCCAGGTGGACCAGCTGGTCGCACACGCCGCCACCATGCCTCGGCGTTGCTCTCCAGAAAATGAGTAGCCAGAATAACCCTATACCTCTCGTCCACAAACAGACTCTCAAAGTGACGCTCCATGGTGGTAATCCAAGTCTCAGCTGCCCAAGGCTCAGCACTCATGCCCGAAAAGCGGGGCGGATCGAACCGCCGGAATCTCATCAGCAAATCAACAACCTCCCGCTGCTCTGTCTCAGTCAACGCTCCCGTCGCCCCGGCCGGTGGCCTACTCGAAACCGGCTCAGCAGGAATAGGGGGTGCCACAACAGGGGAAGAAGGCACCGGCGGAGCCTCAGGGGGTGCCACTGCCGGCTGTGCTCTCTGCTCCAGTAAGAGCGTCAGCCGCGCCACTGCCTCCTCCTGGCGTCTAGCCGCCTCAGCCAACTGTGCCATCTGGGCACGGAGCTCCTGAATCTCAGCCTGAGGTCCTCGCCCCGAGTCCTCCTGCTCGGGCTCAGAGGACGAAGGCTGCGAGCGCGTTACCATCGAACGTCGAGGAGGCATCCCCACCTGAGGGACAAAACACACAATCAAAACCACAAGCAACACTCGACCCAATCTAGCGAAAGTCGAAAGGCATGTCCCCCTTCCCGAAGCACTATGTTGTCTGCAGCCAACATAGTCGCTACAAAAGGAAGACATGTCTATCACTCGTCCCTATCCTCTCGGGAGAGTTAAATACCCAATCAAGACTTTCGCTAAAAATCTCGGCTCTCACGTGGGTCATCCTAGGGTTTAACCATAAGCCTAGGGTTCCTAAGTCCTCAAGACCTACACCCTAAGCTCTGATACCACTCTAATCTGTCACGCCCCGGGGTCAAGACTGTACCCCGGGCTCGCCAACAGATCCGCCGTCCCTACAGGAAGCCCTGTAGAGGCGTAGCGCCTAACCTGCAAAAGGAAGATACTACACTAAACAGATATCAGAGCAGTAAGGAAAAACTAACTACGAACAGAAAATAGTACAATCTCTCACAATATATACAACACATCCTCACCTGAATACAAAAGTCTCTCAAAGAAACAAAAGAGTACAACTCGATACCTCACTACATAACTCTCAAACCTGACACAACCAAAATATAGGGTACCTCTATGACGCACTGAAGCTGAAGGGGAAGGGATCTATCTCGCGACTCCCTTACCTCGGTCTGGAAGAGCAGGATCAGCAACTGGCACCGCAGGAACTGGAGCTGAAGTCCCTGGGGAAAAGACACCACGACGGGTGTGAGAACTACCTCCCACAGTAGTTCTCAGTGGGTGCCGCCAACAAGCCCGACGGCCTGCCCACTAAGTCTACTAGAGATAAAAGTAACAAAAGAAATGCAGTATGAAAAGCTGGAAAGTAAACATCTACTGCTACTATGCCCCTATCTACAATGCTCAAGGGGAGGAACAGGATGACGATATGCCACAACTGACACTCAACTCAGAATACCCAATCCAAACTGACTGCCACAACGGGCTCAGTCAAACCTGCGCCTACCTACTACTGTAGGTATGTCCGGTACTCCAACCCGGTATATAGCTCAATCTCAAGCCGGTACTACAACCCGGTCTCGCCTACTCCGGAGTGGCACTCGAGGGGAGCGACCCGCTCGAGTCAAACAACTGCGCAACACTGTCCAGCACAAAGGTGGCACATGCAGGCTATGATCCAATCACTATCTCACTTACTGGCTAAAATCCACACTGTCACTATGACCATGTCCCAAAGATCCCAGATCCACTGTCACTATCACTATCACCATGCAAGCCGATCTACAGACTGCTACAGACGCCACTCGGTCCCCAGACGCGAGTGCAAATGCAATCCCCAGCTAATAAACCTCCCAGCCCACGACTCGGGAAAAAGTCACTATGTCCAAAATGACAGGAGTAATAACCACTGTGGGAAAACTAAGCAATGAATAAATCCAATTCAGGTTTAAATTTACTATAGTCTGGTGGAGCATGATGTGTAATACTTACAGGTATACTAAGCTAAGTTGAGTTTCCATGTTGTAAGAGTTCAAATAGTGCAAGTGGCTTAAAGAGGTCATCAGATTTAACAATTGTCAACTGTGGGTACTAACATTCAATTTGCACAGATTAACAGCTCATATACTATCATGCATGCACTTAATAATCATAGAATTAGAGTGCAGTCCATAGGTATTGAAAGCAGGATCACCCACCTGATCGCGCTAACTGTCCGGGACGGTACAGATAAACAGTCCAAAAATCGACAATCTCCAGATCCACAGAGCAAGGAGCACAGAAAAAGTGCTCTTAAGTCCTGGGTACAACAACAATTCACAATTATACACAATTCATACACACAATTACTATTCCAAAATCTGCAAACAAGGTTACTGTTCACACGCGAATTTCACCTGAAAATAAATTTTTTTAAAATTCCAATAAAAATATCTCGACGATCCTCGCGAAGTGTAGATGTCGATAGGCTCTTGAATCGTCGAATTCCGATGTCCGGATGAGGAGATAAAAATCCGCAAAGTGAGTGCTGTCCAGAAATCTCACAACAAAACAGCGGCTCAGAAATGCCTCGAAATCCGTGCCAAAAACCCAAATCTAGGCAAAACACTCAACACAAAAGTCGAATATTTACCTCTCGTGAATCCAACACCGCAAAAATCGCTGAAATCGGATGTCGGGGTAGCTCTGTGGAAATTTTAGACCGAAATGCGACGATAACGGGCCTTCAACAGAAATCCGTCGCTCCGCACTACGAGGCAGAAAACACAGTCGTCGCGGCTTCCAGATATTCTGAAATTTCACCAGGAGATTCCCAAGAGGAAGAGGAAGAAATCTTGTGAAGGGAGCAAGAGCCAATTCCCTCGGAAAAAGCCCCAAAATCAAGGCTCAAAGGGCCTATTTATAGCCTCTCCCCGAAAAGCAGCCCAAAAAACCCCTTAAGTCACTTTCGGGCCCAACTTTCGGGCGCCCGAAAGTTTTCGGGCTGCTACAGTAACGGGCCGGCCCGTTACTGTGCGCGCCCGAAACTCCCAGAGGCCGACACGTGTCCCACCGTACCGCCTCCTGCACCCGGCGCACGACCCCGACGAATCACGGGGTGCCACGTGTCCCGACCAGGCGTCGTGCACCCCTGCGCCGGACCAACCACGGGGCGCCACGTGGCGCCCCCACGCCGACCCTGGTCAACGCGCACGTCGCGCGACGTGCGCGGCCGCGCCGGCGCCGGACCCGGGTCGGGCACGCGCCCCGAGGCACCGCCTCAGCCGCCGCCGCCGCCGTGTGGACCGGGTGCACCAGAACCAGCCAACCACACAACGCCACGTGTCCCCGGTCTACCGTGCACCAGAGCCAAAAGTTCGTGGACCGCGTGCACAACACCGCACCAACCAGAGAATGCCACGTGGCCTACCCTCGGTCCACCGTACACCCCGCCAAGTCCCGTGGACCGCGCCCGCTGCGCCGGCCAATCGCAGCGCGCCACGTGGCCCGCGCCCGGTGCACGCGCCCCGCGGTGGACCGCGCGCCTGCGCCGCCGCCCGCCGCCGCGCTCCGCCGCGCCCGCCGCCGCCGGCGCTCCTCCGGCCGCCGGAACAGTAACTCATGCCTCGATTTCCGTGTTTTCGCGTCCGGGCTCCGAAAAATTCAAGTAAATAGTCCATTTCGCTCGTTTTCGCGCGCTGAATCCAAATCCGAGGTCCGTTCGGCCAAATTCTGCTTCTAAAATTTTCCAAAATTTCTCGAAAAAGTAAACTTGATCAAATTTCTGTTCCGGGTCCCATTCTTGGCTCCAATAAGCGCGCAAACACCTCATACACCCAAAATGGACTCCCAGAGAAGAAACAAGCCCCAATTTCACCAGAAACTCAAATCTGGAGCCCGACACGCACCCCCACACGCCCAAAAGCCTCCAATCCAACAGTAAACCCTGTCGTGGGGATCCGGGTCCCCACAAAGTTACCCCACAAACGGGCACAGTCTCCTTTGTATATGTACAGCGTCACAATCACAATTTATACTATAACCACACCAGTCAAGGAGATAGAGGAGGCCACCCACCTGATGGTGCTAACTGTCCAAAGTCCAACAGCCGAAAATACCAGAAAAATAATAACTCCAATTCCAACAGGTCCAGGACTATCCGCAAACCCTCCTGGGTACAAAAATACAATCTAAAGTTACACTTAATTCCATAAAATCCAAGTTTTATAATTCTGCTGTGAACAGTCCTCTTCATCTGAAATTTTCACCTGTAAAATAATTTCCAAAAATTCCAGTAAAAATATGACGGCGATCCTCGCGAAGAGTAGATGTCGATAGAGTCCTTAATCATCGAATTCCGATGTCCGGTTGCGAAGATAAAAATCCGACAAGAAGGTGCTGTCCAAAAACTCCACCAGCAAACAGTGTCTTAGAAAAGTATCGAAAACTGTGCCATAAACTCTAAATCAGGCAAGGTGGTCAACACGGAAAACGAAGACATACCTCTCGTGAATTCAACGCCGCAACAATCATCCAAAAATACTGTCGGAGTAGCTCTAAGGACCTCTCAGACCGAAACGCGACGATAACAGGCCTCCGCTGAAAGATCGTCGCTCCGCGCTACGATGCCGAAATCGTCGACGCTGCAGCTTCCAAAAATTCTGGGCCTCTGCCAGAAGATGCGCAACACGAGGATCTCCAACTTTGCTAAAGGGTCCAAGGGCAAGAGAGTTCGGGAAAAGGGTGAAAAAGCCCAAGCAAAGGGCCTATTTATAGGCCCACACACAAGAAAAGGGTCAATTGGGCTTTTGGGCCCAAAACCGGGCGCCCGAATGTTTCGGGCGGCTACAGTAACGGGCCGGCCCGTTACTGTGCGCCCCCGGAATCACGGGAACACGCCACGTGTCCCCGCGGTCAACACTCCGCACACCGCGCGCACGTGAGCGGCGTGAGCCCGCCACTGGGATGGTGCCACGTGTCCCCACGTGGTTCACGCGGCGCACGCGGCCGGTCCACGCGCCGGGTCTTCCGGACTGTGTCCACCAATCAGGATCCGCCACGTGTCACCGACCAGCCGCCTTCATTGACGCCGCCCAACCAATCAGGAGATGCCACGTGGCAAACCCTGTTCTCGGTACTCCCGGTGCACGCCTCGCCCGTGGACCAGCCCGCCTGCGCGTCTGCCCGCGGCTGCCCGCGCTGCCCACGGCCCTACTCCGCCGCTGCGCTCTGCCGTGCTCCGCCGCGCGCCGCCGCGCCGCCGTCCGCCGGTCGCCGGAGTTACTGTTCCGGCGTGAACAGTAACTTTTGGCTAAAAATTCAAGTAAATAGTCCGTTTTGATCGTTTTCGCGCGCTGAGTCCAAATCCGCTGTCCGTTTTTCCAAATTCTCATCCGAAATTTTGCCGGAAGCCCCCGAAAAAGCCTACTTGATTCGATTTTTGCGCCGGGTTCATTTCTGAGGTCCAATTTCGATCCTATAAGCTCCATTACACCGTGTAAGCTTCCAAAAGTCACTGTTAATGCTGCGAAAGTCTCTGTGGGAATCCGGGTCATCACATGGCGGGTCAACGCACGCGCGACAGCGCGCGGACCGCACCGAGCGTGGCGCACGGTGGACCCCGCCGGGTCACGTGTCGCCCGCTCATTGGCGGGCGCAGTGACCGGGCGGCCCGTCGTGAACTGCGGCCCACGGTCCCCGCCGTGGACTGCGCGGCCACGCGGCGCGCCGCGATTGGCGGGCGCGCGTGCGCCGAGCGTGCGGGGCGCGGAGGGGACACGTGGCTGCCCGTAGGTGTTTCGGGCGTTGTTTCGTGGGCCGGGCCGGGGGCTTTTTCGGGTTACTATAGCAGCCCGAAACCCCTGAGTGCCCGGAAATTGGGCCCAAAAGCCCAATAAAGGGGATTTTTTGGGTTTCTTTGGTGAAGCCCTATAAATAGCCCTCTTCTTTGGGCTCTTGGACCTTTTTCCCGAGCCCAAACCCACTTGAGCCCTGAAGCAACTTTGTTGATCATCTTGTGCTTCATCTTGTGAATGAGGCTCGAATTTTTGGAGGCCGCTGCATCGACATCTTCGGTGAGTTAGCGCAATGCGACGTTCTTTCTTCGGTGATCCATTTCCTTCGCGTTTCGATCCACGAGGTCCACAGAGCTACTTCGATGGAATTTTGGATGATTTTCACGGCGTCGGATTCACGAGAGATAAATCTACGATTTTTGTATTTTCCACTTCTCCCAGATTTGAGTTTCTTTATGGGTTTCTGGTACATCTTTAAGCCCCTGTTTTGCTGGTGGTTTTTCTGAACAGCAGCGCATTGTTGGATTTTTATCTCTGCACTCAAGTATCGAATTTTGACGTGTGAGGACTCGATTGACATCTACACTTCGCGAGATCGCCGTTATATTTTTATTGGAATTTTTGGAATTTATTTCGCTGGTGATAATTAAGCTTCTTTGGGACTGAATTTTCAACAGATTGTACACTTGGAAATTTTGTGTTGATTGTAATGTTGGACTATATCTTTGTACCCAGGAGGTGTTTTTGGGTGTTTTTGGATTCGTTGGAATTGTGAAAATTCGAGTATTGTCCCCGTGCAGTTTCAGCCTTTTTAGACTTTGGATCAATTTGCACTTCCAGGTGGGTTGCTTCGTCTTCAAAACCAATGGACAGTTCATTAACTCTATTGAGTAGGGAACATGCATGATTTTGAGATGTACTAGGAAGCATGCTAGAAAGAGAAAATTGATACTCCTTGTGTTGCTATGATGATCAGGGTTGTTTTATTGCTCCCTAAATATGTTAAATTAATGTTATCATTGGAACTTGATCTAGCACCCCGTTATATGCTACATGTTTAACCAGACTAGTAGAAAACTCCAACTTGGACCAGGTTATTTATGCTTTAGACATTCCCACACTATCATCTATTATTTTACCTGGACTTAGAGTTTCCTCGCCCGAATAGTGGGCCGAGTGGTCGAGTTGTTGTGGGATGCATGTTACACTCACGCCTGGAGGCCGAGTGTGTGAGGACCCGAATCCCCACTTAAGGGATCATTGATGGATTAATGGCTTCTGGGAGTGTGTGTGCGCGTGTCGGGCCCAAAAATTGGATTTCTGGTGAAAATAGAGCTTGTTTGCTTTCAGGAGGCCCATATTGGATGATTGAGGGTTTTGCGCGCTTATTGGAACCAAGGAAGTGACCCAGCACGAAAAATGGATCAAGTTCACTTTTCCGGGAATTTTCGGAAAATTTTAGAAGTGAAATTTGGCTGAACAGACATCGGATTTGGATTCAGCGCGCGAAAACGAGCGGAATGGACTATTTACTTGAATTTTTCGGAGCCCGAACGCGAAAACACGGATTTCGAGGCAGCTTTTACTGTTCCGGCGGCCGGAGAGGCGCCGGCGGCGGCGGGCAACGGCCTAGCGCGGCGGCGCGAGCTCGAGCAGGTGGCGGAGCGGCGCGGGCAGGCGGCGGAGCGGCGCGGGCAGGCGCGCGGTCGCGCGGGCAGGCGCGCGGTCCACCGCGGAGGCGTGCACCGTAGGGGAGGACACGTGGCGCCTTCTTGTTTGCCGGCGCAGCAGGCGCGGTCCATGGATTTTGGGCGCGCGTGCACGGTGGACCGGGTGGACACGTGGCGGCTCGTGGTTGGCGGGTCTTGGTGCACGCGGTCCACGCAGCGGCTGGGGCAGGTATTCCATACGGGGAGCGGTTGGGGGCAACGTGGGGGCGCCACGTGGCGCCCCGTGATTCGCCGGGTGCTGCAAGCCCACGCATGCGTGTCGGGACACGCGGCACTGCGTGGTTCGCGGGCGTACGTGCTCCGGGCGCGGTGGGCGCGGGCCGGGACGCGTGGCGGGCCGTGGGCCTTTCGGGCCTGCACAGTAACGGGCCGGGCCCGTTACTGTAGCAGCCCATTTGTTCCGGGCGCCCGAATCCGGGGACACCGAGGTTATTTCTCGAATTGTTTGGTTTGGTTGGCCTATTTCTTGAACCCGAGCCCCATTCCTCTGTCATTTTTCTACCTTCCCGAGCTCCCCAGCCCTTGGCCCCTTTAGCAAAGTTGTAGATCTTCGTGTCGCGCATCTTCTGGCAGAGGCCCGGAATTTTTGGAAGTCGCGGCGTCGACGATTTCGGCATCGTAACGCGGAGCGACGATTTTTCATCGGAGGCCCGTTATCGTCGCAGTTCGATCTGAGAGGTCCACAGAGCTACTCCTTTAGTATTTTTGGACGATTTTCATGGCGTTGGATTCACGAGAGGTACGCCTTCGTTTTCCATATTGATCATCTAGCTGGATTCAGAGGTTATGGCACGGTTTTTGAGACATTTCTAAGCCGCTGTTTTGTTGGTGGAGTTTTTGGACAGCATCCCCTTGTCGGAATTTTATCTCCGCACTCGAGCGTCGGATCAAGACGAGCCTGTACACTTTTTGCATCTACTCGTCGCGAGGATTATCATCGTATTTTTATTGGATTTTTCTGAGACCTTACCGGAGGTATACTATTCCCTTTTTATCTGTGCAAGAGTTTACAGTTGTGTGGTTGTGATTGTTTGCGCGCCGGTACTGTGGAATTTGTAACTCGGCCTACGGGGCTCGGTTTTGGACGTGCAGGTACCCGTTTCGAAGGTCTCGACGCGACAATCGCTGTGATATTTTTATTGGAATTTTCTGGGCACTTTCAGCAGGTGAAATTTTTGCACAAAGAGGACTGTTCACCGCAGATTTTTAATATGTGGAATTTAGTGGAATTAAGTGTAATTTTTGGAATGTGTTTTGTACCCAGGATGTTTTGAGCACTGCCACCGTGTTGTGGCTTGGTGGACTTTGGGTTATAGCTGTTTCTGGACATTCTTAGCTGTACGACCTTGGATAGTTAGCGCTTTCAGGTGGGTGGCCCTGTCTCCAAGATTGATGGACTGTACGTTAAGCCTACTATTGTAGGACTATGCATGATAGCGAATTCTTGTTCGGCATGCTAGAATGTAGGAATTGCTATTCCTAATTTTACCTGATGATCTTGTCATATCCATGCTTTCTGTTATCTGTTAAAATTATTGTTATCTTGGAACTTGACCTAGCACCCCCGTCATATGCAGCATGTTCAGCCAGACTTTAGAAAACTTCAACTTGGGCTAGGTTATTTCTGCTTTAGACATCCACACTTCTATTCTTCCTGGACATTGTGTTTTACTCGCCCGGGTAGTGGGCCGAGTGGTCGGATTTCTTTTAGTGTGGGATGCTTTCTACACTCGTGCTTGGGAGCAGAGTGGAGTCTGGTAGAGGTAGTTGTTCGTTCATCTGTGGCGGGAGCCGTTTGGGAGGACGGCGGACCCGAGATATTCCATTTTCTTATTTTATTTGTCGCCGCTGTGTTAGTGGCAGCGGTTTACCAGTGTTAGCAGGACCTTGAACCCAGAACTGTTTTTGGACACACATATGATTTTAGTCAACCAAATGTTTTCTTCCAAGCGTCGTAGGGTCGCCTGAGTCTGTTCTTGTTTGATTGGACGAAGGCATTAGCTCTACGAGGCTTGGATATAAAAACTCGTTTTTAACTGTTTTCCTAAAAAGAACTAAAAATCATTAAATATGGATTTCTTTCAGATCAAATGTCTTTCGGTAAGAAATGTCACCTTTTTCCAATAAAGTTAACCACCCGAGATGATTCGAGTGGTCTGGGTTCCAAGGTCTGCCTTTTTCTTGGGACGAGAACAACGAGAGGCTATGCCTAGAGCCTGTTCTTGTTTGATTTGGGTTGTAGGTTCTAGTCTTTCGGGGTTCCCGGACCCTTCATTGTGTCAGATGTAGAGTTTATCCTGTCAGTGAGTCTGCCTGTTGGGATATTGTGGCCTGTTGAGGCAGTTGTTCGCAGTGGATGCGATGTTCGGCCTGTTTGGCCTGTTGAGACAGTTTCTCGCAGTGGATGCGATGTTTGGCCTGATGAGGCAGTTGTTCGCAGTGGATGCGACTTTGTGCTTTGAGTTGGTGGAGTTGCTTGTGTCTTGAGATTCGAGAGAGCTGATCAGCTGAGTCGTCGAGAGTGCTCCGACCGTTGTGCGAGATGTTTGAGGATCCTGAGTTTGTTTCGTTCAGAGCGTGAGCGTGGATTTTGACTATAGCCTGCAGTGCCAACTCGACAGAGTGCGCGGATACCCTTGTCCTCGTTGGGGTCGCTCCCCTCGAGTGCCACGTCCGGGGTGGGTCTGCACTTTGGTATCGCGACTTGTCGACGCCGTCCCTCTGACTGAGCCAGTTTTGGCAGTTACGGACGCCGTCCCTCTGGCTGAGCCAGTTTTGGCAGCTACGGACATACCTACGGTAGACTCGTCCTGTTGAGGATGTGCGGCAGTAGGTAGGCGCAGGTTTGACTGGACCCGAGGAGGCAGTCAGTTTCAGATTGGGTGACTATATTGACATGTTAGTAGATGCACCATGTTATCATCTGTTCCACTTTTTGAGCATCTAGATAGGGGCATAGTAGCTGTAGAGTTATTCATTCCAGCTCTTTTCTTCAGTATTTCATTTGTTACAGCATGCCTCTAGTAGACTTAGTGGGCAGACCGTTGGGCTTGTTGACGGCACCCACTGAGAACTACTGTGGGATGTAGTTCTCACACCCGTCGTGGTGTCTTTTTCCCCAGGGACGTCTGCTCCTGTTCCTGTTGCTCCAGTTGCTGCTTCTTCAGATCGAGGTGAGGGAGTCGCGAGCTAGATCCCTACCAGTCGTCGTCCTGAGAGTAGATGTACCCACTTTTTATATTTTGAGAGTTCTTGTTGAGAGACATTGTAGTGAGGTATAGAGTTGTACTTTTCTATTTTTGGTCTGAGAGACTTATGTACTTTTGGTGAGGACTTGTGTTGTATATATATATATATTTTATTTCTAGCAGTTTACTCTCAGCTCTGATATTTGTTTAATATAGCATCTTTCTTTGCAGGTTGGACGCTTCGTCTATACGGGGTTCACCGTATGGGCGGCGGATCTGTTAGCGAGCCCGGGTCGCAGTTTCGACCCCGGGGCGTGACAGAGTGGAGTCTAATAGCAGTGTTTAGATCAGTGTTTTATTTTGGGAGCCGTCTGAGTCAACGGTGGGTCCCGGCTGTGTGGTTTTCCAGCCTGTAAGTGAGAGTTGGTGTTGTTGGTTACTGTCGATCTTGTTGATCGTGGATTTGGACTATAGCCTGCATGAGCCGCATTTGAGCTTAACAGAGATGCGCGGATACTTTCCTCAGTGGGGTCGCGCCTCTCGAGTGCCACTCTGGAGTTGGGCCTATTACTTGCTATCGTGACTTGTCGACGCAGTCCCTCTGGCTGGGCCAGTTTTGGCAGTCACGAACGCCCTACATAAGTCCGGTCGTCCTTGAATGTAACGGCAGTAGGTAGGCGCAGGTTTGACTGGACCCTATGTGGCAGTCAGTGTAGATTGGGTGATTGTATTTGAGAGATAGTAGATGTCACGCCCCGGGGGTTTAATTAAGCGAAAAAACGTGTAATTTTCTTTTTTTTTTTGAAACATTCCCACCCTCCGGCACGTGCCCAGACCCGCCACACATACAAAGTTACCCCACAAACGGGCACAGTCTCCTTTGTATATGTACAGCGTCACAATCACAATTTATACTATAACCACACCAGTCAAGGAGATAGAGGAGGAAAAAGATAACATGCACCATATCCGATAAGGCCACCACATTTTGAAAGGATAAATCCATGGGTTTGTAAAACGGTGTCCACTCAACACCTGATTTTAAAAACATTTTCGCAATCTTCTTTTTTTTTTTTGAAAATTGACCATACCAGCAAGTAATAGAAAAAAGCGTTCATCTACATGAATATCAAACAATCCCAACATCCACATCATCCACAATAAGGTAACATATGCACATAGCTAACTAACCGAAATAAACAAAACGAAATAAAGGAAAGGTCACCAGCCCCAAACGAGGCTAAAATCCTCTAGTCGCAGCCTCAACGTCGTCCCAGATCCCACCCCTGACCGAACCTGTCACAGTGTGGGAAGTCAGTGACAAAAAGAGTAAGAGGTAAATGTAACATGAGTAAGATGCTATAAATACCGAGAATAAAGCAAACCGAAAGACCAGAGCATCCACACTCCCCCTCATGAATCAACAGTAACCCCTCTGTAAATCGAAACAGAGCACCTGCCAAATGGTCTAAAGACCTCTGGCAAAAGTAAACACCTTGCTCTCACCTTGGTGCTTTTAACCCCTCCACGGCACTTGTGCAGCACCGTAAGTAACCGCAAGGGATCCCCACTATGTCACCTTGTGGGGTACACGGGTCAACGTACTACCTCTCCGAAAAAGTACACCAATACGGTGGCTAAACCGCTGGTGTGCGTGCAAGCAGCCATGAGCGTAGTAACTAAGATCAATATGTGATATAGAGCACCGCGACGCTCAGTCGCAACAGATAGTAATAATAAGAACTTTTATGCATTTTAGGGGTTAGTCAAGATTCAAGAACGCTATTACCTAACTCTTCCGTATTACAAATAGAACCAAACTCCAAGAAAATGCACGAAAAGGTACCCACCTCGAATCACGTCGAACGAAACACCTGAAACCGACCCGCGCCCTCGAACGACTTCCGGACCTAAAAAGTCCCCAACAGAAACAATAGGTAAGACTAGACTTGCCTGCGAAAAACTGAAGTCCCGAACACGCAAAAGTAAAGGCGGAGACCGAGCGGTGGCGGCGGCGGCGCGGCCTCGCGCGGGCACTTGCCCCGCACGGCGCGCTGCGTGCGGTGCACCCTCGCACGGCGCGCCGCATGCGGTGCGGCTCCACGCGGGCGGCAGCCCCGCGTGGGCGCGCCGCATCCGCTGCGGCCCCGCGCGGGCACCAGCCCCGCGCGGGCGCACGAGCAGCGCGCCACAGCCCCGCGCGGGTGCTTTCCCCCGCGCGGGCACCAGCCCCGCGCTAGCGCGCAAGCAGCGGTCCCTCCGTGGCATGCGGGGAGCGCGCGCCCTGTCCGCGCAGCGGCAGCGAGGCAGCGGCGCGGCGGCGGCTAGGCATCTACGCGCAGCCGTAAAACCCAAAACGCAAAACCCCAAAAAGCCCCGAAAACGCAAAACGATGAACAGCAAAAACGCGAGAGAGATAAAAACAGCTAACCTCACACTAACGGGGAAGACGACCCGATCTCGATCCTCGCGGTTGATGAGAATCCGGTTCCACTCCCCGCCTCCAGCACGTTGATCCAAGAAGAAGAAGAATCGCTCTCTTTTTCTCTCCGAACTAGGGTTTTCGTTTTCTTGAAAGGTATTAATTTAATATTATATTTATCTTATACGTATAAAAATAAAACCCTTATTCGGTATATAAAAAAAAGATTCTCATCTCCTCGAAAAGCGTGTCGATCACTTAGCACGGATTCCGATGCACACTACGAATATCGAGACCTTCAAAAACTCCTTTCCGAGAGATCCGTAAATCGGATTTTTGATCCGATCGCTTTGCCGTTCACCGCTTTCCGTGCTCTAAACCAGAAAAAAAATACTCGCGAGTACAGATTCACAAGCCCCGACAATTCGATAAAAATAATATTAGGGCTAACCATAAATAAGCAGAGTTTAAAATACACCTAAAAAGTCGTGACACTACAGTAGATGCATCATGTTTCCATCTGTTCCACTCCTTGAGCATTTAGATAGAGGCATAGTAGATGTAGAGTTATTTTCCAGCCTTTACTTTCAGTACTGTATTTGTTACTTTATGCGTCTAGTAGACTTAGTGGGCAGACCGGCGGGCTTGTTGGCGGTACCCACTGAGAACTACTGTACATGGGATGTAGTTCTCACACCCGCCGTGGTGATTTTTTCCTAGGGACCTCTACTTCAGTTCCTGCTGCTCCAGTTACTGATCCTGTTGATCGAGGTAAGGGAGTCGCGAGCTTGATCCGTACTAGTCTTTTCCAGTGAGAGTAGATGTACCCTTTTGGTGATGCATTAGTATTGTCAGTGATTTTGGGATGTATCTTGTATATTTTACATTTTGAGAGTTTTAGTTATAGAGTGACTTATGTATTGTGAGGACCTGGCATGCACTATTTGAGGAGTTGTATATTTTTTTTATTTCAGTAGTTTACTTTTCAGCTCTGATATCTGTATAGTGTAGTTGTTCTTTTGCAGGCTAGTCGCTTCGTCTATACGGGGCTTCCCGTATGGGCGGCGGATCTGTTGGCGAGTCCGGATCGCAGTTTCAACGCCGGGGCGTGACAGTATAAATCATAGGGACTACTATAATCCTAACCGCACATTCTTTCATCCAAGGGATGAAAACTTATGAGTACAAAAGAATTTTACTCATAAGAGTATGTGTGTGTGTGTGTGTGTGTGTGTATAATTAGGATGGAATACTATCGATAGTACCAAGCCATTGATGCTACTAATTTTTTAGCCATTGGATTAAGAAATGTACGGTTACAATAATAGTGGTCCCCTAGGATTTAGTGGATGGTTGGTTGAATAGTAAAAATCTTAGGGGACCACTATAATCCCAACCGCACATTCTTTCATCCAACGGTTGAAATTTTGATAGCATAAATTGCTTAGTACTATCGATGGTATTCCAGCCAGACTCATTGAATTTGTATTGGGATTTGTGTGTTTTACCTTTTTTTTGTCTCTCACTTTAGTTGACTTTACAATAACACAAATCCCAATGCAAATTCAATAATAAAAAATTTACAATCATAAATTGACTTATACTTTTAAAAGTAAATAAGCTCTACTATATATATATATATATATATATATATATAGATATATATATATATATATATATATAAATTATATATATATATATACTAGAGCTTATATGCTTTTAAAAGTACAAATACATTCATGGGTGAATTTTTTACCATTAGATTTGATTGGAATTTATGTTTTTTTACTTTATCTTTCTCTCTTTTTAGTTGACTTTACAAAAACACAAATTTCAATACAAATTCAATGATAAAAAATTCACACGCATGGATGGATTTTACTTTAAAAACATATAAGCTCTACTTATATATATATATATAATATATATATATATATATATAGAGAGAGAGAGAGAGAGAGAGAGAGAGAGAGAGAGAGAGAGAACGAGAGAGAGAGAGAGAGAGAGAGAGAGAGAGAGAGAGAAGAGAGAGAGAGAGAGAGAGAGAGAGAGAGAGGTTGGAATATTATTAATAGTACCAAGTCATTGGTGCTATTAAGTTTTTAACTCTTGATTAAAAGATGTGTGGTTGAGATGATAGTGGACCTCTTGGGTTTAATAGTGGTTGGGAAAATTGTAAAATCTAATGGGTGAAAATGATCAAAGGGGTTGATCTAAGAGTAGAAAATTTAATAGCACAAATAACTTGTACTATTAATAGTATAGTAGCCGGACTATATATATATATATATATATATATATATATATATATATATATATATATATATATATATATATATATATATATATATATATATATAAAAGTATTCTCTCTCTCCGTCATCCATATGCCTCAAAAATTCACTTTTTTTTATTTTATTCTATACTGGGTATTATGTTAAGAGAGAATACTTATTTTACTTAAGAGTTTATTTAATTAATTATGATTAGATTAATAGTTAAGATTTAGTTGGCCGATAAGTTAGATTTGGGTATAAGTTGGATTTGATTAGGATTAAATAGTTTAAGTTGATCACTAATAATTAGGTTGGGATTTTTTTTCTGATTGAAATCTGTTTAGGGGCTACAAATTATTCATAAGAATGAGTGCCGTGATTGGATTAGATAATTCTAAAAAACCTGATTTGTTTACATGTGCAAGAATGTCCCACAAAAATTATTATTATTCTTTCTCTTATACTTTTTTTTTTTCATTGATTACATGTTAATTCTATACATAATAATAAATGTAAATAGCATCTATGTATCTATAACTCTATATCAATTCTATCTATAACTCTATATCAATTCTTTTATTTCAACCACGTGTCATTATTTTTTTAATTTAGATAATTGTGGAACTTTTTCTATTCTCGAGATCCCCAATAAATTTTTTTTTTTTTTCAATTTTTTTCATTCTCAACTTTCAATGAATTAATTATAACTGAAAACCAATGAGCCACTTATAAACCTAAAATCAAATTTTACACACGACTCATACTCAACCGCAAATACTTATATGCTATGACCAATATCATTATTTCTTCTTTCTCACTCTCCCCCTTTTTTAATTCTTCTTCTTCTCTCTCTACGCCACCACCTCCTTCTTCGCCATCTCCGTCGACAACGAAGTCCTCTCCCTCGACCCCTCCACCCTCGATTCTTTCCTCCTTCCTTCCGCCATAGAGAACCTCCAAGCCTCCTTGCCCTTCTCCTCCTCCTCTAAGGTCAAAATCTCCACCGTCTACTCCATGGCCACTCTCGCCCAATCCGACCCTCCGTCGTTGGAAATTTTCCACCCCCGACCTCGCCGGAACCCTAGACTTGATCCTTGCCTTCCTCAGTCGTACGGAGGGCGCCGCTCATGATTAACCTCTACCCATCGTCGTCATTGCTATTGCGACCGCCATCGCCACCGCCACCGCCATCCCCGATCAAAATCCTCCACTTCTCTACCTACTCTTCCTTCTCCTTTGCCACGGTCGTCGTCGTTACCGTAGCTCATAAAACGTGAGCTCTCTCCCTCCCTTTCTCTCTAAACTTAATTGCATTCCCATATATGTCTTAAATTTTAATCCCGAGTGGATTAATCTTTTACTCTAATTGCTGCTGATAGACCTGGCAATTCCTATCCGTACCTCCTATCCGTACCCGCTGGTACCCACGGGTTACTCACAAATTTGCAGGTATGCCTATTAGTTTTTCTTACCCAAAAAATTATGGGTAAATCTGGTAAGCATCCATTTAGTCGTGGGCATTTTGGGCAACCCGCGGGTACCCACGGGTACTCGTATAAATTTTTAATTAAAAATATATATTATTTTTATTTATATGTTTTTAAAAATTCTAATCCAAACTTTTTTTCGTATCTTTTTTTTTTTATCGTTGTGGCCATCTCTCGTACTGTGCTTCTTTCCGTATTTATTTTTTTATCGTTGTGGCCATCTCTCGTACTGTGCTGTCTCTCTATATCCTTTTGTTCTATGATAATTAATTATTCAAAATTTAAAATATAGATGAACATAATGAAAAAATCTTGTGGTGTCATTGTTGAAGATTGGTGAAAGTTCAGAATTAAGAGAATCAACTACTAAAGTTATAGTTATGGATTGAGTTTTTGTGATTTATTTCTATAATATTTGACTCTATAATTATGAAAATTTTATTAATTTTGTAACACAAAATTTTGGGATGATAAAATATTTTTACATTACATAATTTACGTGCTTAAAGATTTTATATTGTTTATTATTTTTTGTAATATTTCAAATAAATTATATTATACTTTTAAAAATTATGTATTTTATATTTTATATTGTAAAAAAAAAAAAAACTTGCGGGTAACCCGCATACCCACCCGCCCACCCGCGGATGGGTATGGGTAAAAACGTTGGCTACCCAAAAATTTATGAATAAATTTTATCTATGCCCATATAACCCGCGGGTGCAATAATCCCCCTGCAGGTTTTCCAACCCACTCGTTTGCCAGATCTAACTGCTGATAGTCTCTTATATTAGAGTTGAGAATGATTATTTTTTTTTTTTTTTCTGATATATTGAATGGGAGTTTTAAAACACGGTGTTTGAAATTTTTTTATATAATCTTTTGCTTTCGTGTGTGCGCGCGCACGCGCAAGCTAGGCTCAGATGGGTTGATCTAAGAGGAAAAATTTTGATAGCACCAAATATTTGATGCTATCGATAGCATAGTACCCGAATTTTCTCTCTCTCTCTCTCTCTCTCTCTCTCTCTCTCTCTCTCTCTCTATATATATATATATATATATATATATATATATATATATATATCGTAAAGCTTATATACTTTCAAAAGCACAAACCAATTTATACTTGTGAATTTTTTATCATTGAATTTGTATTAGGATTTGTGCTTTTATAAAGTCAACTAGAGAGAAAGAAAGAAAAAGTAAAAAATATAAATCTCAATACAAATCCAATAGTAGAAAATTTACAAGTATGGATAAACTTGTGTTTTTAAAAATATATAAATTCTACTCTCTCTCTCTCTCTCTCTCTCTCTCTCTCTCTCTCTATATATATATATATATATATATATATAATTAAAAAAAAAATATTTTGAAAATATCCATTCGCGCAGGTAACTATACTATTGATACATTATTTTTTAAAGGGTCATGGATATAGTGACGAATCGGCATGGCCCGCATTTACTCACGCCAAACCCGAATTTCATGGATGCCCAGACCAACACAACCTTCCAGCCCGAATGGAACATGTCATGCTACTATTTATTTAGAAAGACGAAAAAATTAATATATAATATATAAACTAATTATAGTACACAATGGGCATCACCTTTATTTCGGTATATATTTATTTTAATTTTTTTATTTGACATTAAAATTGTTTCTGATTTGGAAAGAAAGAAAGAAAGAAAATTTAATTTCAAATTCAATTACATTAAAAATTAAAATTATTTTAAAATCAAACTAGTATTTGTTAAGGGATATAAAAGCAACGTTCAGCACGAAGGCATGAATTCCCGTCTCAGCACATCGACCGTGCCATCACTCCACATCACGATGTGAGACCAACTAAGTGCCATGTCAGCAGCAATTTTTTTGCTTAATTTGCAAGATCTTTAAATCACCTCTTAAGTAAAATATAATATGATTATCAAGAGTTTTCCAAGAGCAAAAATCAAAAGTCCTAAATTGAAACTACAAAAGAAAATCTTTATAAGCACAAATTGTAAACATGCATGAACATCTTAGTCGACATTTCTCTTTTTTAACAAGTACGTAGCATTTGAAGAACAGTTGATATAATCGAATGTCTAAAAAAGCACTCTGTACTGTGTCCCCAAATCATCTTCTCAGAATAAAATAAATTATGGCTATCAAGACATTGCAAAGAGTTAAAATCAAATTGTAACTGGCAATTAAAAAAAAAAAAAAAAAAAAAAGAACATAAGTGATTACTAGATAACTTATTGTGATATCCAACAACTAGGGCGTTGATTGTTAACCATCTAAGATTACAAATTCTAACCTGGAGGTATTGACAGAAACTACGCTAAAAGATAAGATCGAAAACACCTGGTGCAAATTTCCTTTTGGAAACTACTGGGAGAGCAGCCGGTAGTTTTCTCAAAAAGAGAAAAAGAAAATTAAACTGAAGATCCACCAAACAGGAGAAAACTTAAACAAACTGCAGTTCTCAACAAAGTAATGGTTGAAAAAGAACTCGGCCAAATTTGATACCAAGCAATAAAAAGTTACACACCAGAGAGCAAGATTAACCAACCCTAATATGGATTCAGGTCCTACTATGCTGATGGCCATTCAACAAAAAAAAAAAAAAAAAATTACAATAATAAGAGCTTCTAGTAAGTTGTACTGCTCGGGTCACGCAATGATAACTTGAAGCCTCCTTCAAAATTACCCAGCTACTCCTGATCAAACTACCCTAACAAAGTAAAACGAAAAACCCAAGGAAACACTCTAAGTCATTTAACATATCAGGATTCACGAGCAACATAGCATCTGGCGATTTTTCGGATGCAACATTAATTGACCTATGAAAATATACATGCCCTCTAGAATATGGAATGCACCTCAAAAAGACAACAGAAGTGTTAAGAGTACAACTTAATTATGCATGTCGTCCGGCAGAAGAAACAACAAGAAAGGGCATCTCATGACTACAGTGAATTAATTCAGTAAGCTCGTCAACAGAGAATAGGAAAGAAAAAGAAAAATAGGTGTTAGTCACTAAGTACTTTCAACTTAAGCAACGTAAGAGCTTTAATTTCCTTCGTTGTTGATATATTATCAATAACAAGACTGGTACCTCAGACTTCTAAAGAAGTGTGATTCAAGAAAGTTGTCGAAAGAGCCCAACAGTTTTCTACTTCATTAAACCCTCAACATTTTTCGCTAAAGCCAAAACTGCAATTTTAGATATATGTCCAATTCTTAAGCATTCGCCATTAAATTGCAAACTTACTATAAATGACAAGCATTGGGCATAAATTAAGCTACAATAAATGTTAAGCAAAAATACAAGTAGAGTAAGGCTACAATAAGGTCCTGTTTAGATGCGCACCATAAAAGAGAGATAGTATAACTATACTACTGAGAAAATTTTACTGTGTGTTTAGATGCGCTCTAAAACGACATCTAAATAATAAAGGAGACTCAAAACTATGGGCCAAAAAATGAAGCTAAATAAAAATATAGTCCAAAATATGGAAAGACAATTCTTCATTCATCGGGCCGCCCCCTCCTCCCCCAACCCTCACCCCGAAAACCCCAAAAAGGGACTAGCAATGCAATTTGCTACTAGGCTCAAACTGAGGCTGGGCTGAAGCCGCTGAACATAGTCTGCAAATAAACAAGATGGGGTTTTCTATCACAAAAAAGGTTCCATAATTCTCTTGTTCATGGAGAGAATGGTAAGTATAATGATAACATGACAGTTGTAACTTTCTCCTTTTCTCGTTCTTGAAAGAAGAAAGTGAGGCATTGCTGTAGGAAAACCAATGTTCTACCATTTTGAAAGAAACAATATCCTCAGAAAAAGGCTGTATTATTATCTCAAAATACCTACTCTACCAAGTACAACCTCATCTTTTCCAGCAAACATATTATTAATAGGTAGGAGGCTTGGATAAACATGTTATTCTAGCTTAAATGAATACAACACTAGTTCCAGCATGTGTAATCAAAAATAAATCAAAGAATTCGCCAAATCCCTCAACTTGAGAAAACTGCATATTAGGCTAGGTTATACAAAGACAGACACAGGGCACAGGAGAAAACACGATTTGGACACAGCAACTATCAACTTTGAAATATTAGGACACAAATTTGGCAAAGAAATAGCCAAGAAATATGATAGTTTTCGGAAAAATAAAAAGACATCTAAATATATTCACTATTTTTGAAATAGCATTCTTATTTTGTTCCCTCACCAATAGAAAGCAATTGATCTTCCTTGGTCAAGAAATATATAAAACTAATCGAACATGACACATATCTTCAATTCAAAAACTTCAATACGCAATATAAGAAATAGCAAGATTCACTTCAACGATCCATTGGAACAATATATACAACAGAAAGAAAATCGACTCCTAATATCCTACTATGTTTTTCAATATTGGACATGTAATTGGCACACTAGGGACATGTGGTGGATGTGCAGGATCATGAGGGAAACGCAGCAACACACAATGGGCATTTGAATAACTATGTGTGATGAGAGGGACAAACAAAAGGACAGGAAACAGTCATGTGTCTATGAAAGTGTCTGCCTAGGAAATATTTCTAAATGGCTAGGGAACACCTTCGAAAGTGTTCGCCTTTCCTGCATATTAGGAAGACTAACCATATGATTCAAAGAGAACTTGTCCACTAAAATAAGTACTTGCAGCGCTACAATCAGTTGTGCAACTGCTTAAGTGCCCCTCCAACTTGCTCCCGATGATCAATGGCATTAGCAACTTGATAGAGTCAACACATATCCTTATTCAATATTCAATTTTGTTGAAACAACGGAATATTAGTCCTATCATCCATTAGCAGATCCAACAAAGAACCTCATAAAAAATAATTTAAATTGATTTCTTCTACTGGTCTATGTAATTTACTTCAACACAAAGCACTGTAGTTTCTCAAATACAAATAGGATTGTCTAGTCAAAGTTGCTGTAAACTATTCAAGAATAATTAGTACACCTAGAAAAATATGAATTCACAAGAAATACATCCAAAATACTAGAATTAAGAATAACATGTTCGCCACAAAATATATATATAAGGGTTAATAACATTTTGTCCCTGAAGTTTGGGCCCAGTCCCAATTTAGTCCCTACACTTAAAAACCTTGCACGTAAGGTATATAGTTTTATTGATATACCAATCGAGTCCTCCTAGTTCCTAAACGGGTAATAATCAAATCCTTTGGTTTTCCTTTCATCTCCAGAATCTAACAAAAATGATATCTAACTATATAAGCATTTGTTGTGGCTTAGAGCGATTGACTATATCTAAAAGTCACCTAACAAACTCACATCTCACATAAAAAATATTCCACTCCCAAGAATTTTGACAATCAAAATATTTTTCATGTAAGGCATATGAGCTTTTAGATGAGATTTAAGAACTATAGAATCTCTAGAAAATAATAGAATCTCTAGAAAATGTTGGATATTCATAAAGACAGGTAAGTCCCTTCTTAGTTCGGTTTCACATACAAAAAAAAAGGGACTTGTTTGTTACATTTACTAAAGTATAGATTCTTAATCACAAGGTCTGAAAGTGTAGGGATTAATAGTATCCGACCCAAACTTCATGAACTAAAAACTTAATAGAAAACCCCATATATAAAATTTCAAATATTCTCTCAAATTCTCTTAAGAAGCAACTTTGTAAGTGTGTGAAGATATATCATGTCCCACCAGAATTTTCATTTGACTTTTCCCAAATCTACTAAAATTGCCTTGTGTATCTTTTCCTTATTTTTCTCAAATTTGCAAATTTAGTGCTCGCTATGAATTTGGATGACTTGGAAACCATGCACCTTGACAAAAACAATTCATGCTCTAAATATATGGAGTTCGCATTTGCTTGTAGGATCTTGCATAAGTGTTCCAATTGATTGAACACGAAGTATAGAATTCCAACACTCAAACAACTTCAGATGAGAAAACCAAATAAATAAATAAATAAATACAGGGAAATTAACAGAGGAGAAAATCAGTATATATCTGACCTTTAGAAGAAGGGTAATGAACTAAACCGTCAGAACGACACACACTCCAAACAGGCCACACCAACTACAATAGGAAATCTTGGATGACTGGTGCTTGTGGCACTACAGCTAAAGGCGCATCTGCCCTTTGTCTATGCTTATGCCTTCTATGATGATGGCTACTCTGCGTTGAACTCCTAAGACTTTTTTCTCGTTTTTCCTCATTTTTCCCAGGGCTTCTATCTCTTTCTTTATTGTGGCTGCGGTGTCTACTCTTCCTAGAACTTGAACTCCCATGTTCTCTGTCGCACAATTCTAAATTTTCTTTCGGCTGAGATATAGATTCACTATTATTTTTCTGTATTACTCGTGAGGACTTATCTGAAGATTTCTTTTGTGAAGATGAAGGCTTGCCTTCTTTGCCCAAAAGCACATCCCTGATTGCGCCAGATAAAGGATCATCTATTGATTCCTTCTTCGTTGTCACAACGGAAGTCAGGACACTCTCGTCTTCATCCAATTTCACTACCTTTGGTCTCGGCTTCGAGTTCTTTGTCTTTCTCACGACAATCGATTGCTCACTAAGTTTTACAACCTCTTCACCCGGACCGTCATAATGGACCGGCAATAAAGGGTCATTGGCATGTGGGTACTCGTTCAATTCATTTTCATTTTTCTCGGTTGGAAGATAATAGAGTCCATGCCTTTTCCGGTGTTCGGCAAGAAGAGAAGTAGACCCAACTAATGTTGCAGGTTCCTCTTTGGTTTCCTTAGTTCCGCGGGTTGGTGCGTAGAATGTGATTGATGTGGATGGAGTTGTATCGTCATCACTTACAAAAGATGTTAGATCAGCAAGATTTTCATTCAAAACGAGATCCTCAGGTAGCGAAACTCTCTTCTGAGCACTCGCAGAAACTGGACCAAACTCTTCGGAGAACACATTGTGCAGAAGTTTGATAATTTCGCCGATCCTGCTATCACAATCAAGGTCTTCCTCTCCACTTTTCCAATCTCGAATATCTCTCAACACACGAATAAAACCAAGAACATTCCGTGCCCTCTCCTGAACTTCCACTTCGTCACATTGTGCAAGCGGTCCTACTGCCATTTCGATCAAATTAATCATGTACAGTAGAGACTCATGAGAGAAGGGATCCTTCCTCTCTATCGAACTCAACTCATCCTTGAGCTCCTCTTCAGTGATTAAGTTGCCAATAGACAAGGAAGAACGAATCGATTCTAATTGCTCGATGTATGAATTACAACAAAATGAGAGAACTTTAAACACTGCCTGGATGTATACAGCTCTCATCGATGACGGCAAAAGATTAGTCCTCGGCTGCAGAAGCGCCTCTACCAGCTCTACCGGGTTATTCGAAAACTCAATATACTCTCCTGAGACCCATGCAGCTGCCGATAGTATCCTACATAGAAAATGGTTACCCAACAACACAGGATCAATAAGAAGGTCGCGAGCAACACGAACAAGCTCTGGCCTCGCGTCCCTCACCCTCAAGCCGATATCCACAAGCTGGCGCTCGAGCTCCGCCCCCTGGTCACAATGTGGGTTTCTCGCCATCTCCCCGAGAAGGGACACATACCAATCAAAATCCACAATCAGCTCGTAAAGGTTCCGTCCGCAGGTCGCAAGGATGGATCCAAGAATCTCGTTGGCGAACTCTGGATCGGACTTCAACGCCTGGCTGATTAACAGAGAGGAGACCTCGACTGCATTGCTCTCGGCCACCATCCCCATCATAAGCCTTAGGGCTTCGCGGCGGATGTTGGGATCGGAGTCAGTGAGGGCCCGGACGATTGCCTCGCGGCTCTCCTCCACCGCCCAGGAATACTCCGGCCCGAGCATGGCGAGGCACTGAAGGCCGAGGTACCGGAGGTTTGAGTCATCGTCAGCGGCCAAGAACTCCTTGATCTTCTCGATTGCGAGCTTCACAGCATCATCGATGCTGGAGAGGCTGGAAAGCACGGTGCGGACGGACTCAAGGACGAGGGATTTGGCAGTGGACTCGCGCAAGTGCCGGCAGACGGGGTCGACAATGCGGGCGGCCAGGCGGGGCTCGAGCGGGGTCAGGCGGGAGAAGATCTTGAGCACCTTGATGAGGAGCCAATTGTTGCGGGAGCTGATTAGAATGCGGTAGAACTCGGGGGCGAGGGGGAGGTAAGGGGCGGGGTCGGCGGGCGGGGCGGAGAGCTCGCAGAAGGCGCCGACGGCGGCGGAGACGGCGCGGGGGGTCGTCGGGGGAGGCGGAGAGGCAGTCGACGAGGGGCTTGAAGAGGAGGGGGACGGTGGAGGGGGTGAGGGAGAGGAGGCGGCAGGCGGCGGCGATGGATTTGGGGTGGAGAGGAGAGGAGGGGCGGGAGAGGGGGGGGAGGAGGTCGGGGGCGAGGTGGGCGGCGAGATCGGGGGAGGCGGCGGCGGGAGAGGAGAGGAAGTGGAGGGGCAGGGAGGGGAGGAAGGGGGAGAGAAGTTGGTCAAGTCCTTGTGGAGCTGGTGGGTGGCGAGAGGGAGGAGGTCGGTTGTGGAGGGGTGAAGGTGGAGGCAGGCGAAGAGGTAGGCGGCCCGCTTGAAGGCGAGGGAAGGGGAGGCGAGGAGTTCGAGAGCGGGGAAGGCGGCGATTGACGATGAGGAAGGGGAGGGGGAAGGGAAGGAGTGGAGGGAGGCGAGGTAACTGAGCTTCTGGAGGGCGAGGGATTTGGTAGAGGGGTCAGGGAAGCGGATCTCGCGGCGGATGTCGGCGAGGGCGCGAGATAGGGCGGCCGATTCGCCCGCGGGATCGGAGCGGAGGGATTTTATCACGTCGTCCAGGGAGCGCTGGAAAAGAGAGTCGACGAGGGACGGGGAAGAGGAAGAGGAAGAGGAGGAAGTCGCCATGTACGGAGGAGAGAAGTGGGACGGGAGGCGGATTTTGGCCCTGAGGTATTTACTCCTCCCGGTTGGTTTTATTATAGCCGAGTGCTGGCTCGGTGACTATTAAGATCCGGTCTGGTCGTGCCTGGTTGATCCCAAAAAAGAGTCAAGCGGGTTTGAATATTGGAGAGGGTTAAGTAATTGATCCCAATAAAACTCAATTTGGTTCTCTCGCGGAAGAACTTTAATTTCAACTTGTTAAAAACATTATTGGGTGTCGGACGTTGACTGTTGACCTAATGCGGTCTTCGATCGGCTTTGGAGTTGATCCTCTGAAGTGCGTCTCGGATCATATATTTTATGTACTTCTGTTTCGTTATCGGTGTATGAATTATGTTTCTAGTTGAAACTCGTTGAATTGTACTGATTGTGACATTTTGGGCGGACAGAAAAAACTCAGTTTATTCGGCGAATTTATGCGCGTACTCGAACCGTCCAAATTGACGGTTTCGGAGCATGATAGATTAAGTAGTATCAAAATATAAAACGGTATAGGCAGATTTATGAGACCCTAGGATGGATAACTCTAAGGACAGACTCGTGAGAGACGGTAATCTATGAAGTATGACAAAAGTAGAGTTGATTGGGTTCGTTATTAGTATGATTTTGACGAGATGTTGGACGAAGGTCCAAGGAATGGTTTATTCTCAACCCAAGGTATTCATATTGGGCTGATGCCGAGAGATGGGAATAAATGCCCTTACATAACTTTTGCCTAATTGAATTCGTTGTTAAAATGTTATTGTGTTTGACCTTAAAGGTCGAAGAAGTTAAACAAGGTCATCTTGTTTCAGGGGATGATGGCAACTCACGGGCGACCTCCAGCAAGGTCTGAGCCGGATGTGCCAACTGGTGTGCTTGCATAGGCTAAAGCAGGTGTAGAGTAGGGACTTCGCGATCTGGTGGCCACATTGTCCGGGGTACTGTGGCAGCAAGCTGTGACCCGTAGTCGCCAAGACGAGAACATTAGCTGCATCGGGGAGCTGATTAGAGGCCTCCAACCGATGATGGTCCAGTGGGGCAACCCTTAGTTACCCCACACTCCTTCCTCCGAGACATATCAAGGGGATTGCAGCTACGCGGGTATCAGCGGGATATGTTATTTGCGGGGGTTCCCATCAAGCGTGACGGTGTGCCCAGCGAAAGAGTAGGTGCATTCGGTGCGTACAGTCGGGCCATATGAAGTGCAGCTGCCCTTTAGGTCAAAACCAAGTCTCGTCGATTCTGGCTGCATTCCTTTCTTGTGGCCGTTATACACGAGGCATGCGTCGACATTACATCAGCCTACAAGTTCACCACAGGCATCGAGCAATCGGGTGTCTACAACTCAGGTGGAAGAACCTATTCTTACCGACGACAATATAGCAGGTACAAGTTTATTTACGTAATAAAAATTTTTGTGAAGCTTGAATTGATATAGAAACATCGTGCCTATGAGTTGTCGGCTTTTATTATTGTATACCTAGGACAAGTATACTAGAGGCTGTATAAACAAAAGGGGAACTAAGACCTAGGCATGCTTTTTGCGTCTCGGGTATGTGTCTTGCCTGTCACGCCTCGAGACCGCCAATTTGTACTATTTATATTTATTTATATACCAAAAATCTAGTACATTACATTGCCTGTTCGATAAAAATAGGTGATTGGATCCTATCGGCATATTCGCTGGTGTTGGATCAAGTGGTAAGTTTTGACTTAGTGTTGGGAATGGATTGTGAGAGTCGAGTCGTGATGCCCTAAGGACTAGGATGAGAGAAGCTTGTATACCAAGAGCGTGAAAATTCACTCTTGGCGATTATGGTGTCTACGTCGCGTGTAGTGAAACTAATAGAAAGTGGCTTTGCTGGCCGCTTGCCAGCGGTTGTAGAAGAATAAGATAGAGTTTCAACGATCGAGAGCATTTTGGTGGTTTGAGGCTCCCCGGACATTGTTCCGGCAGGTCGATAATAAAGCGAGGTCTACATGTGAAGGTTACCCAGATATAGGTGAGTGCACCTGGATAGCTAGGCGAGCTTAAGCAGGATTGCTTAATGCTCGAGGTTAGCGCGGATAGGTTAGGGGTATAGTACGCTCGAGTAAAGGTGCTTGTGGAGTATGGACATGCACTCAACTGAGAGGTTCCGAGAGGGTTTATTTGCAGTAGCACTAGAGCGTGTGCTAAGTGTGAAGCGAGCCAGAGACCGCTCTAAGGGCTAGTAGCTCACGCTGAGCGCCTAGGAGCCGAAGGACTTGTATATTGCTCAGTAGAGCGTTTTAGTCATAGGATGACGATTAGCGGGCTTTGCTTGAGGACGATCTGTGCCCGAACCATATGTAAACTGTAGAGCTTGTGGCCACAGGGGTAGGCGCAATTAGCAGTATAACATCGACTTGAGACCCGAAGGTAGGGCTGGGTAGAGACTTATAGTCGGGGCGGTAGTCTAAGCCATGACCCGAGAACATGGAATGCCAAGTGTGAGGATACTGGTACACTATTTGGGGCTTAGTTACTCCAAGTTGGGGTGCATGTGCGAAGTCCTAAGGAAGGACTGCGTCGAGTTGTGATTGGGTCCGCGTGTGCGAACAAAAAGCATATTGTAATGCTGAGACAGACGTTAGGCGATAGACCTACGTCGGATCATGGGTTTATCGACCTTTGTAGCGATCTGGGATAAGCGCTTAGTTGAGAAGTCATGTAGTGAGAGTGCTAATAGTGTGCAGAAAAGTTGGGGGTGATGACCAAAGGAGTGGAAGCTCTGTCATACTGCTCAGTTGACTTACCGCAAGACTTAGTGTTGTCGCGAAGACGGGTTGGATTCACGAACATGGTGCTCGTGTAGAATCATCGTGAGGATGGCATGAGACAAACTTGTGGCATGTGGAACCCGAGAAATGTGCTCCTTACGAGATGTTGAGTTAGCACAAGCCATGAGCGAGTCAGGGAGTATGCTCCAGAGTGAGCGAGAATGCTCGCGGATGTGCCAAAGAGGGCCATCCCGTTGTGGAGCTAAAGATTTCACGTTGAATGATCCACACATGGTGGAAGGAAGGTACCAATGGATTTTGCATTGAATGATGGATCATTTCGCCTTTGCATGGACTACCGTGAATTCAATAAGGTCAAGATTAAGAAAAAGTATCTATTGTCGAGAATTGATTATTTGTTTGATCAACTCCAAGGATCAAGGGTGTACTCAAATATTGATCTTCAGTTTGCATACCATTAGCTTAGAATCAAGCCAGAGAATATTCTTAGGACGACTTTTAGGACACGGTGTCACGCCCCGAGACCGCCAATTTGATCAATTCGGGCACGCTAACAGGCCCGCCAATCGAGCATGACCTCTCTATATACGAAAGAAACGATCATCATCTCAAACGGCAAGTGCGCAATGATAATACATGTATATCAGAGTAAAACTACTACTAAACTGGGCATTCAACTTTAAATATAAATACAACTGAATAAAGCTGAAATGAAATGCTAGAATGAACATTTGCCATATAACAATTAGTTACAACTTTTTTTTGTTTATCCTCACAAAAATACAATGTTCACTCTCAAAATACAAAATGGATAATATACCACTAGACCCTCTAGGTCTCTATACTGCTGGGCTCTTGCCCATGTCACGTGCCTCACCAGCGGCACCTGAATTTGTAAAAAGAGGTAAACCGCAAGGTGTGAGAACTACGAATAGTTCCCAGTAGGTTCATCCACCGAGAAATATGCTTTACACCTCTTGGTCCAATGAAAACATAAGTGGCAAGATATATATATATATATATATATATATATATATATATATATATATATATATGTGGAAAGCTGTAAATACTATACTAGCATGCTGATATGAAAATCACTACACTACTAGTCCATACTCGATACCACAATGATACTATACTATGCCACACTAGGCTACTAAAACCATATCCCGGCTATTATGCCGCTATTATGATTTAGATTTCATAAAAGGTGCTTCGTAAAGAGTCGACTTATGCGCAAAACCCTCTGTGGTGTCCCGGTTGCCCGTGTGGCTTGACCGCATATTTGGCAGTGAGAAAATATCTATTATCGGTGTTTAGAATGCGTTGTGCATCAAACGGATGCCAAAAACGGACTCAGCGCGCGAAAATGATCAAAAATGGCTATTTCTGGGCGAAAAATGGCTTCCGGGTGTATCTTTTTATTATGCGCGGGTCTATAGGTTCTGCGGTGCACCGGGAGCGCCGAAAACCCATGTCACCACATGTCAGCGCCTGATTGGGCGGCCCGGCCACGCGGCGCGTCCGCGTTGGGCGACACGTGCGGACAGGGGCGCACATTGTGCTGCCCCCCCCCCCCTCCCCCCCCGCGTGCGCCACGCGACGTCGCGCCAGTGGTTGGCGCCCGCCAACCACAATGCGCGACGTGGCGCCATCCGGACCGTCCTCCCGTTTTGCGGGGGCGCCCGGATGGCCGCCACGTGGCGCCCCCATTGTGGGCTCGGGCCGGGGAGCGAGCTGGGCTACCACTGTAGCACGCGCCCCTCCTCTCTCTCTCACCTGTTTTTTTCTTTTTTTCTTTCTTCTTTTTCCTTCTTTTCTTCTTCTTCTTCTTCTTGTAGCAGCTCTTTCTCCTTCTTCTCTAGCTGGTGCACCTGGGACTCTTCACAGCAACAACTTCTTCATCTTCCACAACTTCACCTCCACCATTGTTGGCCACAAGGGAGCTTGGGGGATCATCTTCTTCCTCAAGTGTAGCACCACCATTAGTGCTGTTGTCGGAGCTTCACCGTCGCACTTTGGTGCAAAATTCCCCCAGACCTCATTTCTTGAAATTTCGAGCTGAAATTTGGAAAGGATCTCCACGAGAGGTAAATCTACAAGTTTGGTATTCAACTTTTTCGTGGATCATGAGACTTTTTTGAGTATTTTTGGTTTTTCTGGAACCATCACGCACATATTTTGTGCTTGGACACTTTTGAGTAATTTTGAGTTTTCTCTTTTATACGAGCTCGGATTTAGGAGTTCTTTAGCTCGATTCGTATCTACATTCGACGAGGAATCCATTGCCACTTTTCTCTTTAGATTCGGAGCTCATTTGACTAGGTAAATTTCGCCATCTATTAGACCCTTCAATGCAGATTTTTGGCAGTGCAGTTTGTTCGTGTTCCTTTGAGCCATGAGCTTTTGTATGGTGGTAGCTACGAGATTATCATGAATTTTGGGGATCTCTTTGTATGGATGTGTTAACAAGAGATAAAAGAGCATTTTTCATGTTGGAACTTAAGAGGAATTACTTTTAATTTAAGCTCTAAAAATTCTTCAACACTAAGCTTCATTTCGCTGCCTTGTTTTGGACAGCATGATGTGGTTTTGTTGATTGCTATTTATTAAGGATGCCTATTGGACTTTTTTGTTGTTTGGGAAGGGTTTATGGGATTAAGAACACTTTGTTTCACTGCTAGAACCTTGCTTGGATATATTTATTGCTGGAAATTCCTTCCCTTATCACCTTGGACTATTGCTGAATTTTTGGATATTGCCGCGCAGCGCTAGTTATCTCGTCATTTGCACCCAATCCGGGAGTCGGATTGGGTATTTTCTGCGCTATTATTTTCCTGAGGAGTCGAGGTTTCTTCATGCCGGATTTCAGCTTGATCGGGCCTTGGATCAACCGTTTCCAGGTGAGTTGTTTTTGCCTCCAAAACTGGCGGACGGTCCCCTAATTCTAAATGTCAGCAAGCATGCATTTTAAGTATACAACTTGTATGTGGATTTGTAAGCATGAGGATTAAACTATGTTATGATGATGGATGCTTACTTGACTTTTGGTGCATGATGATGGATCTAGGATCTTATTTGTAGTAATGTTCATTTATGGTAATTGAAAGTCTTGTGATATTTATGTTCATCTTGAGCTAGTTGAGTTATGTTTAGAGGTTATAATGTTGCATTACCCTTGGTTGATGTCACGCCCCGGGGTCGAAACTGCGACCCGGGCTCGCCAACAGATCCGCCGCCCATACGGGAAGCCCCGTATAGACGAAGCGACTAACCTGCAAAAGATACTACAACTACTATATAGATATCAGAGCTGGAAAGTAAACTGCTGTAAAACTAAAAATCCAGCCACTGTACAACTGGAAATAAAAATACAATATCCATCAATATATCATCCTCTGATACAACATCTAAGAACCCAAACGGGGAGGTAAACTAAAATAATAATACATCAGTATACAGGCTCACAGAACAAGTCAAATTCTCACCATACATCAGTCTCTCAAAATAAAGAAAACACTCAAAAGAGTAAAATATACTAATCTAACTGACTGTACTATAAATGTCCAACAAGTGGGGGGTACAGCTACTCTCCAAAGACAGGTAGGGATCTAGCTCACGACTCCCTCGCCTCGATCAGAAGAAGCAGCAATAGCAGAGGTAGGAACTAGCGAAGATGCCTCTGCAAAACTGTCACCGACAGAGGGTGTGAGAACTACACCGACACGTAGTTCTCAGTGGGTACCGCCACCAAGCCCGACGGTCTGCCCACTAAGTCTACTAGAGACATAAAGTAACAGATGCAGTACTACAAAGGAAAGGCTGGAAATAACTCTACAGGTACTATACCTCTATCTAAATGCTCAAGGGGTGATACAGATGAAACATAATGCATCTACTATCTCTCGATAAAATAATCACCCAATCTACACTAACTGCCACATAGGGTCCAGTCAAACCTGCGCCCACCTACTGCCATTACATCCACGGAGGACTGGACTTACGTAGGGCGTCCGTGACTTCCTAAAAAAGGCCCAGCCAGAGGGACTGCGTCGACAAGTCGCGATAGCAAAGTAACAGGCTAGCTCCGAAGCGGCACTCGAGGGGCGTGACCCCACGGAGGAAAATATCCGCGCATATCTGCCGAGCTCAATATGGCTCATGCAGGCTATAATCCAAATCCACGATCAACAAGATCGACAGTACCCAAATCACATCTCTAACTCACTGGCTGGAAATACTCGACAACCGAGACCCACCGTCGACTCAGACGGCTCCCAAGACTAGCACTGATCTAATCACAGCTATCAGACTCCACTCGGCCCCCAGGCACGAATGTAACATTCATCCCACAACATCCCGACTACTCGGCCCACTACCTGGGCGAGGAACACTGTAAGTCCAGGAAAAATGAATAAATGTGTGGGAGTGTCTAAAACATAAATAAACTAGCCCAAGTTGGGGTTTTCTACTAGTCTGGTTGAAACATGCAACATATGACGAGGTGCTAGGTCAAAGTTCCAATAATAGTATTTAAGTAACCTGAACATAAATAGGGAACACTAACCAACATGATCTCAATATCAGCAAAAGGAAATATCATCTATCACCAACATGCTTTCTATCCCGTCTCACAAACATGCATGCTCACTATCCTATAGAATTAAAGAACCGTCCACCGATTTTTGAGACGAAAGCAACCCACCCGAATGCACGCGTCGATCCAAAATCCGAATAAGCCGAAACTGAATGGGGATACTCCTCAGATTCCCACGATCCCAACGAGCCCAAAAACACCAGAAAACTCCTCCCGGCTGCTGAGATACAGACCAAACACCGCAATAAGCAAAAATCCCCAAAATTACAACTCTACGGAAAATTGGTCCAGAAGAAGTCAAAATATCACCTTTGATATGATCTCCAAAAATTCTAATAAAAATGCCGCTGTGATCCCTGTGAAGCGTAGATGTCGATCGAGTTCTTACGAGCTGAAATCCGATAACTGAGCACCGAGATAAAAATCAAACAAGCTCCGCTGTCCCGAAAAACCAGCAAGAAGAAAGGGGTTCAAAGATGCTCCAAAAACCCTAATAAAAACCCAAAACTGAGAGGAGCGATAAACACAAAAATCGAAGACCTACCTCTCATGAAAACGATACCGCTAAAATCGGCCAAAAACTCCCTCGGATCAGCCCAGGGGAGACTTCGGACAAAACGTCGACGGAAAAGTTCGGTATAGAAGGCGCGTCGAAGCTCGCGATGTCGAGGAGGAAGCTGATGAAACGTCTTCCAAAAAATCTCTAGGATCCCAAATATCGAAGAAGAGTCGCCAAGGAAGGTTTCTGTTGAAGAAGGGCTCAAGAGGCCTGGAAAAACCCCAAAAGAATGCACAAATGGGTTATTTATAGCCCAAACCCCCAAAAAAGGAGGTTGCAGATTCGGGCGCAAGAATCGGGCGCTCGAAACCCGGCCCCCTGACCCACACTGTGCGTGCCCGGATTCACCCAGGCACGACACGTGTCCAAGCGGGGTTCACGGCGCAGCGCACGGACCGAGGTCCGTGGGGTCCATGCGCTCGCCAACGGGCGCGTGCCACGCGTCCTGGTGCGATCCACGATGCGCCGCGCCCGGCGCGTGCGGCGCCTCGACTCCCGCGCCTCCGCCTGACCACTCAGCACCTGCCACGTGTCCCCATCGCGGCCCTCACTGGTCCCGGTGCACGCCAAGTGGGCCGTGGACCGGCCCACCCGAAAATCTGGCCCGTTAGGCCCATTTTGTCCGAAAATAGCTGATTTTCAACATTTTCGCATGCTGAGTCCGTTTTTAGCATCCGTTTGACGCACAACGGGCTCGATACACCAATAATATGTGTTTTCTCACCGCCGACCACCCAGTCAAGTCGCACAAAAAAATTGGGACACCACATCCTCCCCGACTAAAAGAAAGTTTCGTCCTCGAAACTAAGAAAACAAAAACAGACGTACCTCAGCCACAAGCCTCGAACAGGAAAGGATAGGTATCTCTCATCACTGTCTCTAGCTCCCAAGTGGCCTCACGCTCCTCGTGATTGCTCCACAAAATCTTTACGTACGGTATAGCCCGGTTGCGCAATTCTCTCACCTCACGAGCTAGAATCCACAACGGACGCTCCACGTATCCAAGGTCCTCACCGATCTCAAGTGGAGTGAAGTCAATCACGTGCGAAGGATCGAAAACATATCTCCTCAAGGCCGAGATGTGGAAAACATCATGAACTCCTGCAAGGCGCGGGGGAAGTGCAACTCGGTACGCAATAGGGCCTACTCTCTCAAGTACCTCAAAAGGTCCAATAAAATGGGGACTGAGCTTCCCACGAACTCCAAATCTCCGGACCCCTTTCGAAGGCGAGACCTTCAAAAAGACATGATCACTAACCTGAAACTCTAGGTCTCGCCGTCGAGTATCAGCGTAGCTCCTCTGTCTACTCTGGGCGGTCTCAAGATGTCGCCGTACTAATCTGACCTTTTCCTCTGCCTCCAGCAGTATTTTAGGTCCCAAAGTCCTCCTCTCACCCACGTCGCTCCAATATAAGGGCGACCGACACTTGCGTCCATACAACGCTTCAAACGGAGCCATATGAATCCTCGCTTGATAGCTGTTGTTGTACGCAAACTCAACCAATCCTAAGTGCCAGTACCATCCTACTCCAAAATCCAGGACATACTCTCTCAACATATCCTCGAGGGTCTGTATGGTGGGCTCAAACTGTCTATCGGTCTATGGGTGGAAAGTTGTGCTAAACTGGAGCTGTGTCCCCAAGGCTATCAGTAAACTCCCCCAGAAATGCGAGACATATCTCGGATCTCTATCTGATACAATCGAGGCGGGTACACCATGTAACCTCACCACCTTATCCAGGTACACCTGAGCAAGCCGCTCCAAAGGCCAAGTCACCTGCACAGGTAGGAAGTGAGCAGACTTGGTGAGTCTATCCATGACTACCCCCACCGCGTCAGCTCCACTCTGCTCCCTCGGCAGTCTAATGACAAAAATCCATCGCGATGTGATCCCATTTCCACTCGGGGATTAGGAGACTCTATAACTTGCCAGCAGGAACCTAGTGCTCTGCCTTCACTTACTGACAAGTCAAACAGTGAGCCACAAACCTCCCGATATCCCGCTTCATACCATTCTACCAAAATAATGCCTTGAGGTCCTTATACATCTTAGTGCCACCAGGATGGATGGTATAAGGTGTATAATGGACCTCTCTCATAATCTGCTCTCTGATCTCAGAGTCCATAGGCACACACGCTCGGTCCCTGTACCTCAATACTCCCGAAGCATCCACAGAGAAATCCCCTATCTGCATAGTCCGAATCTGCCCTCTAATCCTCATCAAGTGGGGGTCCTCACTCTGTCCCTCTTTAATCCTGTCCAACAGAGTGGGTTGCACGACCATAGACATAAGTCTAGCAAAGACCCCAGGGGATACAACCTCGATCTACCATCGCCTCATCTGCTCAACCAGGGGTGCCTGCTGTGGGATCAACAAACTCAGACTCTGCACTGTCCTCCTTCTCAAAGGCCTTGCCGGGATGATACAGGATACTCACATCATAGTCCTTCAGTAACTCTAACCACCGGCGTTGCCTCAGATTCAGCTCATTCTGAGTGAACAGATACTTCAAGCTTTTGTGATCGGTAAATATCTCGCAATGCTCACCATATAGGTAATGTCGCCACAGCTTCAAAGCAAAAAAAAATAACGGCTGCAAGCTCCAAATCATGCGTAGGGTAATTCTTCTCGTAATCCTTTAGCTGTCGTGAAGCATAAGCAATTACCCTACCATATTGCATCAGTACACAATCCAAACCGCTGTGCGAGACGTCGCTTAGATCACAAACCCGTCACCCATCACTGGCAAGGCTAAGATCGGCGTTGATATCCGTCTCATCTTCAGCTCCTCAAAGCTCTGCTGGCACTGCTCAGTCCAATGAATTTGATCCCCTTCCTAGTCAGTCGGGTAAGGGGAGTAGAGAGCTTCGCAAAGCCCTCCACAAACCGACGGTAATAACCTGCTAAGCCCAAGAAGCTCCTCACCTCAACAATAAACGTCGGTCTCAACCAACCTCAAATAGCATCCATTTTTGGCCGGGTCTACTGCTGCTCCTACGGCTGGAATAAAGTGGCCCAAGAAGGTAAGCTCCCGAACTAAAACTCGCACGTCAACAACTTGTCATACAACTTCTCCTCACAGACACTGTAGCACTATCCACAAGTGCTCCTCATACTCCGAGTCACTCAGGGAGTAAATCAAAATATCTATGAAGAAAACCGCTACCAATCTGTCCAAGTACAGCTAGAACACATGATTTATCAAATCATAAAGGCGGTAGGGCATTAGTCAAATCAATTGGCCTCATTGTGAGCTCATAATGCCCATACCGTGTCCTAAACACCGTCTTGGCAAAGTCCTCGGCCCTCACCCTCAGCTGGTGGTAACCAGACTGCAGATCCACATAAAGCCTCTGTGATCCATCATTTCCTCCGCAGTAATGATGGCGCTCCCTTAGGCGAGGCACTGGGTCAAACAAATCCCTTGATCTGCCAGATCCTGCAACTGCGCTATCAGCTCTCTCAGCTTTACTGGTGCCATCCAATGAGGTGCCGTCGAGGTTGGTTCCCGAAACCACGTCAATCACAAACTCAATCTCCCTGTCCGGCGGCATCCTAGTCAGCTCAGGTGGAATCACACCCGAAAACTCACGGGCAATAGGGATACCCTTGAGTCCCAGTGCCGCCGTAGGCACCTCTCACACTATCGCTGTAAACTGTGTGCTCTAACAGTCTCTACAAACAACCTCCTCTTGTCAGTCTCACAAAAGGTCATAGTCCTCTCTCTCCGCCGTCAAACATCACGTGGTACCGTGCCAACCAATCTCAACCACTGGGTCAAAACACAGAACTGACACAAATATCAATAAGTCTGCCGGCATAACTCGCGGCCTCAACTGCACTGGACATGATCCAAAAGCCTCCTCCACGTGCACAACACCAACAGGAACCTGTACCTCTAGTGCACGTGGTAATGACTCTACCTCTAGTCCATACAGGAATGCAAAATGCTCTAACTCAGACTGCTGTAAGGAAAATCATATTTGTGACAACACAGTCCACCGCCGTGGCGCCCTCCAAGCGGGCGGCACAGACTCATCCGCTCGATGTAGGTGGTCATCGCTCAGACTGCCTCGACGTCAAAGTCCAGTCTGCCTAAAAATATCTAGACTATCCAAATAGGGAGCACGACTTATGCCTTAGCTCCCACTGGGGCGACGAATGTGGCTCTCCGCAGATAACACATCCATGCTACCACAGCTGCTGATACTAATGCTGATGCTGCCCTCGGGGGTCCACCCGACCTCTGGCGCCTCAGAAATCCCCGGCCTTGGGACAGGAATCGGGAAGGCCTCTGCCTGCTGATCTGTCCAGAACTCGCCCGAGGCGGCAAGTCCCTGCTCCCAGGAACTGTAGTGCCACGCTGGGTACATTGGCTTATCATTATATATCTGTTTTGCATGCTTTAGCACATGTACTCTTACATGCTTAGTATCATAATTAGATCTTATATCAGCATGTTTAGCCTGTATCACTGTACCCATATATCTGCTTAGCTTTGTTTACAGTTATCTGATTAATATACCTGTCTTATCTACTGATCTTTTACTATCCACTAATTATTGTATGCCAGTAGGTACGATTAGCTATATCTCGGCCCGTCGTGCCCACTGGGATACACTTATGCTGTATCTCACACCTCCCGGGTGGCCATTTTTCAGGTCGGTCGGGTGCTGGGATGTCAGGACGTGTTGGTGAGGCTGTCACGATAGTTCTGACCCTTCTGTCACTAGTTTATTTATCTTTTGTATTTATAATTTTGTAATATTATAAAATGATTTATGTAATAATTGCTTAATATTTGTATGCGTAGTTTAACTACTCTGGTATTGGTTGTAAGTGTTTAGCCGTGCAAGTATAGGAAAGGTTTTGTCCAGAAGGACAGAAAATTTTCTTTACATGTGGGGATCTGCTCATGTCCTAGATTGCTTTCAACTCTGATTTTTTTTTTAAAAAAAAAGAAGAAGAAAAAAAAAGAAGAAAAAAAAATTAGTCTGGTTTTCGAAACTCGGGCCGTGACAGTGGTGGTGGAAGAAAAGGGTTTCGTGGTTTAGGAGAGAGGAGGGGGGTGTTAAGTTGGCTCTGGCAAAGGAGAGAGAGAGAGAGAGAGAGAGAGAGAGAGAGAGAGAGGGGGGGGGGGGGGTGTTAAGTTAATTTTTAAAATTATATTTAAATTATAAATTATTTATAAATTTAATTTTAAATTATAAATTTAAATAAATATTATTTTAATTTTTATTTCAAAAGTATAAATTATTAGTTACTAATTTATCTTAATATTATAAACTTATTACACTTTATAAATAAAATTATATAAAAACTAAAGTAAAATTTTATTTTAATCATAAAATTTGCCTAAAAATAGAAGCGTATGATAAAAATAGTGAGTAGACTAAATAGATTTGATAAAAAAAAAATAAAATATGACAATTTATATAACGACACTTTGTAAAACATCATAATTTACTACATAATAGCGACGCTTGTATAAAACGTCGTTCAAAAGGTGTTTTTAAACTAAGAGTTTTTTGTAGTGTTGGTTTTCTCTACCTTCCTAATATTTAGATTTTTATTGAGACTTTTGATCAATTGTAGTTGCTTTCCTTTCACCTATCTCACTATACGTACATGTTGTTGTTGGTGTAGTTGTTGTAATTGTTGTGTTGGTTCTTCCTTATGCATGTTGTTTGTTTATGATTGTGGTTGTGCAGTTTGTGTTAGATCCGTACACAAATTAATTCGTAATAATCCAAGAAACACATGTAAATTATTAGATAATCGTTCATCTAATTGAAAATATTATAAACGCTTACCGGAATCCATGCCTGATGAAACATGTTCTCTGATTTTATCGTTTCTCAAACACCGATAATAAAATCGCCTGGATTGAGTGCTTCCAAGTCTAAATTCGTCATCTAATTAATTTTGCTCTGAATGGGGCAGGGCAATTGACGGCAGAAATTCAACTCGGGACCACAACCCTTTTATATTCCTTATATACTATGTTTAATTAGAGTCCAATAAACCCTAATTAGACTTGTATTGGGTTTCTATACATTAATAGCGCATACCCAATAAATATTTTCAGAGCCCATATTAAATCACTTAATGGCCCTATTAAATTAGATAGCCCATAATACAATTATAAATTTATATGTTAGCCCATATAGGAAAAATTAAATCCAACAGTCTCCTACTTGGGCTACATATTATATCTTGAAACAATTATATTATGATATGTGCGCACCAGAATAGCTATCTTTTTCTAAAACATCTTCTTAATTACAATCTGGTCCATCTACTATATTAGTATGAGATCAAGGCGGTCTTTGTTATATAAATTCATAACTCGGCCTCTCAATGGTCACCATACCAACATATTCAATGACATAGATCGAGTATGGATGTGAAGCATGAAAATTACATACAATGTGATCTTAACATACCTATTTCCAACTGGTTTTAATTTATTCTTGAATGAGATCATATTAAGTCATAACAGACAAAGCACATTCAGAATATGAAATAAACTATATACTTTATTCTGCAGAAAATGAACACAAAGTGTGCCTGAAATTAAAGAACATCAAAATACAAACTCCCACTAAAACTGCACATCATCAAACAATTTAACACCCATATGATCAGCAGTATGCTCATAAAACACTTTGGGCGATAAACCTTTGGTGAGCGAATTCGCAACCATAGAGTTTGTTCCAATATGTTCTATGCACATATAACCATTCTGAACTCTCTCTTTAACAACAAGAAACTTAATGTCAATGTGCTTTGACTTTGATGAGCTCCTGTTGTTATTGGAATATAGTACAGCCGATTTATTGTCGCAGAATATCTTTAATGGCCTCTGAATGCCATTCAAAATTCGCAGCACAGTGACAAAGTTTCGCAGCCATATCCCATGATTGGATGCCTCATAACACGATATGAACTCAGCTGCCATAGTGGGAGAAGCTATAAGTGTCTGCTTAGCACTTTTCTAGGAAATAGCTCCTCGAGCTAAAAGATAAACATAGCCCGATGTGGATCTTCTACTGTCTTGGCATCCCACAAAATCTGAATCAGAATACCCGATGATCTCCAAATGTTCTGATCTCCTATATGTGAGCATGTAGTCTTTTGTTCTCTGTAAATAACGCATAACCCGTTTGGCTGCTCTCCAATGATCCATTACAGGGTTACTCAAATATCTGCCTAATATCCCAACAATGTACGCTATATCCGAACGCGTACACACTTGAGCATACATTAGACTCCCTACTGCCGACGCATAAGGAATCTTTTACATCTCATTCATCTCAAACTCATTCTTGGGGCATTGACTGAGACTGAATTTGTCTCCTTTAGCAATAGGGGTATCCCCTGGTTTGCATTCTTTCATTCCAAATCTGTTAAGAACCTTATCGATATAGCTCTTTTGTGATAACCCAAGGATACCCTGAGAGCGATCTCGGTGTATATGTATACCTAATACAAAATAGGCGTCACTAAGATCTTTCATTTCAAAATTCTTTTTCAGAAATCCCTTAGTTTCGTGCAATAAGCCTATATCGCTACTAGCAAGTAATATGTCATCAACATATAGTACTGTAGTGTCCTTGACTTTTTACTAGGACTTAAATTTTAAGAGTTTATTTTATTAGCGACTTTTGGAATTTTGATTTGGTACTCGCGGGTATTTTTTCGGTGATAGGGCTCGAGAAATGATGAACGGTGGTGCGATCGGATCTGAAATCCGACTCCCGGATCTCCCGGAATAGAATTTTGAAGTTCGCAGAGTTTGCAGCGCGCATCGTAAACCGTGCAACGTGATATGCATGCTTTTCGATGCAACGGGGTAGGTTTCTTTTGGATCGGATTAGCAACTGTATTTGTGCGAGTGTAACGAGTCGTTAATTAACCTTCTTTCTAATCCCTTATGTGTGCGCACGAGGTGAGGGTTTGCAGTATTTGCGTTTACTTTAGGGTTGGGGTTTTTTCCTCCTATGTATATAAATACAGACGGTTTTACCCTGAGAGAGAAAGAAACCCTTGTAACCTAGCCGTCGGGAGAAAGAAATTGGGAACCCCGTCATCTCGCAACCTAGCGTACCGGAGGTCGAGGACGAGACGGGGAGCGGATCCGGAACCTTGTACCGCGGGGGACGGGACCGGATCATCTCGCTGAAACCTCGAGGTGAGCATTGCTTGTTTCTTGGGTTTTCTCTTTGTTGCTTTTGAGTCGTGTTGCCCTAGCCTCACCGCCGCCGCCGCCGCCACGCCGTCGCCGCGCGGGCACGCGCCCGCGCGGAGCGCCACTGCGCCGCGCCGCCGCCTGCGCGGGCCTGCGCCCGCGCGGGGCGCCCTGCTGCCACGCCGCCTCTCGCACGGGCATACGCCCGCGCGGGGCGGCCACTGCGCCGCGCCGCCGCCCGCACGGGCATGCGCCCGCGCGGAGCGCCCTGCCGCCCGTGCGGGCTTGTGCCAGGGCGGGCTTGTGCCCGCGCGGGGCTCTGCCGCCGCGCCGCCCGGGTGGGCATTCGCTCCCGCGGGGCTTGCTGTCGCCACAGCGCTGCGCCCACGTGGCTCTGTGCCACGCGGGGCTCTGCTGCCGCACCGCCCGCGTGGGGTGGCGCCCGCGCGGGGCTTGCTGTCGCCGCCGCGCTACGCCCGCGTGGCTTTGTGCCGCGCGGGGCTATACCGCCGCGCCGCCCGCGTGGGCATGCGCCCGCGCGGGGCTTGCTGTTGCCGCCGCCGCTCGGCTCTTTTCGTGTTCCCGCCGTGTGCGTTCGTGTCCCATTTGGCACTTAATTACTGTTGAGCCGTTCATGTGTGGTGTCTTCGCTAATCTTCGGTCTTAATGGTTGTTTTCTGGGGACTCCGTAGGTCGGGGTGCCGTTCGGGGGCTGTGAGTCAACTGCAGGTGTTCCAACCAAACGCTGTTCAGGTGGGTGCTCTCCTCTATCACTTCAGAAATGTGGTAAAAGAAATTATGTCTTGTCATGAATAAAGCAACACTTATATTGTGATCGTGTCTAACCCCTGTTTTACATAGGCATGTTTATTACTAATATCTCTAGCGACTGTGGGTCGCTCTAGTTTATGATAGACACAATTATCACGTTATGAGCCCAAGGTTTGCTTGCACGCACACCGGCGGTTTGGCCACCGCACTGGTGTATTTTTCCGGAAAGATGGCACGTTGGCCCGTGTACCCCACGACTAGTGATGATGGGGACCTCTCACGGCTGCTCAGGGACCGCACGAGCGCCATGGAGGGGTATAAGCAAATCACGAGAGGCAGGTGCACGTATTTGATTATTACAGGGGCAGGTATACATGTTTGATTCGTTACAGGGTACCGTGGCTCTCTTGGGAGAGGGTAAACACGGACACGTTGGTGGCTCGGTTTGCGTTATTTTCAGTTCCTTTCGATATCGCTTATATTTTATTACACCATGTTTATGTTGCATCTTGGTAGTGTCACTGACTCCCCACTCTGTGACAGGTTGGCCGGGCGCGGGCACGGGACGGATGTGAGGACGGTTTGTGAGGACGTGTCGTTTGTTTGGCATTTCTATGAGTGACGTTGCTAGGTTTTTATTCCTGATTATCTTCTTAGTTTTTCATGCTGTGTGAGTGGGTTCGACTGTGCTGTGGTGTGGATGTTCAAATTACTGTGGTGACCCTGGTTGCTTTCATACTCTGTAGTATTCAGCCCAATTTCAAACCAGGAAAAATGTTTGCGAAAACGGCTTTTAAAACAACGAGTGTCGTGTAGGCACCGATTTGAAAACCCATGGAATTATCCTTTCTAAATATCGACGGCCGTGTTAAGTAGTTATGGTACTCTCTCTTACTGTTGTGTACGATGATTGTGGTTAAAGTGTGAACGAGCTTACATGCGGGTTGGTATGCCTATCTAAGTTGAAACCGCCATGCACGTGCAAAGGAGACTCTGCCCTCGGGGTCGAGGAATTTGCACGTGTGGCAGGTCTGGCGCGCACTGCGGGACACTGTAAAGAAAAATTTTAATATTTTACGTTTTTCGCTTAACCAAAAAACCCCCGGAGCGTGACAAGTACCAAGAAAATAAATTTACTCCCACTGAACTTATGGTATATACAATCAGCAACTGCATTTATCTCAAATCCAAACGAGATAATTACTTGATGAAATTTATGATACCATTGACGGGAAGCTTGCTTGAGCCCATAGATAGATTTCTTCAATTTGCAAACCATTTTCTTTGGATCGCCTGACACAAAATTTTCTGGTTGCACCATATAAATTGTCTCGTCAATGTCACCATTGAGAAACACAGTCTTTACATCCATCTGATGTAGCTCAAGGTCAAAATGAGTCACAAGTGCCATTATAATCCTGAAAGAGTCTTTCGATGAAACCGGAGAGAAAGTCTCTTTATAATCAATACCTTCCTTTTGAGTAAAACCCTTCGCAACAAGACGAGCCTTATATCTCTCGACATTGCCTTTTGAATCCTTTTTAGTTTTAAATATCCATTTACAACCAATAGGTTTCACACCTTCAGGCAATTCGACGAGGTTCATGGACTTTATCTCATCATCCATGTCATCAATTCACTTTTGAGAATTATAACTCTGTATGACTTGGCGAAAGTTGATTGGATCATCTTCTTTCAGTCCTATGTCTTCCTCATGTTCTTGAAGAAAGATGATATAATCATGTGAAATGGCATTTCTTCTTTCTCTAGTGGATCTTCTTAATGGCATTTGCTCTTGAGGTTGTTGAGTTTGCTCTTCATGAGCAATTTCTTGATTTTGGACGGGGAATTCATTAGCATTATCTTGATTGTCCGGATTTGCTTCTTGAATAATGTCAATGATAGAAACCTGATCATTGTCAATAGCAACTGTAGGAAGAGAAACAAATTCCTCTTCAAAAACAATGTTCCTTATCTTATCAACTTCAGCTTTGAAGACCTTAAAAACGTCCAATGATTGAGACTTCTCATGAATCAAATATAAATAGCCATAACGGGAATAGTCATCTATGAACGTAATAAAATACTGTTGACCATTCCAGGAAGCCGTAGGGAATGGTCCACAAATATCAGTATGAATTAGTTCTAAGACGTCAGAACTTCTATTGGCATTTAATTTTCTAATATTTGTTTGCTTCCCCTTAATGCACTCAACACAAACTTGAAAATCTATTAAATCAAGGGGATCAAGAATTCCATCTGACACAAGTTTCTCAATTCTCTGTTTAGAAATATGACCCAGGCGCTTGTGCTATACCATAACGGAATTCTCATTAGTTAATTTTCGCTTTGTACCACGAGAATTAGTATACAGGGATTCATTATATGAAGCGATTGTATCCAACAAATTTAAGTTGTCATTCACAGATAAAGAACCAATTCCAACAAGATTTGAATTTTGAAAAAGACTAAATTTATTATTTCCAAATGAACAAGAGTAACCAGATTTGTCCAAAATAGAAATAGAAACCAAATTCCGTCTAAACGACGGTACAATAAATGTCTCTTCTAAATCCAAATAAAAACTAGTCTTTAATAACAACCTAAAAGTCCCTATGGCTTCAACCGCAACTGATTTGTCGTCGCCCACAAAGATGAATCTTTCAGCATCATTTGGTTGTCAGCTCGTCAAACAGCCCTGCATAGACACACTTATGTGAGTAGTAGCAGCAGAATCTATCCACCAAGTGTGTCTAGGTACAAAAGTCAAATTAACTTCAGAACAAACCAAAGTGAGAAGTTTACCTTTCTTAACACGCCAAACGGCGTATTTAGGACATTCTTTCTTCATATGTCCACCCTTCTTGCAAAAGTAACAGGTGAATTCCGAATCTTGTTTCTTTTGCCCTTTATTTTGTGGTGTCCCAACCGCAACTTCCTTTTCCCTTTTTCTCTTTTTATCTTTAGAGGAGGTTGCCAAGTGAGCACTTTTTGGTTGATCTTTCTTTAGTCTTTCTTCTTGCACACAATGAGAAATGAGCTCGTTAAGAGACCATTTCTCCTTTTGAGTATTGTAACTCACCTTAAATTGGCTATATTGTGCAGGAAGATAAATGAGAACCAGATGCACGAGCAAGTCCTCAGACATCTCTAACTTTAGTGCCTTTAATTTTGAAGCAACATGAGACATCTCCATGATATACTCCCTTATGTTGCTCTTTCCTTTATACCTCATTGAAACAAGTTTAGATAGTAATATACTTGTTTCAGCCTCTATGCTCTTGGCAAAGCGCTTTTCCAGTTTTTCAGGGAACTTCTTGGCATCATCCTCATCAAATATAACGTCCCTGAAAGTTTCTGGAATTGCACGTTTCATAATCATGAGACTCATGCGATTAGAACGTTCCCACTTTTCAAAGTCCTTTTTATTCTCAGCGAAACTTTTATCTGTAAGAGAAGGAGGTTGTTCTGTCCGTAGTGCAAAGTCCAGATCCATGCAACCGAGAACAATCATAACGTTCTCTTTTCAATCCTTGAAATTTGTGCCATTCAGCACTGGGATTGAATTGATATTTGCATATTTGAAGAAGCAGAAATATTAGCTGGACAGAGAATAAAATAACAAACATTAAGCTCACAATTTTATCCATAACAAAAACATAATAAACAAATTCAAATAATAGTGAGCCCCAAAACAAGATACCTAGAACAACATTGACATTCAGTCTTTGGACAGAAATATCAATTGTAAGTGGTACTCTCAACGTAGTAATCAAATACTAACAATTAATCCTGTCAAATAATAAATCTTTTCTCAAACACCGATAGTAAAATGTAGTTTACTGCTGCTTTATTTAACAGAATGATGAATTTAGCAGCAACAAGAGATAGCAGGATCTTCCAAACGAAAAAAAAAAAAAAAAAAAAAAAAAAAAAAAAAAAAAAAAAAGAAGAAGAAGAAGAAGAAAACAACGAAGTACAGAAACGACGCCAGAGTGGATTTTTAAAGCACGCGCATCCGCCAAAACCGAACTAAGAGAACGCTTTTTCTGATCAAAAATTCTCTTATTTCTCTCTAACCACAAAGCCCACCAGATGGCCGCAATCGACTCAAGATCGCCCCCCGCCCACCCCCCCCCCCTCAAGATCGCCCCCGCCCCCAACTACTCCACATTTCGTGCTGGAATATTCCCAAAGCTTGTAGGCAGAAGAACAAAACGTAATAAGACGCTTGTTTGGAAGAAAACAAAGCTAGATGGCCTTGGTGCTAGCACAGCCCAAAAAAGGATGGTCTACCGACTCACAGTGCAAGATGGCCTGTGTGCTGCAATCATGCGTGGTGAAATAATATTGACGACACAGTGCAAGATGCATCGAATGGGATATGCCAAATAAGCGCCTTCTAGACATTATTATATTACTACTATAACTCCAAATGCTATATATCCTTTGCCAAATAGTTCAATAAAAGCTTGACCTATAAGACACACACCCTACCAGACCCTACTTAGAAACTAATTAAAGTTTGGATCAAATCCAGACCCAAAGCCTAGCTAAAACCTATTAGGTTTTGTCTAAACCCACAAAAAAAATTTCAATATAAACACATTTTTTAGAGGACGCTTGATAAAAACGTTCTTAAATTTCTACAATATAGTAAATACTGACGTTTTAAAAATATGATCATATGATCTCTTTATTATATTAAATCAATTTAATAAATAATAAATTTTACTATTATTTTTAATTTTCACACGTTTTAAAACATCAAGATTTTAATAAATCATGACACTTAGCATAAGTGTCATTATATACATGATGACACTTCATTTACTAACGTTTTAACCGACGCTTTGAAATATAACATTAAACAATATTAAGGTGTTTTTAAATATCATTAAATATAAAAAGAATATTTTTAAATATTAAATTTCTTGTAGCGTATATACATATGCTATTACTATGTAACATATTATATAATACAAAAGAGAATAATTAATATCTAATACATTCTTTAAAATTTTAAAAATATCTAATATTTATCTGGTTAACTAAAATGCCTCGATTGATCGACTTATAAAAATTTCTTCCAATATTCCTAAAATTCTAAAGTTTACTAATAGAATTTGGGGTTTATAAGGATAATTTAGAAATATAAGAATAAATTTAAAAATTTTGAAAACTAGTTAGGACAAAACTCCATATAAAAATTATAATAGAATAGTATATGCATGCTATAGATTAATTTGTACGTATCTGTATAGGGATGTCGACGGATCAGATTCGGGACGGATTTTTAAAAATCCGAACCCGAACCGAACCCGACTATCAAATCCGAATCCGAATCCGAACCCGAATCCGATGAATTTTAAAAATTCATATCCAAATTCAAACCGACCAAAAATTCAAAATTCGAGCCCGAACCCGAACCCGAACCCGAAAATCTAAATCCGAAATAATTTTTTTCCATTTTTTTTTACAATATTTCAAAATATATTATATTAAATTTAAATTTTTAAAATATAAATTTAAATATAATATTAAATATTTATATATGAAATCTATTGGGACTCGTATCGGATTCGGATTCGGGTCGGGGACAATCAAAATCCATATTCAAATTCAAATCCATCGGATTTTTATTTTTTATATTCATATCTGAATCCATATCCGTTTACCATCGAATAAATTTATTCTGTTCGAATTCGAATTTAAATAAAATTTCGGATATCCGTATCCATGAACATCCCGATATATGTATAAGTGTGCGCATGCAGTTAGCACGAATACATGCACATGCAATAAAAGCTAAATATTTTCAGATTTGGGCCGGGGTCGGGCCGAATTTTCAGGCCTGGCGACCCGACCCACAAACCTATGCCGAATAGCACAAGGCAAAACTTGTTTAAACCCAGTCCGATTCCACCCTTCCCTATTTCATGGCTACATATCATTACGGCTAAGGAGTGAAAAATCTTTCTTCTATTAAATGAATCAAATGTGTTCATTTTATGAGGAAAGCTTTTTTTTTTTTTTTAACAATATCTTTGTTATATAATCCAATAGCATCCACCTATTAGTGCTTCTTTATGCCCTTATAGTCTTTTCGCAGCTCTTTCCAATACAAATTTTTTAAGGTTAATTGCATACGGTTTTCGTAAACCTTTCGAATAGCAGATATATTTCTATAAAGTTTAATTTTTTATATTTATTCTTTCGAAAGTTCTAAGTTATTCATATATATCCCTCTGATTTATTATCACTAGTTCATTATTTATTTTTTAACAGACTATATGTGAAATAATAATTTTGTCCTTTCAAAAATATCCCTCCAAATGTTTATCTGGGAAAATAATATAAAAATATCTAAAATAATAAGAAGATAAATTTATCTCACTAACTAACTAAGATTAAGTATTTAATCTATGGTGAACTAGATTTTTCTAGCAAAGATAGACGGTAGAGATATATATGAATAACGTTGGATTTTTGAAAGGATAAATATGAAAAGTTAAATTTTACATGAATATATCAACTATTCGATATGTTTATAGGGATCCGAAAGCAATTAACCCAATTTTTTATATATTGTACTATAATATAGAAGAATTTAATTGCTTGATGTCTTGATACATGCACTTCAAATATATATATATATATATATATATATATATATATATATATATATATATATATATATATAGGGGTGGCAATCCAGCTCGCTGTTCGCGAGCCAGCTCATGTTCGGCTCGAAATGAGTTCGAGATCGAATCGCTCGTTTAGTAAACGAGCCGAACACGAGCCGAATTTTTCAGCTCGTTTAATAAACGAGCCGAACAAGAGCTGGGGTCAGCTCGCTCGTGTTCGGCTCGATAACGCCTCGTGTGTGTGTGTGTATATATATATATATATATATATATATATATATATATATATATATATATATATATATATATATATATATATATATATTACTATTTAGATTTTAATCTATTAATTTTTTATAAATTATATTTTTTTATTTTTTTTTCAGTTTTACATCTAATAATAGGAATGAAAATTAAACTTGTTATTCGCGAGTCAGCTCGTGTTCGGCTCGTTAATAAACGAGCCGAACACGAGCCAAAATTTTCAGCTCGATATTTAAACGAGCCAGCTCGTGTTCGGCTCGTTTATTAAACGAGCCGAACACGAGCCGACCCCAGCTCGCTCGTGTTCGGCTCGTTGGCACCCCTATATATATATATATATATATATATATATATATATATATATATATATATTATATATATATATATATATATATATATATATATATATATATATGCCAACATATCAATAAATCATAAACTTAAAATATTAACAAATTTAATTTTCTTTAGTAATTAAAAAATAATAATAATTTTTTTTTTTGAAAGACATTACATATATATCAGCAATCGCTAATTTCTTTTAATTAGATAAGTGAAAGGCCATATATTTCATCACAAAACCTTCAAAATATTTTTATTAAATTCTATGGGAAGTAAACAATGGTATAGGAGGAGTTAATCCACATTGAGACAATAAAAAAAGCAACCACAAAAATGGTGACTAAGGTATTGTTTGGAATCATGGTCATATATTTTTTTTTTTTGAAATAAAATTTTTATAAAATTAAATATGTCGTTATTTTTATAATAGTAATCATTCAATAAGTCCTAGCCAAATGAGAGATGACAACTTCTTTAAAAACAACTAAAATAATAATAATAATAATAATAATAATAAGTTAGTTATCAGTTTTTTTATTCAATAAGTCCTAACCAAAATCTGAAATTACAGAGGCTATCTATGAAAAAAATAAAAAATAAAAAATAAAATGTATATAAACTTAAACTATAATCCTTAATTCATAACATTCCTCTTGTATACAAACTAGGGGTGTCAACAAGTCGAATACGAGTGAGCTGGGGCGGCTCGTGTTCGGGTCGTTTAATAAACGAGCCGAACACGAGCTGGCTCGTTTAAATATCGAGCTGAAAAATTCGGCTCGTGTTCGACTTGTTTATTAACGAGCCGAACGCGAGCCGACTCACGAACAACAAGTTAGATTTTTTTTTTTCCACTATTAAATGTAAAGTTAAAAAAAAAAAAAACTCTTAATTAAATAATTAAGTCACAAATAATTATTATTGTTGACTTTTGATCCAATGATCAAAAAGTCAATTCTAATAATTAAATATTTTTAATATTTTTAAAAATATTCTATCTCAGTATAAATAAATAAGTTTTTTTTTATAATTTAGTCTCTTTATAACGGAATTGAATTTTATATTTAAGTTAGAATAAAAATTAAATAATAAAAATCTATATTATATATATAATTGTAAATAATATATATATAATATATATGTATTTGAGCTGTTATCGAGCCGAACACGAGCGAGCTGACCCAGCTCGTGTTTGGCTCATTTATTAAACGAGTTAAAAAAATCGGCTCGTGTTCGGCTCATTTACTAAACGAGCGATTCGATCTCGAGCTAATTTCGAGCCGAACACGAACTGGCTCACGAACAGCGAGCTAAATTAGCACCCCTAATACAAACTGTAGCAGGAAGAGAAACATATTTACCATCGATTCTTTTTTATTCTCTACTATATATGTTTCTATGTTATATTATAGTGAAGCGTTTTTAAGGACAACAGGAGGCAGGAATGTCAGCCTTTTCCCTATCCCTTAATTATATTCAAGAAATAATTTCATTTATGCCCTCTTGAAGTTCTAAAATATCATAAATGGTCCCCCGATTATGAAAATTTTATGAATAACCTACAAATCAGTTTAACAAATACTTTTATACATTTAAAATAGGATACACTACAATAATATTATGTTATAGCAATATTTTTAAGTACTTTTAAAATCTGAAAAAAATATCGCTGACAAAAATATCGGCACTTATTATTAGTGTCGTTATATGTGCAGTCGCTAGAGTATACAGAAACATATTATTGTAACATTTTATTAAATTAATATTTTAATTACTTATGCAATAAAGTTGCAAGTGTGAGGTTACAATATTTATAACGTGCATTCATTGTGTAATTGTTTTTGTGTTTCAATTGGTTAGAAAAGTTTTGCAAACTTATGCTCTAATTGGAATCTAACTCCTAGCATTTACTTTTTGAATTTAATTAATTGAAAGCTATAGGCATATGAAGCCTATAAAAAGTGACCTTGTTCTACTTTGACAGTATAACAAAAAATAATTCATATATTATTTCGTCTATATTTATATTTTATTATAAAATAGAGAGAGGTCAAAAAAAGGTGTTCTTTTTTATGGAGGTTTTGGCTCATCTACTTGTGCAGAGTTGGTGAAGCCACACAACGAGGGTCGAGCCGTTGTATCCTGGAGGGGACAAGTCAGTGTTTTGCTGCATCGGTTCGAAAGCTTTACTTAGGGTTTGAATCTCCTTAAAAAGAGCGAGATATTCGTACCTCGGCTTGATCGACTTGTTGATATTTTTCATATATTTTTATAGTTTAATCTTTATTTTGTGTATTTACACCAACACACATTATTATAATGTGTCCCAAAAATATATTCCTATAATCTAATTTTAGATATAGATGGTCCTAAAAATATATTTCTATAATTTAATTTTGTTATAATGATATTAACATTCTACCCCAAATTTTGAGCATTTCTTAGAGTGACTTAACTAGGTTAAAATGTTGGAATTATTTTAATTCATACCTTTCTGAATTTTGAATATGTGATTCTAATATATATATATATATATATATATATATATATATATATATATATATATATATATATATATATATGAGTTGTGCTGGAATGCTATTGATAGCACCAGCCTAACTTTGCCACCCATTTTGTAGCCATTGGTTTGCATTGAGATTCGTGCAAGCCCTTTAATTAAAAAGAAAAGCTTTTTACTTTTTTTTTTCTCTTTTTTTTCATTAAAGAGCCTCCACGAATCTCAATGCGATCCAATGGTTATAAAATGGGTGGCAAAGTTGGGCTGCTGCTATCAATAGCATTCCAGCCCAACTATATATATATATATATATATATATATATATATATATATATATATATATATATATATATATATGCGTAGGGCTACTATACTCTTATAAGTATAAACCCCTTTATACTTATAACTTTTTTATCCTTGGATAAAGGAATGTGCGGTTAGGATGATAGTGGTCCCCGTAGGATTTACTAGGTTGTTGAAAAAATAATATAAATTCTATGGACTACTATAATCCTAACCGCACATTCCTTTATCCAAAGGATGAAAACTTATGAGTACAAAATGATTTTACTCATAAGAGTATAGTGGCCGGACCCTATATGTAAAGAAGCTCTTGTCAGCCTCTTTATTATGTAACTTTGAATAAAATAGCATGATTTACAAAACTAACTAGCAAACAATAAAAATAATAATAATAAAAAAATCAACATTACTTTCTCTTCATTACATCATTTTTTATTTTTATTTTTTTTAAAGTCACATAATAAAGAGGCTGACAAGAGCCAGGCCTATATAGGGTTAGTTTTTTTGAAATTTATTTGGACCGTGCTGGCCCGGCTGGCACAGCCCATACGGACGGTGCCGTGCCGGGCCATGCATTAATTTTCGGCCCGGCACGGCCCAAGCTCGTGCAGGGCCGTGCTGACGTGCCCCAGCACGGCCCGAGGATCTGGACCGGGCCGGCCCGGCACGACGCTACAGTAGCTGTGTTGAGCCACAGCCCGGCTCGGAACCGTGCCGTGCCGGGCGGCCCGCGCCCGCGCCTGTTTTACATCCCTAGGTATGACATTGCTTATAGAGTTGTAGAGAATATGTTGTGATCTTTATGAAACCAACCAATGATTTTTAGGATCACTTTTTTTTTTTTTTTTTTTTTTTCTAGATCAAGATGGTCGTAGAGTTCCAACCTGACTATATATATATATATATACTATTAATAGTATCAAGTTATTTGTGCTATTAAGTTTTCTATACTTAGATCAACCTCTTTGATCATTTTCATCGGTTAAATTTTACTATTTTTCCAACCACCTATTAAATCCAAGGGGCCCACTATCATTTCAACCACACATCTATTAATTCAAGAGTTAAAAATTTAATAGTACCAATGACTTATACTATTAATAGTATTCCAGCATATATATATATATAAAATTAGGCTATAATAATATCGATAGCACCAAGCCATTTGTGCTATCAAGTTTTTAGCCGTTGGATTAAAGGATGTGTGGTTAAGATGATAGTGGTCCCCTAGGATTTATTAGGTGGTTGGTTGAATAGTAAATATCTTAGGGGACCATTATAATTCCAACCGTATATCTTTTCATCCAACGGCTGAAAACTTGATAGCACCAATTGCTTGGTGCTATCCATAATATTCTAGCCGGACTCATATATATATATATATATATATATATATATATATATATATATATATATATATATATATATATATATATATAATTGTACCACACTACAGCAAAACAAATTTTTATTTTTTATTATTTTTTTATATATATATCAATGGTCTTTAGCGTAAGTGGCAAAGGATTTGATGGTTGACATTCGAGACCCGAGTTTAAAGCCTAGTTGCTTCATATTTTCAGTTAAAGTTTATTTCAAAAATAAATGAAGCAAATAATATGCTACCTTTTTCTCTCTCTAAAAAAAAATACAATTTAATAGCGGTAATTATGAAATGGTCGCTATTAAATAATATCTAATTATACTTTAGCGATAATTATTTTAAACTTTATTTTTTCACCGACGAATAATTCTATGTTAAATATGTGGGCGTTTGGTCTAATTTTTTTAAAAATTCATTCGATAAGTGATTTTAATTTTTAAAATTAAATTTTTAATTTTTGAAGACTAAAATTAGAAGCAACTAAAATCTATTTTTTGAAATTAAATTTTAATTTTGGATTCAAATTTTAAAATTTTATTTTAATTTTATATTCAAATTTAAAATTTAAAATTTAAATTAAAATTTAAAATTAAAATTTTAATTTAACTTTTAATTTTAAAATTTCAAAATTTAAAATTTAAATATTAAATTTTAAATTTTAAATCTCAACTTTTAAAATTTTAATTTTTAAATTTAAAATTTAAGATAAGATAAAATTTTATTGTAGTGTCATTCCCACATATGATGTGCATGTGTTTATCATTCATAATGCTACAAATATCTTAAAAACGTACACCAGCACAATATTGTATCTAAAATATTATTAATTAGTTATATATATATATATATATATATATATATATATATATATATATATATATATATATATATATATATATATATATGACTTGACCTTTTAGAACTCTCAAAAAATTATGTCATTTGTTGACCGACATATGTACAAACAGATACGTCAAAAATATTATAAAATATATGAATCAATTCTTAACAATCTTTTTCAATAAATATTTTATATAATGGATCGTCTTCACCATAGATGGCAAAGGACTAATTATAATAATTGATACTTAAAATTTTAAATTTAAAATCTAATTATTTCATTTATCCTGTTAGGTTAATTTTTAAATAAATGAATGAAACTAATATATAGTTATCTTTCTTTCAAAAAAAATTATAAATGTCTTACATATTAAGAATAGTAGTCTTGAATCATATACAAAAATAAAATTTTAACCTAAATGCATTGTATAGGATATCTCTTCACCTATTAGTTTAAATTTTTAAATTGGATTTGAATCATTTAATATGGTATCAGGTCTAGATTTATGCCTTCCTACTTTCTATCTAGCTTACTAGCCATATGTAGGGGTGTCAACGAGCCGAACACGAGCTGGCTCGTTTAAATATCGAGTTGAAAAATTTGGCTCGTGTTCAGCTCATTTATTAACAAGTCGAACACGAGCTGACTCACGAACAACAAGTTTGATTTTCATTCCTATTATTAGATGTAAAACTAATATATATATATATATATATATATATATATATATATATATATATATATATATATATTCGAGCCGTTATCGAGCCGAACACGAGCGAGCTGATCCCAGCTCGTGTACGGCTCATTTATTAAACAAGCTGAAAAATTCGGCTTGTTTACTAAACGAGCGATTCGATCTCGAGCCGAACACGAGCTGGCTCGCAAACAACGAGTTGAATTACCACCCCTAGTCATATTTCAGTCATTAATAACACATGAAATTATTTGTACAGAATAATTATTTATTTGTATAATATGATTGTTGCGTTGATGAGAATTATACTACGTATTTCTAAGGGTTTCATATATGAGGTCATGTGATTGCATTAGATTTGTGACGTGTGCTACTAGAGCCTAACAAGCATGTCTTAAAAATTGGTCTTGTGAGTCACATAAAACTCCATGTCAGATACCAAACAAAATCCTAATTAATCAGTATACTATACAAAGGATATATCCTTTGTTTGCCTATTTCGAAAAGGGTATATATAAATATACATTCTTTTAGAGGTGTATATCTTACATTTCATTCTATTTTAGAGTGGGATAAATTTCACTCATCACTTGATGTGGCCAGTAAAATATTACCCACCCCAGAATGGGATGGAATGTAAGATGTACATCCTTTCACCTAACATCTCTCTTTGGAAAACACATGATACAAAATTAAATTACTCTATTTTTTTTTTTTTTTAATTCGTCCGTTTGAAAGAATCAATTAAGTAAAAAAATAAATTAGGCTAAAATATAAAAAAAATCTCTTGTAATTACTGGTTTTTTTACTTTTCGTTTTTTATTTTTAAAAATCTATATTTTACCTTCTTAAAATATCAAAAAATATTTTTAAAAAATTATGGTGTTAGTGGAGAGAGTAAAATGACCATATTATTTTTTACTTGTTCTATAAAATATATATATATTATATATATATATATATATATATATATATATATATATATATATATATATATATATATATCATTTTAATGATATTTTCGATATAAATTATAAGAAATTGACGGAATATTAACGGAATTCCTAACGGACGGGAGCCAAATACATCAACTTAAATTTTTTAGGATATATGTAAGATTTTGAAAGTCAGAGGAAAAAAATAAAAAAGTAGATATTTACAGGGAGATTTTATATAATTTAGCCAAAAAATTTACTCTATAATATTGATTTTACAAAGTAATTCTGGAGTAAAAAAAAAATAAATTTAGACCTCTTTAAAAAAATACTCTATTTTTCTTGACGTTTCCTACCCCTTCTTCCTTCTCCGTTATTCTTCGTCCTTCCTTTCCATCTTCTCTCATTTTCCCTCTCTCTTTACTCTCGCCGCTGTCGCTACCGTTGCTAACGACGAGGACAACACCACTCTTGTAAATGCCATGGCGACGGGAGGAATAATAGTAGTGGTGACAGTAGTGGTGACGGTAGAGATCGGGCTGGAGGAGGAGGAAGAGGAGGAGAAGGAGATGATTGTCGCAGTCATCTCGGGAATCGTAAAAAAAAGGGTGGAAAGTGAAATCCCAACTGATTTTTTTTTTATTTAATCGTTATACCAAAAATTCATCATGATTTTAACCGATGAAAAACTCGAACGATGAAAGAGTGACAGAAGATAATAAAGAAGAAGATAAAATTTAAAGTTCGGCTACTATACTATCGATAGCACCAAGCATTTGGTGCTATCAAGTTTTCTATCGTTATATCAACTCCTTTGATCATTTCTATCTATTAGATCATACTATTTTTCCAACCACCCATTAAATCCAAGGGGCCAACTATCATCCCAACCACACATCCTCTAATTCAAGGATTAAAAATTTAATAGTACCAATGACTTGGTGCGATTAATAGCATACTAGCCTACTTCTAAAATTTATAATTTTTTCAAATTTACAATTTAATATATAATATTTTAAAATTTATGATGAAGAAGAATATCATATTTAATATAATATTTATTTAATTATTTAATTTTTAGTTATATTTTAAAAAAAAATTAATTTGATACAATTTGATCCAAAAACAAATTCGTCTTATATTTGATTAATACAATTTTTTCTTAATTTATTTTATATATATAAGAATTAAAACAGAGTATTTTTTTAAGAAAAAATTTTAAAAAATATAAATTTTTTTAAAATATCAAATATATTATAAAATAAAATTTTATTTTATTTTTTAATAATTACCAAACATATCCGGATTGTGTAATCTTTTACAAGATTGAGTTGCCTAAAGCAATATATCATTGAGAGTGAAGAAGCGTGAGAAGCACTTGCTCCACTCAACTTGTGTTTTGTGTACCTTTTTTTTTTTTTTTTTTTTTTTAACTAAAAGAGGTAAGTAGGCAAGCACACTTTTGAATTTATTGTACTTTACAGAGACAGTGGGCCAAATTTTGAATATTTTTTAGGGTTTACTGAACTCCAACAGGTCCTGATGGTGCAGTGGCCCAATATCAATGAGTACTTGGGATAAAAACAATATTGGGAATCATCGATCAAGATAAGGGTAGTTTTGAGTGCCTATATTTGGTATGTGTCTTCTGGCCGACTGGCCCTTCAATCATCATCCAAAAGGGCCTATGTGTGATGGATAAAAGGAGTAATAAGAGAAATGCTTTTTGTACACCCCAAGTGGGGTGTACATCTTACACTCTACATCTTACATTTCATTTATCCAAGAATGTGATGAATTTCATCGGTCACTTCGAAATAACCGATAGGTTAGTCTCCATCTTTGAATGAGGTGGAGTGTATGATGTACACCCCATATGAAGTGTACAAGTAGCATTGCCAGAGTAATAAACGCACCGCATGGGGCCACAATTAAGTACGTATTTGTTGATATATATATATATATATATATATAGAGAGAGAGAAGATAGATAGAGATATAGATATAGAGAGAGCTGGAGTACGGCTACTATACTATTAATAGTATTAAGTTATTAGTGCTATTAAGTTTTCTACTCTTAAAGATTAATCATTTTGATCATTTTCATCCGTTAAATTTTACTATTTCTCCAACCACCTCTATAGATAAATATAAAATATGGAATTAGTGTAAAAAAACGTTTGGGATGGTTTCAGTGATAAGAGATTTTGTATTTGATACGATAATGAGGAATAAAAGAAATAAAAAAATTTAGTTGGATTAAATGATCTTTTTGCCCCAAACTTTATTATGTGATAAAGTTTGTTAAATTTTAATTTCTTTCTTTTAATTAATGGATTAAAGTCTTACATAAAATGAGATAAAATCAAAATCAAAATCAAAATTAAAATCAAATTATATTTCATGAAAATAATATTTAATTTAACATTTCATTTGATCTATTTTATAAAAAAAATAAATTATTCATTATGTTTTTATTAAAAAAATAAATTATTCATCATATTATTCAAAAAAAAATGAATGAGATAAAATCCAAATCAAGGGTAGAAGAAGATGTCGCCTCGGAAAGCGACATAGGAGAGGAGCTGTGCCTTGGGAGGCGACACAGGAGAGGAGTTGTGCCTCGAGAAGCGTGCTAGGGATAATTTTGGAAAGGATACCTCGGGAAGCGTGCTAGGGATAATTTTGAAAAGGATAATATAATGGGAGTAATTTTGGAAAGGAAAATATAGTAAGATTTTACTGTATGAACAGTAATTCTCACTTATACCCGTAGTTCCTGATGTGTTTGAGGGGATAAAGAGATATTCCCTTATCCCCCAAGCTATTCCCATTTCAAACAGGCCCAAGAAGTTCACTATCATTTCAATCATATATCTTTTAATTCAAAAGTTAAAAATTTAATAACACCAATGATTTGATATTATTAATAGTATTCCAGCCTAGTTCTATATAGCTGTATTATATATTATAATATATATATATAATATATATATATATATATATAATATATATACTATATATATATATATATATATATATACTATTATAATAATATATATATAACATTTGATAGTATAAGACTATACCGCCACTACACCAAAATGTGCTTGTAGAGGCGGTTCTTAGTTATTGTAGCGGCGGTTTAAACCGCCTCTACAAGATCTAGAGGCGGTTCTAATGACCGCCTCTGGACCGCCGGCGTAGACGCCGCCTCTACGTTGTATAGGCGGTTTGGGGGACCGCCGGGGAATACTAGAGACGGTTCTCTAGTGGCGGTTTGGACCACCGCATCAAATTTTTTATTTATATATATATATAATTTCGTAATAACATAAAGGCGGTTTAAACCGCCGCTACGAATGTTGTATTGTAGAGGTGGTTCAAACCGTCTTTACTAATATTATTTTATAGAGGTGGTTTAAACCGCCTCTATAAAGGTTTGCTATTTAGAAACGGTTTAAACCGCCTCTACAGATTAACAAAATCTCATTATAAAGAGGCGGTTTGAACCGCCTCTACGTAAAAAATAAAATAAAAAATTATATTTAATAATTATTTTAAACCGCATTTATACACATAACATTTCAGATTCGATGACAATCATACAAAATTTGTCATTTAATTTCAAACATACACTAACAATACAAGAAACAAAACAATTCTCAACAAACAGTAAAAAAATATCATCAAGACTTCATAATTTAAGAAAACATACCAACCAAAACACATAACATATCGTTCAATAAGTATCATAGAGAGTAGTAATGTCGTAATAAAAAAAGTATCATAATTTGTCAATATTTGAGTTGTCAATCATTCACAAAAATTTAAATTGCATTTCAATGTCCTTCATTTGTGGCCTCGGGCGCGTGACTTGCATTCGATGAAAAATTATTTGGAGAAAATGCCCCAACCATATTTATTTTGTCCCCAGCAACCTAAAAAAAAATCAAACATTATAAAAATTATTAGTTATATGACAACATATATATATATATATATAATAACTTGCGATTAATTTAACATACCTGTAATAAATTTGTTTTTAGCTGAGCCATTTCCTCTCGCATCTCGCGCATTTCTTCTTTGAGCTTTTTTACTTCCTCTGATTGACTTTCTCTTGATTCATCTATTGTAGGTAAATTTATATGTTTTACGTCATAATATGATCTTAGCGTAAGTCCCAACCCTAAACCTTTCACAAGTCCATTATGCTCAGGACCTATGACATCTAGAAAGGCTTCATCCATCAGCTTGTTCGTATCAGATTCGGAACTTTGTGAAAGTGTAATGAATTTTGCACGGGCATCATCCTATTAGAGATTTGAAAAAAAATATTAATATTTCACAAATTATATGAATGTTAAATATGACTATATGATAGAAAATTATACTTACCAAATTTTTCTTCGCATCTTCATTCACAAAATCTCCATTCTTTTTCTTATGAGTTTCCTCCCAAAAAGTAAGCCGATCAGGTTCTTTACCAAGAACAATTTTCTATAATTATAAATAATAATTTCTAACTTATAAAACACATGGCATATTATTTAAAATAAAATAAATTTAAATGTCGAGCTATTACCTCGCCAAATGATGCCCCCTACATTAAAAAAGGACTGATTAAAAATCGACTAAGATTGTGGAAAGCTGGAAAAAATTTGCATCTGAATTTAAATGTCGAGCTATTACCTCGCCAAATGATGCCCCCTACATTAAAAAAGGACTGATTAAAAATCGACTAAGATTGTGGAAAGCTGGAAAAAATTTGCATCTGCACTCGTCCTACCAAACTTAAACAAATAGCCGATCTGACATATCAATTTACATCAAGGGCTCTGCAGTGCATTGTAAATGACAACAAGAACAACAAAAGGATCATTATAAACAAGAAGTATCAATAAATGCAAATAAGGAAAACAACCGCTGGAAGAGGGAAAGATGAAACCAGTCAAAATGTTCTAACAACAGTTGCAACAAAAATGATGACAAAACAAATAGCAAATTCGGAGAAAAGGAGGTAAATTATGTAACAGGAACAGAGCAAAACATATTTAGAACAGTTCTTAATCGACTAAAAACAAGCAGCTAGGTTAAATTACAGATCATTTTTCCTTTAGCAAATAAAAAACAAGATACTAAGGGCAAAGAAAATGCAACCCAAATGATGAGAATGTACGAAATGCTCATATTTTCAAGTTGCAACTATGAAATATTCAAATACATAGAAAATGAACTAACCTTTGACCAGCAATAGATAACATCCATTAAATATGGCCTAATAGTTGACTCCACGTATTCCTCCACATTTATGTCTAGCTTGCAATCACGTTGTATCTAAACACGGAAAAAAGAATTGGCACGTTTTGGGGTGCATGTACCGAAGCTTCACCAAATGAAATATACAGCGTAAAAGTAATTCACCAACCTCTGCAATTCTTCTCGCAGCATCCTGAAGTTGTTGCAAAGGCTTTGCAAGCTCACTTCGCAAGTGTATTTGCTCATTAGACTTATCGCAAGGAATAAAGCAGCTAGCAAGAGCAGCCACTTGATGATGATCGAGATCGTTAAATGTACCTGATCATCATCGACCATTTAGATCTGGTCTAGCACACAAAGAATAAAAAGTACAAATAAACAGCAAAAGTGATAATACTATAATGACCCTGTCAAGTACTGTTTATGATGATAGACCAAATTTGATAATAAGATAACAAAGACTGCCAAAAATACTCTACACATATTTGGAAAGGCACAACAATAAAGGGCATAATAGCAGGGTGAATGAAAACTAACGGAAGCGTCAAGACGACATACCAGCCTGCCAGGCACCAAGTATAGCAATACTTTTTTGGGCCTGATAATCTCATAAATAATCTTCTTCTCAAGCTGAGCTATGTCAAGACCCAGGTTGTGATATTCAGCAAGTTCAGCCTATAAATTAAAACAGTTTAGTTCCCCTATAAACAGTTAACAAGTGCAACTCCCTTCCCAAATGGACTAAAGTACCTCGCCAGAAGAATCAAGTAAGGTAGCTTCTTTCTCCAACCTAGAAATTTTTTGTGCCATTTCCGGCAATGCCTGTAGCGAGAAAAGAATTATTGTGACAAATTGCATGAAAATGCCTGGCACAGCACGTAACTTAAAGCTTTTTCAAAGCAACCTTCTCATACTGAAATTGGTGGAATGAATTTCTGATAACGTGCTCAGCAGTAAATTGACCCTCTCTGCACGACTCATTAGATTCAAGATAGAATAATAGCTTAACCTGAAAGTACTGACTAAAGGAGCAGGTTTTCCTAAAACCATGTCCTTGAGAACGCTCATTTCCATCTGCACAGAAAAGGATGACAAATTATTAGCCTCTGTTTTTTGAAGATGCAATAGCAACTCAAAAGATTTCCTAGTACCCCAAAGATAGAAATACCAGACTGCATAGATTTTAAGTTTTGATTCTAAATTTGTTGACACAGGCACTCAGAAGTAATATTTCTAATATTAAGATCAGAAAGAAAAACAAAAAAATTCCATGTTGACCTGCAGAATTAAGATAACAATAGATTTCCCATGCCGACTGGCAATGCCGATGGACTATCAACATAATGTGTGGAGCAATCTCCATTGATGAAGTTGGCCTTTGATAAGCTTGGGGGTTACACTTCACATGGATGGAAATGTCTAATTAGTGATGCACTTGATTTCCAAATTAGTTCATGCTATACAACATATTTCACTAAAATTTGGTAGTGCTATATAAATGAGTAGTGTGGCTTAAGAGTGTCAGATATAATAATCATTTTGTAAGGAATTGTGCAATTATCGTTCTACCTTCTCACGTAATGCTGCATTCTCCTTTAGGAGTATCTTTTCCTGAATCAGACACAATGCAATTAGTCGCGGATTGTAATCTAGATAATATATAGCAGTTGAGCAATACTTGGTGTTGAAAAGAAATTGCTATGTTACCTTCTCTTTAAGCTGCATAATCTGCTCTTCTAGTAAACTTGTCTGCATTTTGTATATTAAAAAAGAAATGCCACATTAATATCTTCTTACTGATGTGCTAAGAATAATGTATGCTATGTTATATTCCATTATGAATCACCTTCCTTCCCCTGATGCTATGTAGGCTCTGCTCGAGCTTTCCTTCTAATTGATGCAATTCTTCAACTGAGCACGAATCTAAATTTTCACCTAAAAGCTTCCTGTAGGAATCCCAGTTGTTCAACAAACAAAAATACCGAATTTTATGTAGTACTTAGTGCAATACTTGTTAATTTTCCCCTCAAAAAAAAATACTTGTTAATTCCTCTGATAATCTGGTAAAAGGAATAATAGAGGTGTCTGAATAACTAGATATCAAATACATACTTCTTGGATGATTCAAGAACCTGTAGCTTTTTTGACATGCTAGCTGTTTCAACCTTTAGTTGCTGCAATTCAAACAATTTATTTTCAGCAATCACAATAGCTAGTAAATTCTTTTTTTTTTTTTTTGGAATAATGATAGCAAGTAAATTCTGCTCCAGAATATTAGAAAACCAAGTAAAGAGAATAAAGCTAAACAATAAAAGAATGCAAAGTTATAGCATGCATCCACACCTGTATATTTTGTTCTATGGTTGTGTTGTTCTTGTTGCTGTCTTCTTTGGCATGTACTTTATACCTTTCAATAGTTCTTTGCATGCTGAACAATTCAAACGTAACAGTGAAAAGGCAGGGAATATAGCTGATAAATGATATGAAATGTGGTGGGGCTGGCTGCGCGCGGCAGCGCTGGGGGGGGGGGGCGGGGCGTTGTGGTGGGGCTGGCTGCGCGCGGCAGCCGGAGGGGGGTCGCGCGCGGTGAGGAGGGGGGGGGGGGGGTGTGGTGGGCTGGCTGCGCGCGGCAGCCGGAGGGGGGTCGCGCGCGGTGAGGGAGGGGGGGGGTGTGGTGGGGCTGGCTGCGCGCGGCAGCCGGAGGGGGGTCGCGCGCGGGGGGGGGGGGGGGGGGGGGGGGCGGCGGGGGGGCGGTGTGGTGGGGCTGGCTGAGCGCGCTGGGCAGCGGCGGGGAGGGGGGGGGGGGGGGGGGAGGAGAAGGGAGGAGGGACCATACCTTAGCCGCTGACGGAGGGGACCATGCATGCCACGCGGTGATGCCGCCGACGGGAGAGGGGAGAGGGGAGAGTGGAGAGTGGGAGGGGAGAGTGGGTGGGTGTGGGAGGAGATGGTTTTGGGGGGAAAAAATTAAGATTTCTTGGGAGAAAAGAAAAAAGGGGGGAAAAGAAAAAAGAGATTAGAAAAAAAAATTTTACATGTAGAGGTGGTTGTGCCAAAACGCCTCTAAGACGTCTCTATGGTAGAACATAGAGGCGGTTACAACAACCGCCTCTACGCAACCGCCTCTACATGCACCTTTTCTTGTAGTGGCGCGCGGCAAGAAAGGAGCCGCACTCTACTGATAACTTTGACTTGAATATTTTACGCTAATTAAAGTTAAACCCTATATAAGTTAATTACTAATAATAATACTAATTTTTGCTTGGAAAATAAGTTTTCCGCATATGGTAACAAAACTAGGGACGGCAATCAAACAAAGCGTTTTCAAGACTAGTATATATATATATATATATATATATATATATATATATATATATATATATATATATATATATATATATATATATATATATATATATTTGGCTCTCTTCGAAGGTCGAAATTAAATGAACCGAGATTGAATATAAATTTAGGCTCGAAACATTACTAATTTATTGATTTAAAATGACAATATTATTTTTGCCATAAAAGATTATGTTTAAAGTGACAAAATTTATATTTAGCTACTGATGCATGCGCCGGCGAGATCTATTGCGGTAACATGTGGCGACATTTTTTTTCGCCACTATAAACATTTGGTGGTAATATTTTGTATAGAGAAATACTACTTATACACCCAATTATGAATGTACATCTTACACCTCCATTCATCCAAGGGTGAGGATCTCTCCACCCATCACATCAAGTGATGGGTGAAATTCATCCCACCCTTGGATGGATGGGATGTAAGATGTGATGTGATGGGTAAAATTTATCACACCCTTGAATGGGTGGGATGTAAGATATACACACCTTTTAGGATGTATACTTAGCTTTTTTTTTTTTTTTTTTTTTTTTTTTTTTTCGATAACGACTAAAATCACCACCATATGATAATTATCTTGTAGTGAAAATAATTTCAAGCCTGAACGGTACTTAGGTTGGTCAGGCTCGGCTTCAATATGCTCAAAATTATATATATATATATATATATATATATATATATATATATATATATATATATATATATATATATATATAGTCCGGCTAGAATACTATCGATAGCACCAAGCAATTTGTGCTATCAAGTTTTTAACTGTTGGATGAAAAGATATGCGGTTGAGATTATAGTGGTCCCCTAATTATATATATAATTAGGCTGGAATACTATCGATAGTATCAAACCATTGGTGCTATCAAGTTTTTAGCCGTTGGATTAAAAAATGTGTGGTTAAGATGATAGTGGTCCCCTAGGGTTTATATATATATATATATATATATATATATGATTAGGCTGGAATACTATTAATAGTACCAACTTATTGGTGCTATTAAATTTTTAGCCATAGGATTAAAAAATGTGTGGTTGAGATGATAGTGGGAACCTTGGGTTTAATAGGTGGTTAGAAAAATAGTAAAATCTAACAGGTGAAAATTATCAAAGGGGTTGATCTAAGGGTAGAAAACTTGATAGCATCAATAACTTGATACTATTAATATTAATAATATAATAGCCGGACTCTATATATATATATATATATATATATATATATATATATATATATATATATATATATATATATATATATATATATATATATTGTGATTATTTTGAAAATATATATAGATTTAGTCAAAAAATTATAAATATTTTATATATTAAAATCTGTTATTTATCTTAAGAATATTAACTTTTAAATAATTAAAGAATTTAATTTTAATAAAAAAAATGAATAGAATTCCACGCATGTACTTCATTGATAAAGAGAAGATATTCAAAATTTATTATTATTATTATTGTTATTATTATTATTATTATTTTATATTATATATATATATATATATATATATATATATATATATATATGTATATATATATATAGTTAGGCTAGAATACTATTAATAACTTATCATTTATTTCTTTGTTATTGTACTGTATGTCACCCATTACATACATGTTTTTTGTTCAAACAAATTTTTTTTTTTTTTTGGGTTCAAAAATAGATAGTTTGGTAAACTATTGCAAAGGTTTTTGTTTGAAACTCTTTAAGTATTTCTTTTGTGGAGTAAAACGTCGTATTTCATACATTGTGTATAGATCTTTAATTAGATTATAAATTGCACAAGCATAGAACTCGTCAACAGGGATGTTAACGGACCGGATTCAGAATGAATTTTCAAAAATTCGAATCCGAATCCGAATCTGACTACCAAATCTGAATCCAAATCAGAATACGACGGATTTTAAAAATTCATATCTAAATACGAATCCGATCAAAAATTTAAAATTCGAATTCGAATCTAAAAATCCAAACCCGAAATAATTATTTTTTTTCTCTTTATAATATTTCAAAATATATTATATTAAATTTAAAATTTTAAAATATAAATTTAAATAGAATATCAAATATTTATATACATATATTATATAACGTAAAATGAATTCGGGTTCGGGTCGAGTTCGAATTCGGATAGGATACAATCAAAATCCATATCCAAATTCAAATCCGTCGAGTTTTTATATTTTATATTCATATCTGAATCCATATCCGTTTAATATCGGATAAATTCATTTCGTTCAGATTCGAATTCGGATAAAATTTTAGATATCCGTACCAATTGACATCCCTACTTGTCAAGCAGTTCATTTAGAGCTCAAGCTTGAAAAAGCTTGGCTCGATCAAATGAATTTGAATTCAAACTTGATCAAAATTTCAAGCTGAAACTAATTTCAAGTCAAGTTTGAACAAAAGCAGGCTCGATCAAGCTTAGCTTATTTCCACCCCTAATTATATATATCAAGCTACCAACTAAAAGGGCGGAAACTAACGCTAGTATTGATAACTTCTGAACCAACTATTTTGAGCCAGTGATTTGTGTTGGCTTAAAGGAGTCAGCATTTTGTTCTGTCGCGAAAAATCAGATTGAGCCGAGTCATATTTGAAATAGCGTGAGACTGGATTGAACCGAGTCATGCTCCAAATGGCGTAAGACTATAGTTAGGCTAAGTTACAATCGAGACCCGTGGGCGTAGTATTTGTACGATTTAGATGAATTAGTTACGTATTTTGAACAATTCGAGCTTTTGGAATTAATGATTAGCGTTAACGATCCAACAATTTAGACCTACAAACTGCTAATATTAGTAGGCAAGGTCAATCTGTTATGTAGTCCATGAGCCACCCATTGGATAATATAGAGACACTACAATAAAATTATGCTATAGCAATATTTTTAAGTATTTCTAAAAGCTAAAAAAAGTACCGCTAGTAAAAATATCGATACTTATTATTAGTATCGCTATATGTGCAGTCGCTAGGGTGTATAGCGACACATTATTGTAATGTGTCTCAAAAAATGTCCTTATAATCTAATTTTGGATATAGATATAATATAGATATGACACTTATATAAAAGTGTCACAAAAATATATCCCTATAACCTAATTTTATTGTAGTGAGATTATATTTTGTCATGTAGGGTATGATACATTACTAATGATAAGTTGGAGTACTAGAAGTCTTTGATGGCCAGTAGTTCTGAAGCCAGAAAGTTGCTACTAAGGTGTGTTTGGAATTGAAATTGAAATGGGAATAAGAGGAATATCCCTCTCATCTTTTCAAACACACCAGGAATTAATTGGTATAGCTTGTTCCAGTACAACTAGAATAAATGAGAATTACTGTTTTCACTCTTCCCGCCCACCCTCTTACTTTTTTTTTAAATACCCTCTCACGTCTACCGAGGCACCATCTCTCACCTTATTATTACATAATAAAATTTGAGGGCAAAAAAATCATTTAAAACAACTAATACTCTTTATTCTTCTTATTCCTCATTATCATACTAAACACAAAATTTTTTATTTCTGGAATCATCCCAAACGCTTTTTTATACTAGTTCCGTACTTTATACTTATCGCTGGAATAGTTAGTTCTGTCTTATCCCTGTAATAGCAAGTTGCTAATATTTATACCCCTTTGAGCTTTGAGGGTATAAATAGTAGTTCTGAAACAAAATGTGGGAGCTTACATGGATAACCATACCTATTCATTAATTCCTGCAGCCTCTTGTGTTTCTGTGACCTACTCAACCTAAGCATTATGAAAAGAGTAATAGTTTGTGCACATATTTTAATTATTTCTTCCAAATTATTGGTTCTGCATGTTATTTGTCCCTTAGAATTAATAGCTATTACTTAATGAAGGATAAGGCCACCAAGGTCACTTACATTATTTTAAAAGACCCTTGGCCCCAAAGATAATAATAGTACATTAAGAGAAACTTTAATTAGAAACTGTGGTAATGCTCTGTGACTTTTGCTCTTATCAGGTTCAATCTTGTATAAATTAAGTAGCACATTGGATAAAGAATAAAGAATAAAGAATAAAGAATCCTTATTCCTTAAATTAAAATGATAGTGATCATTTCACACGTACTCTAGATCCATGAAAAGCATGCACATTGGTTTGTTTTAATGGTTTTTACTTAATTAATATGGATTAGACCTACCTTAGTTAGTTTGCAAGGATACACTAGATATAAAAAAAATGGAGGTATGGCCTTTTAGTAGTTACAAAATATATAGTGGGCCAAGCTAGGGACCACATAGGAGCATTTTCCTAATAGCAGTTTCTAATTAAGACCATTCCATCATAAGATATAAATATTCTTGAAAACAATTATAAAATTTGACTTTAAAAAGTTATGCCTAGTTTAGTAAGGCGGCGGCTAAATACACTACTTTTATATTAAAAAATGATCAAAAAAATATTTTAAGCGGTTTCTAACTTTCCTCCTTTCATACTATAAAATTACGATTGCAATTATAATTTTAATGCATTATTAGAGAATGAAAGATTAAAAGTGTTTTTAGATATTTTTGAATCTTCTACAATATAAAAATATTGCTTTTAGCTACACTACCAAATCAAGCCTTAATTAGGTCATATTCAAATTTGTCCACATGTAAGCTAGATGCCTCTCAAGCTTATAAAAGTATTCCAACTCAATTCTCTCTCTCTCTCTCTCTCTCTCTCTCTCTCTCTCTCTCTTCCTTCGTAGAATAATTTGTTAAGAAAAAAATTAAAAATTTTTTTTGTTTGGAAATAAAAGATGAAGCTTATTCGATTCTCTTACACTACAACAAAATTAGGTTATAACGACACATGTTTGTGACACTTTTATATAAGTGTCCTATCTATATTCCATTTATATCCAAAATTAGATTATAGGGACATATTTTTGGGACACATTACAAAAATGTATCGCTATACACCCTAGCGACGGCACATATAGCAACACTTATAATAAGTGTCGATATTTTTGTCAGCGACACTTTTTTTAGATTTTAGAAATACTTAAAAGTATCGCTATAGCCTAATTTTATTGTAGTGTTATTTCTTTCCTTGCAACCAAACCAGACGCTGTCTTAAAATGATTCAAATCATCTCAAGTATAACCTAAGTTTTTTGTTAATTAGCTTGAGAGAGAATGAGAGAGAGAGAGAGAGAGAGAGGTCCAAATCCTCTCAAGTATAGTACAAAGGATGGCACAATAATTTCTTCCTTTATACCTATATAGTAATTAATAATAAAATATTAATAATTAATATATTATATCTTAGTTTATTTACTAATTAACTTTATAAATAATTAACCAATTGATTTATTATTCTAATAAACATTTAATTAACTATTTGAGTAATTAATTTATTATTTATAATGAATTAGCTAATTAAAAAATTAATTATTTAGTTTGTTTATGTAATAACTAAAATTTTTATTGATTCACCAATTTATATTTTGACTAATCTAATTAATTAATTTATTAATTAATTAATCTATTAATTTATCAAATTATTTATGATTAGTTAATTTATAAATTAACAGTACTCATGATTAATTAATTAATAGTTAATTAATGTACTTAATTAATTTATTAAATAATATTTATGATTATCTAACTGTACTCATTGTTAAGTAATTTATTTATTTAATAAATTATTATTTAATTTATATTTGATGTTAATTAATTAGATAAAATATTATTATTTGAAATATATAAGTACTCTTATTCCTACTAATTCTTTTTAATTATCCAAACGTCATTTTTTTATTGCCGAAAATAACTTAATTTTCATCGAAATGCAAAGTTGGCCTATTTTCTATTTATCTCAAAAGTTGTATCTATATCAAGAATAATTAAGGGCAGCTTATTCTTAAACCAAACAGAAGTTGTATCTACATCAAGAATAACCAAGGGCAGCTTATTCTTGAACCAAACAGAAGTTATATCTATATCAAGAATAACCAAGAGCAACTTACTCTTGAACCAAACAATATCTTAGGCACCATTTGGTAATGGGTTAAGGTAGAACTAGCTAATCCTCGGATAAGTATAAAGTACGGAACTAGAGTAAAAAAACGTTTGGGATGGTTTCAGGGATAAGAGATTTTGTGTTTGGTATGAGAATGGAGAATAAAAAGAATAAAGAGATTAGATTGGAATAATTTACGTTTTTGCCCTCGAGATTTAATATGTGATAAAAGTTGTTAAAATTTAATTAGTTTGTTTTAATTAATGGATTAAAGCTTTAAAAAAATTAAGATAAAATCAAAATCATAATCAAATTATATTTTTTTAAAATAATATTTAATTTAACATTTTATTTTCTCAAATTAAATTTAAAATTTCAAATATAAAATTTCAACATTTAAATTTTAAATTTTATAATATTAATTTGTGATGATGAGAGTGTATTGGGAAGAGAGAAAGGAGATGGGATGAAGGAAAAGAGAGAGAGGAGAGAGAGGGATTTGTGATGATGAGAGTGTATTGGGAAGAGAGAAAGGAGGGGAGGAGGGATAGTTTGGTAAAAAAAAAAAATTATAAAATAATGGATAAGAATTGTTGTTCCAGCTTATTCTGCTTGTACTGGAACTAGCTGTACCGGATAATTCCTGATGCGTTTGGTAGAATAAGGGGATAAACCCCTTATTCCTTATTCTAGCCCCGAAACAAACGGTACCTTAGTGTCTATTTCATGTCAGAACAACTTATCTATTGATAACTAGTGCACTGTAGACCTATTTTGTTCAATACATTTCATTTATCTACAACTGTAATATTTGATAAATAAGAAATATAATCAAAGCCGAGATAAGAATACTATATTCAGTCTCCTAGTCAGCTTCTGAAATAAGATAAATTATTTTATACGAAGATGAAATGCACTATTCATGAGATCGAACAAATATGGCGACGGCGTTCGATCGCGCAAACCTCTCCAAGCTCTGCAATGTTCGCAATTGAGCCATTCACATCCTCGATTCTCTCCTTGCCCAAACATGCTCTATCCAAGATTTATGGTTTGAGACAAATCTCTTTTACTGTGATGAGCAGGATTCCCGCGGAGGATTACAGCTTGACCAGCAGCTTGTGCAGGCTCATTTTTGTTTGATAGAGTTTGTCACGCCCCGAGTCCGCCAATTTGTACGGTTCGGGCACGCCAACAGACCCGCCAATCGGGTAAAACCTTTTTCTACCCGAAAGGAACGGTAACATCCATAATAACACAACAAGTGTATGCGGAAGCTCAATATCAGAGTACTAAAAATCACTATAAATTTAAACTTTCATTTAATAAACTAATGCGGAAATGAAAGCATACAGGAGTGAACTATAAAATTAAACTTATTACACTTTACAATTCTGAACTTGCAAATAAAATATTCCATTTCCTTTACATAATTCCTCACCATACAAGGTTCACTCAAGAAATATATAGAAAGGGATACCTCTGCTAGACCCTCTAGGTCACTATGCTGCTGGGCCCTTGCCCCTGTCGTATGCCTCGCTGTCGTCTGCATCTGATCCGTCTCAACCGCTGCATCCATTCCCGAACCTGTGGGGGGAGTCACCCAAGGGGTGTGAGAACTTACGAGCGAGTTCCCAGTGGGTTCAACCACCGAGAGAAAGTGTCCTACACCACTTGGTCCAATGGAAGCAATAATAATAGTGTGCTAGGAAACTAAAATCCTCAACATCAATATGCAGCTATGCAATAATATATCACTACACTATCTGTGTACAACCATCGACCCAGCACTACTCTGTCTAGCCACACTAGGCTGCTAAGCACCAACTCGGCCACTATGCCGCTGTATACTGGGTTCAACTAACCCGGCCACCCTGGCCACTCTATTTTCTTTATTCTTTAGATTCTGGTGCTTTAGTTCAAGTTAACCCTTGGAAATTCTTATCCAACGGGCCCGAGCCCGGTAGTCTTGCTACCATAAGATAAGATTTCTAAGGTTGCCGATAACACTCGCAAGTGTTACCCCGTCCTGCCGGGGGGACTTGTCATACGGGACACTGCCCGATAGGGTCACTGCCCAACTCTGACAAGAGTACTCTATCTACCAGTCATACGGGTCGCTGCCCGGGAGAGGGACCCTGTCCAACTCCTGACCGTTGTACGTTCGCCCCCGGAGGTACGCCCGTTTTATCTTTAATTTTTCTTTCTTTTCTTTTCTTTTTCTTTTCTTTTATTTTAGTTCTTAGCCTCTTTGCTTTTGAACACTTGCTTTCCTTTCTTATTCGAGCTTATAGCTCCCATTTTGCCACTGGCAATTTACTTTCTCTTTTCTTCGAGCATTTAGCTCCTTGCTTTCACTTTTAGCCCTTCGAAAGTACCTCGTCCGACGGGTCACTGCCCAGGGAGTCCTGCTCCACTTGACGAGTCTCAAATTCGAAGGCGCCATTTACATTCTCTTTATACTTTTTAGCCACTTTTAGCTTGCTTTTAAACTTTGCCTTTTTACAACAATTTACCTCTTATCCTAGGTCTCGCCATAAGGATAACTAGAGAGTCTCCTGGACTCTTAAACATTTCTCTTTTATTTCTTTAACTCAAATTGAAGTTAAAGTTATTGTCCATTTGCCCAGACACCCTATGACTTTCTAGGGTTATATTTGTTAAACTCTTTAACCCTGGGATCTTATCCCATTTTTCCTGATTCCTCATTGAATCCTAGAGTTAACTTAACTCTATTTTCCTGTTCCACTATTAACTTAGAGTTACACTGACTCTAATTGCATGTTCCACTGTTATATTAGAATTACATGACTCTACTTTCCTGTTTTCCCTTTCATATCTCCACATTTGATCCATTGTTCCATTCTCTTGATTCCTTACTGAATCCTAGAGTCAACTTGACTCTATGCTGACCTCTAATTCACCTTAGGTTTCCTTTACCTAAGATCCATGTCATACTCATCTTAGAGTTCCTTGACTCTATGTTGAACACTAATTCTCCTTAGGTTCTCTTTACCTAAGTTCCATGTCATATACACCCTAGAGTTCTCTGACTCTATGTTGATCACTCTATCCAGTGTCCTTAGGTTATCACCTAAGACCATGCCACTCGTCCTCCCTAGGATAACTCCTAAGTTTGATGTCACTCGTTAAACCCTAATCTAGGTTTTCTCCTAGTCTTACTACCAACATGTCCTTTTCCTTAATGCCACATGATTCCTAGGGTTATACCCTAACATGATCACACTCATAATCAACAAATCTTTCTCATACATGCAATTATTTCATTTCATTCATCAAATAGTAATTACTTCTACGCATGCATATCCATCAAGTATCTTTGGCAACCAACAGTTGCACTTATCTCTGTGTCAATTTGCACACACACACATATCTATTCCTCTATCTCTGGCAACCAACAGTTGCCCTTATTCCATCTGAATCCATCTACACATGCAATCATAATCATGATTACCTAACGCCTCTAACAGGCTACTATCATGCTTCAAATCGAAAAGCAAAGGAGCAAGGGGAGAGGTCACCCAATTTCGGCAGAATTCCCCACCTTGTAGTGTACCCAATTGCTTGTAGACACTTGCAATTGGTCTCCGCGCGATTCCACTTGTCTCCTCGAGCTTGCACGCAAAACGATGCACTTCTCTCGAGTCTGCACGCAAAACGGTGCACGTCCACCAAACCTGCACGCAAAACGATGCACGTCACTAAAAACCTGCACGCAAAACGGTGTGCGTCATTTTAGTCTGCACGCAAAACGGTGCGCGTTAAATCAACCGGCACGCAAAACGGTGCACGTACCTCGAATCTGCACGCAAAACGGTGCACGGTCTACCGTAGGGTTGCACGTAAAACGGTGCACGTTTTTCTAACCCTGTACGAAAAACGATGTATAATATTATAAACTGCACACAAAACGGTGCGCGATAAAATGATCTGCACGCAAAACGGTGCAAATTTAACTGTAAGGTTGCACGCAAAATGGTGTATATTTTTCTATCTCTGTACGAAAAATGATGTATAATATTATAAACTACACGCAAAACTGTGCGCGATAATATAAGTTGCACGCGAAACGGAGCACATACCTCGATTTGGCACGCAAAAACGGTGCACTTTTTTACAACTTGCACGCAAAACGAGACGCGCCAAAATGCCCGCGACAGTTCGTGTAGCAACGGCACAGTAGAACTCGGTCCCCAACACACAAAACGGCACGGGGTAAATTTTAAATGTCCAAACAGGAACCCTACAAACTGTGCCCAAAAAATACCGAAAAATAACATTACCTCGTACAGTCGCGCCGCCCACGAGATCCACGGCGCGACGCACCCCACGAAATCCCCTTTTTTTTTTCTCTTTTCTTCTCTCTCTATCTCTCTCTCTCTCTCCCTCACGAAGCTCTCTCTTGAAGCTCGTCGGAGAAGAAAAGAAGAAGGAGAGGAAAGTCTGCGGGGGAGGAAGAAGAAAGAAGAAGAGAAAAAGGAAGGAAAAAGGGAGGGAAAGAGGCTTGTAGACCGGGTCCACGGGGCCCCAATGGGGAGCCGCCGTGTGGCGGTCCACCACAAGCAGCGGGGGCGCACCAGGTGCGCGCGCCACTGCGGCGCAGAAAGGCGCAGCGCCAGCTGCTTGCCTTGCGCAGCAAGGCACTCCTCGAGCCGCGTGCCGTCGTCGTTTCGAAAATCGTTTTCGTCCCGTTTTCTGTCCATTTTTCGTCCGTTTCCGTCCAAATTTGACAGGCGGCTTCGTTTCAGCTTAATTTACCACAGAAAATTTTAAATTTTCAGTTTGGGCCATTTCTGGGCCACCAAAAGCCTCGCTGTATCTCAAATCGCTGGCGGACCCCGTTCTCACAATCCGGGTATCCGATCAACACGAAATTTTTACTGTAACCTTAAAACATAATTACACAAGCTCCCGTAATTTTCTCAGAATTTTTCGACACTGTTGGCGGAGCCCGTTCCCACTATCCGGCCTCCGATCAACGCGAAACTTTTTCTGTGGCCTTAAAACATATTTACGGGGCTCCCGTAATTTTCTCGGAATTTTCCGACACTGAGAATTTTTCACTAAAAATCTGGGCCCCCTTTCTCCAATAAATTTTTAGATCTCTCCATTTTAACCCGATTTGGGCCCAACTCGCGTCCACATATTCTTTACTTCCCTAACTTTCATAACAATAGTATTTCATACCACCTTTATTTACATTTATTTATGTGCCGAAAATTCGGTACTTTACATTCTACCCCCCTTAAAATAAGTTTCGTCCTCGAAACTTGAATCACATCTCGACTCCTACTTGATCGAGAGGGAGGAATCTTGCCCTCACTACTGGGCTCACTGTATATCGTGACCGGCATCAAACTGCCTGCTCGCCGAGACACACGAGCAACTCATTCATGAATCCCTATCTCAATCCAGGGACAAACTCAGACCTGGTGTCTGGCCACTTTCACCAATAGGTGAAAGACACAGTTGAGCACTTGCTCTCTCAATTGCCACGAATGACCCAGTTTTTACTTGCGAAATTTTCACTTTAATTCCGCCATCATTCTTTTCACAACGAGGTTGCATCTGCAACTAATTACATTTACCGCATTTTCCGGTCGCTCCGCTGCCTAATGTGGAGGGCAAAAGCCAATCCACGAGTCCTCAACTATCTCACACGCTACTAGCGCTCTAAGTCCACGGGTTATCAGCTAACCCGATATCTCAGACTACTAATAGGTCCACAGACCACGGTCCAATAGGGGCCTATAGCCCAACCAGTCCAACTCTGTATAATGGCTCTCACTAGCACACAGACCCAATCATCAAACGGGTAGATCCTCACTTAGGATTACTACACCAACACTCCCACTAGGAGCTACAGCACCTCAATCACCACTAGCTCTACGGCCTGATCACATCACACTCTCAGTGTACTAACAGCCTCAAGGCTCACACGTGGCATTCCACGTCCCCGGGTCATCGCTCGGACTACCGTCCCGACCAAATCTCTATCATGCCCCGCCATCAGGTCTCGGGCCGCTGTCTCTCACAGCCGACTGCGCCTGCCCACTGGGCTACAGGCCCACAGTCCACAAACATGGTCCAGGCACGGATCGTCCCTAAGCGAACCCGCTAATCGTCGCCACGCGACCACTATGCTCCACTGAGCAAAACCAACTAACAAGTCGTCAATCCACGACCCAAACTCTCTATATCAACTCTGGCCACACTGGGCAAAGGCTAATACGCCACCTAATCAGCTCTCTCTGGCTAAACGATACTTGTGCTCCATGAGCACCCAAACAGTTGGGCGTCCTACGCCCCCACGCTAACTTGCGTAATCCAGTGTTAAGCAACTTGCTTAAACACGCGCATGACTCCTGTACACCTCTCCCAACTGGGTTGAGGCACCACAAATAACTGTCCACCAACTCTGGTGATTAACTCGCAAATCCTACGGTGGCAATCCTTGCCATTACACCGATCCATCAGAACGGCGCCACAAAACTCTCGCTCTTTCGAGAGGTTTTCGAATCTCGAAGCCTACTCTGGGCCTCACCAACCCCACTATGCGGCAATTTAGCCACAATTGATAGCCCACACGGTCACTACCGTCATCAGGGCGAACTTCACGCCGCCAGGCCCGTAAATCTTTCTTGCCCTAACCCTTAGGACATACAACTTGGTTCTCGCAACATAGCGATCACCATTTACCTCGAGTCGGTCTCTCACTGGACCTTACTAACCACACTTTGCCAGCAACCTAGCTGACACAAGCTTAAAACACCCCTATGCTGAAGGTGCGGGGTGCGCCGACAAAAGTTCGGCGGCCACTGCCACTCTCTACTGTCGCCCCTACAGGCGGCGACGCCGTATACTCATGCGTCATTTATGCAGCCTCAACTTGCTGCGCTATCAGCCACTGGAGCCTATCTATCTGCTCCAACTGTCATGCTGACGCCACTCTTAGGCGTCGAAATCTGTCTTCCTGTCGGCGAAAAATTTTCGCCGACGGCAAGAAGCTTGACCTGCTGCTGGACCACACCAACAAGTGCGGTCACCTGCTATCGCAGCTCGTGTACCTCGTTTGACCCCGAGCCCTCTCGTGACTCGAGTCAAAACAGGTGCGTCTCCCTATGTGGTGTCATCGCTAATATGCACACCACAACGAAACAACCAGCCCAAACTTAGCCATTTGAGCAACGCGCAATCTATATACCGACAAAAAGGCTCGTCGACCCAATCATGCGAAAGTATAAGAGGGTACTCCTTTTCATCTCCAACATTACGTTGTCGGCCGCCAACGTAATATCCGAAGAATGAAAGCTCGTCGCCCTCGATCAGTCCCAACATCCTTTTTGGGAACAACAATAACCAATCAAATACTTTCGCCAATAATCCACACACTCTCTCGTGCTAATCCCTAGGGTCTCCCTAAGGTTGCTAACCACCTAGGACTATTCCTAGGCTCTGATACCACTCTAATCTGTCACGCCCCGAGTCCGCCAATTTGTACGGTTCGGGCACGCCAACAGACCCGCCAATCGGGTAAAACCTTTTTCTACCCGAAAGGAACGGTAACATCCATAATAACACAACAAGTGTATGCGGAAGCTCAATATCAGAGTACTAAAAATCACTATAAATTTAAACTTTCATTCAATAAACTAATGCGGAAATGAAAGCATACAGGAGTGAACCATAAATTAAACTTATTACACTTTACAATTCTGAACTTGCAAATAAAATTATTACATTTCCTTTACATAATTCCTCACCATACAAGGTTCACTCAAGAAATATATAAAAGGGATACCTCTGCTAGACCCTCTAGGTCACTATGCTGCTGGGCCCTTGCCCCTGTCGTATGCCTCGCTGTCGTCTGCATCTGATCTGTCTCGACCGCTGCATCCATTCCCGAACCTGTGGGGGGTCACCCAAGGGGTGTGAGAACTTACGAGCGAGTTCCCAGTGGGTTCAACCACCGAGAGAAAGTGTCCTACACCACTTGGTCCAATGGAAGCAATAATAATAGTGTGCTAGGAAACTAAAATCCTCAATATCAAAATGCAGCTATGCAATAATATATCACTACACTATCTGTGTACAACCATCGACCCAGCACTACTCTGTCTAGCCACACTAGGCTGCTAAGCACCAACTCGGCCACTATGCCGCTGTATACTGGGTTCAACTAACCCGGCCACCTTGGCCACTCTATTTTTCTTTATTCTTTAGATTCTGGTGCTTTAGTTCAAGTTAACCCTCAGAAATTCTTATCCAACGGGCCCGAGCCCGGTAGTCTTGCTACCATAAGATAAGATTTCTAAGGTTGCCGATAACACTCGCAAGTGTTACCCCGTCCTGCCGGGGGACTTGTCATACGGGACACTGCCCGATAGGGTCACTGCCCAACTCTGACAAGAGTACTCTATCTACCAGTCATACGGGTCGCTGCCCGGGAGAGGGACCCTGTCCAACTCCTGACCGTTGTACGTTCGCCCCCGGAGGTACGCCCGTTTTATCTTTAATTTTCTTTCTTTTCTTTTCTTTTTCTTTCTCTTTTATTTTAGTTCTTAGCCTCTTTGCTTTTGAACACTTGCTTTCCTTTCTTATTCGAGCTTATAGCTCCCTTTTTGCCACTGGCAATTCACTTTCTCTTTTCTTCGAGCATTTAGCTCCTTGCTTTCACTTTTAGCCCTTCGAAAGTACCTCGTCCGACGGGTCACTGCCCAGGGAGTCCTGCTCCACTTGACGAGTCTCAAATTCGAAGGCGCCATTTACATTCTCTTTATGCTTTTTAGCCACTTTTAGCTTGCTTTTAAACTTTGCCTTTTTACAACAATTTACCTCTTATCCTAGGTCTTGCCATAAGGATAACTAGAGAGTCTCCTGGACTCTTAAACATTTCTCTTTTATTTCTTTAACTCAAATTGAAGTTAAAGTTATTATCCATTTGCCCAGACACCCTATGACTTTCTAGGGTTATATTTGTTAAACTCTTTAACCTTGGGATCTTATCCCACTTTTCCTGATTCCTCATTGAATCCTAGAGTTAACTTAACTCTATTTTCCTGTTCCACTATTAACTTAGAGTTACACTGACTCTAATTCCATGTTCCACTGTTATATTAGAATTACATGACTCTACTTTCCTGTTTTCCCTTTCATATCTCCACATTTGATCCATTGTTCCATTCTCTTGATTCCTTACTGAATCCCAGAGTCAACTTGACTCTATGCTGACCTCTAGTTCACCTTAGGTTTCCTTTACCTAAGTTCCATGTCATACTCATCCTAGAGTTCCTTGACTCTATGTTGAACACTAGTTCTCCTTAGGTTCTCTTTACCTAAGTTCCATGTCATATACACCCTAGAGTTCTCTGACTCTATGTTGATCACTCTATCCAGTGTCCTTAGGTTATCACCTAAGACCATGCCACTCGTCCTCCCTAGGATAACTCCTAAGTTGATGTCACTCGTCAAACCCTAAATCTAGGTTTTCTCCTAGTCTTACTACCAACAAGTCCTTTTCCTTATGCACATGATTCCTAGGGTTATACCCTAACATGATCACAGTCATAATCAACAAATCTTTCTCATACATGCAATTATTTCATTTCATTCATCAAATAGTAATTACTTCTACGCATGCATATTCATCAAGTATCTTTGGCAACCAACAGTTGCACTTATCTCTGTGTCCATTTGCACACACACACATATCTATTCCTCTATCTCTGGCAACCAACAGTTGCCCTTATTCCATCTGAATCCATCTACACATGCAATCATAATCATAATTACCTAACGCCTCTAACAGGCTACTATCATGCTTCGAATCGAAAAGCAAAGGAGCAAGGGGAGAGGTCACCCAATTTCGGCAGAATTCCCCACCTTGTAGTGTACCCAATTGCTTGTAGACACTTGCAATTGGTCTCCGCGCGATTCCACTTGTCTCCTCGAGCTTGCACGCAAAACGATGCACTTCTCTCGAGTCTGCACGCAAAACGGTGCACGTCCACCAAACCTGCACGCAAAACGATGCACGTCACTAAAAACCCACACGCAAAACAGTGTGCGTCATTTTAGTCTGCACGCAAAACGGTGCGCGTTAAATCAACCGGCACGCAAAACGGTGCACGTACCTCGAATCTGCACGCAAAACGGTGCACGGTCTACCGTAGGGTTGCACGTAAAACGGTGCACGTTTTTCTAACCCTGTACGAAAAACGATGTATAATATTATAAACTGCACGCAAAACGATGCGCGATAAAATGATCTGCACGCAAAACGGTGCAAATTTAACTGTAAGGTTGCACGCAAAACGGTGCATATTTTTCTATCCCTGCACGAAAAACGATGTATAATATTATAAACTGCACGCAAAACTGGTGCGCGATAATATAAGTTGCACGCAAAACGGTGCACATACCTCGATTTGGCACGCAAAACGGTGCACTTTTTTACAACTTGCACGCAAAACGAGACGCGCCAAAATGCCCGCGACAGTTCGTGTAGCAACGGCACAGTAGAACTCGGTCCCCAACACACAAAACGGCACGGGTAAATTTTAAATGTCCAAACAGGAACCCTACAAACTGTGCCCAAAAAATACCGAAAAATAACATTACCTCGTACAGTCGCGCCGCCCACGAGATCCACGGCGCGACGCACCCCACGAAATCCCCTTTTTTTTTTCTCTTTTCTTCTCTCTCTATCTCTCTTCTCTCTCTCCCTCACGAAGCTCTCTCTTGAAGCTCGTCGGAGAAGAAAAGGAAGAAGGAGAGGAAAGTCTGCGGGGGAGGAAGAAGAAGAAGAAGAAAAAGAAAGGAAAAAAGGGAGGGAAAGGAGGCTTGTAGACCGGGTCCACGGGGCCCCCAATGGGGAGCCGCCGTGTGGCGGTCCACCACACAAGCGGGGCGCGCACCAGGTGCGCGCGCCCACTGCGGCGCAGAAAGGCGCAGCGCCAGCTGCTTGCCTTGCGCAGCAAGGCACTCCTCGAGCCGCGTGCCGTCGTCGTTTCGAAAATCCGTTTTCGTCCCGTTTTCTATCCATTCTTCGTTCGTTTCCGTCCAAATTTGACAGGCGGCTTCGTTTCAGCTTAATTTATCACAGAAAATTTTAAATTTTCAGTTTGGGCCATTTCTGGGTCACCAAAAGCCTCACTGTATCCAAAATTGCTGGCGGATCCCATTCTCACAATCCGGGTATCCGATCAACATGAAATTTTTACTGTAACCTTAAAACATAATTACACAACTCCCGTAATTTTCTCAGAATTTTTCGACACTGTTGGCGGAGCCCGTTCCCACTATCTGGCCTCCGATCAACGCGAAACTTTTTCTGTGGCCTTAAAACATATTTACGGGGCTCCCGTAATTTTCTCGAAATTTTCTGACACTGTGAATTTTTCACTAAAAATCTCGGCCCCCTTTCTCCAATAAATTTTTAGATCTCTCCATTTTAACCCGAATTGGGCCCAACTCGCGTCCACATATTCTTTACTTCCCTAACTTTCATAACACTAGTATTTCTTACCACCTTTATTTATATTTATTTATGTGCCGAAAATTCGGTACATTACAGAGTTGGTTGCGCGCAAATTGAACACAGCGCGAAAAATAGATCAAGATTATCTATTCGGATGCCTTCGTCAAAAAATAGAAATGGTTTCGCATAAAACGGACACCTGATTTGGATTCAGCGTGGAAAAACGATCAAAATTGACTATTTGGATGTATTTTCTTTTAGTCCGGACACCCAAAAACATATAACCGACAGTTTTTACTGTAATTCGGGTGTATGGGGGAGATGTGGACCGGTGGACACGTGGCGGCTCTCCATTGGCGCCATACGGCCACGTGGCGACACAGGACTGGTTGGTGCAGCAGGCACGGTTCACGCTGGTGCGCGGGTAGGCTCGAGGCCTGACGTGGCGAGGCGACCGAGGTACGCCACGCGACAGCGCGCCGTTGGGCACGCTGCAGATAAAGTGACATGTGGCAGTTTGTGAGTGGGCGTCCTCGAATTTTTGTCGACCATCCACGCGCCGACGCGTGGCGCTGCGGGGGACCTGCGATCGCGGCTCGGGCGCGTAGATTTGCGCCATGCGTCCCGTCCCTTCTCCACTAACCGACTACTGGTACCCGAGAGTGTACCCAGAAGTGGACTACGTATGAATTCTTGGACTATTTAGAGCTCCATTCTTCTCCATTTTTAGGTTTTGGGAATTGTGTTCTCTTGGGGATTTTTATAGGGGAGATCACCATCTTCTTCTCCATCAGTTGATCATCATTAATGGCCTTTGGGGAGCTTTCTCATCACCTCCTATCCCAAGCTTGAATATCAAGATCCATAGAAGCATTTTGAGCTATTCTCGTCGTGTTTCAGTACAGAGGCTCTATAGGACAAACCATTGGGAGTTTTCGCTAAAATTTGGAGAGGATTTTCACGAGAGATAGGTCTACAACTTTGATATCTACCATTTCTCCCAGATCTTGGGTTTTCATGGAGTTTTTATGCCATCTTTGGGACCCTTGTGCGCAGTCTAAAAATTTGGACAGCACCTCTGTATTTTCCACCTACTGGACAGTAGGGTAAGAGTTTCGAGCTGTATTTTATGAAAAAATATTAAGGACTCGAAACTCTACAACTTTGGTATGTACCACTCCACCCAGATCTGGAGGTTTATTGGAGTTTATTTGTCATCTTTGGAGCACTCGTGCAGAGATTTCATTTTCGAATAGTCAATAGTATTTATGGAATTTGTTTTTCATTTGTGCATGGATTTTAGAGTTCTTTAACTTGATTTATATCTACTCTTGAAGTATTCATGAGAGGCTAAGGATTATGCACGTCAAATTTCAGCATGATCGGGCATCAGATCGACTACTTCTAGGTGGATTGTTTTGGTCTCCAAAATCGGCGGATAATTCTCTAACTCTATTTGTTAGTAAGTATGCACGATTTAATGTACAACCTATATGATTGAGATGTAAGCATGAGAAGTGGTCCACTTTATGCTGATTGAGGCTTACATGATGATTGTACAGGTTGTATGGATTGAGAGCTTGCGTAATGAGTTATCCATGTATGTTGATTGAGAGCTTGCATATCGAAGATGTACACACTAGTTTGATTGAGATCATGTTGGATGGAATTGTTCATTTCTGTAGTTTGAGTAACAAACATATATGATAGAATTAGTTATTTAATCCTTGCTTTTGTTAATAAAATTATGGAATCTTGACTAGCACCCCGTCATATGTTGCATATATTAATCAGACTAGTAGAGAACTCTCACTTGGGCTAGTTTCTTTTATGTTCTAATTTTTCCACACTTTGTATTCTTTTTTTTTGGACTTAGAGTTTTTCCTTTTCCGGATAGTGGGCCGAGTGGCCGGGATAGTGTAGGATGTATGTTGCGCTCACGCCTAGGGGCCGAGTGGAGTCTGATAGCTGTAGCTAGTTCCATGCTAGTGTCGGAAGCCGTTTTGGTAGACGGTAGTCCCGGGTCGTCAAGTTTTTTCTGATCTATTGTCGCCACTGAGTTTCTGGCAGTAGTGTGCTTGTGATAGTAGGATCTTGAACCCAGAATTTTTTTGGATACACATGATTTCAGTAAACCAATATTTTTCCTTCCGAATTTCGAAGGGTCGCCAGAGCCTGTTCTTGTCTGATTGGGTGAAGGCATTAGCCCTTCGGGGTTTGGGAATAAAATTTATTTTTAACTGATTTTCTTAAAAGAACTAAAATTCATTAAAATGACTTTTCTCAAATCAAGATGATTTTATAAAAATGAACTATTTTGGTCCTCACCCTGAGAGGGTTCGATTGATCTGGGTTCTAAGGGTTGTTTTCTTCCTTGGGTCGGGAACAACGGGAGGCTATGCCTAGAGCCTATTCTTATTTGATTGGGGTTGTATGTATTAGTCTTTCGGGGTTTTTGGACCCTTATTTGTTGTCGGCTGTAGAGTATCTTCAGCCAATGAGTTCTAGCGTGGTGATTGGATGTCCTGTTTTGGGAGTCGTTGGGTTGACGGCAGTCCTGGCTGTTGAGTACCTCCAGCTAGTGGGTTAGTGTTGCGAGTTGGACATTATCGATCTGATTGATCGTGGATTTGGATTATAGCCTGCATGAGCGGTATGGAGCTCGACAGAGATGCGCAGATACTTTCCTCGGTGGAGTCGCTCCCCTCGAGTGCCGTTTTGGAGCTGGGCCTGTTACTTTGCTATTGCGACTTGTCAATGCTAACCTCGTTGACTAGGCCCTTTTTTGGCAGTCATAGACATCCAACGTAAGTCCAGTCCTCCTTGGATGTAATGGCAGTAGGTAGGCGCAGGTTTGACTGGACCCTATGTGGCAGTCTGTGTGATTGGGTAGATTGAGTATACTGAGATAGAGTCGATGCATCATATTTATATCCATCACCCATTTAGCATTGTAGACAGAGACATGATAGCTGTAAATTTCTTTCCAGCTTATCCTTTCAGTATTATAGTATTTATGTTATCTTATGCCTTTAGTAGACTTAGTGGGCACACCGTTGGTCTTGGAGATGGTACCCACTGAGAACTACTGTTGAACGTAGTTCTCACACCCTCTGTCGGTGACAGTTTTGTAGAGGCTTTTCCCACGTACCGTTCCTACTCTAGCTGGCTTGACGAACCGAGGACAGGGAGTCACAAGATAGATCCCTACCAATGTAGTTCATTTTGGTGAGATAGATGTACCATCCCGGATTGTGGAATTTTATTGTACACTGATATACTATTATTTTAGTTTGGCTCCCTTTTTGGATTCATAAATATTGTATAGGAGGAGTTTTATTTGTACTATTCCTGCGGATCAGATTATGTATTATTTACATTTGGAGATGGATCTTATACTTTATTCTAATTGTACAGTGGTTTGGATTTTATTTTTACAGCAATTTCTTTTACTCTGATATCTGTATGTTGTTAGATACTATCTTTTGAAGGTTAGACGCTTTGCCTATGCGGGGATTCTCGTATGGGTGGCGGATCTGTTGGCGAGCTCGGGTCGCAGTTTCGATCCCGGATCGTGACATTTACTCTTTTTCTTAATTTTTTTCGTATATCGTGTGTTTCGTAAATTTTTATGTCGTTTTCTTTATTTTTTAGTTAAGATAATCGCCATTTTGGGATTAGATTCGAATTTTTAGGGTTTCTTCGGTGATCGCAGTAATTGGACTGGTGTTTTGCTAACTATAGCAAATTAAAGCTTCACAAGCACATGATTTCAATATCATCGATTTCACTCCTCTCCTAGCATACATTCTTAAAAAAGATATTTAGATTTCAATATTATCGTAAGACAAATAGTATAGTGTTATAAAATAGTAAAAAAAATTATACAATGAAGGTTCATTACATGTGAATTATTTTTTATTTTTATCTATAATGAATATTTATATAGATTAATAAAATTCTATAAAATTATCAAATTTCTATTCAATCATTATTTATTTAATCATATTAATTACAGCATAATTTTTTTTTATTACTATCCAAATTTTACTATTTTAAAAAATATTTTACTTTAATAGCATCTATCCGCAGTATCGCGCAGATAAGCGGGCACTACACTAATTTGATATTATCCTTAAACGATTCACACATATTATTTTTAATTAAATATGTTATATATACAAATTATGACGTCTTAGATGCTTTCATGGCACTTGACCTCTAGATATATGTCCGTTTGGATTCGGTATAGAACCGGAAATAGAAGGAATATTCTTTTTATTTTTTCAAACGCATCAGGAATCAATCGATATAGCTTATTCCGGTACAACTAGAATAAGTGAGAATTACTGTTCTCACTCTTTCCAACCACTTTCTTACTTTTTTCTTAAATACCCTCCTACTTCTACCGAGGTAGCATCTCTCACCTCATTATTACATAATAAAGTTTAAAAATAAAAAGATAATTTATCTCAATTAAAACTCTTTATTTCTCTTATTCCTCATTCTCATACCAAACACAAAATCTTTTATTCCTGAAATAATCCCAAATATATTTTTACACTAATTCCAAAAATAATTAGTTTTGTCTTCTTCCGTTATCAAACGAAAATTGGGATGTGGGCATTGCTCGCATGCCACCGTCACTCCCAAGATCCGGTGGATCACCGCCATTGGGACCACCGTCGTCACTGCCAAGATCCATCGGTCCATAATATTTACCGACCTTTTCACTTTGTTTTCTAACTTATTCTCCTCTGTGCTGGCAGCACCTGGCATCAAGTCCAATTTGACCGCCCTCCATTTCGTCCTTTATGTCTACAACTATCTCGACCTTACATACAATGTCTATGGCATCTTTCAAAGCATTTACTATTATTGTTTGTGTCGAGCCAGACAAATTATAAAATTTTAAAAATTTTGAAAAAATTAATGCTGAAATTAATTTGAAAGCAATTCAATTATAACTATGATCTATATGAGTAAACAGGATTAATGTATTGAAAATGAAGCATGCAACCTAACTAACAAAAAATACAAAGATTAAAAACCTAATAGATAAAAAAAAAAAAAAAAAAAAAAAAAAAAAAAAAAAAAAAAAAAAAAAAAAAAAACTAGAGACCAAAGTGAAAATAATGGGTGAGGGGCCAATGGTGCAATTAACCCTAGGTTACCTAGGTAACCATGTATAGAAATTCCATCAACTACGACACATTTCCAAATAGGCGGGGCAATTAACCCTAGGTGAAAAAATGGGTTAGGGTTACTTATGCGACTGGTCCCTATTTTTAACTTTCAATTTTTTTTTTTTTTCTCATTTTTTTTCTTTTTGCAGTCGGGATCTTTAATTAGGTAATGTTTGATTTAGAAATAAGTTGTTGTTATTTTTTTGTGATATAGATATAACTTTTAAAATATATAGAAATTATACCACTGTTGAGATTAAAATTTTCGCCAACTTAAAAGGTGACACGTGATGTGTACCATCGGCTAAATGCACCAGCCGACAGGAAAAGCGGCCAAAAGGTTTTCGCCTCACCCAAAAGGCAAATATCAGACCGTCCTAGTCGAACGACGAAAGAAAGCGAGGTCAGGGTCAACTCTCGATTGCTTTAGCCGCAAAGGAAAGATCCTGAATGAAAAGAATGCGAGATTTGGGCGTGAATCTCGTAAATGACTTCGGAATAGCAAGCGGCGCCCAGCATTGGAAAGCGCCGAAAATCACGCTTCGGCACGTTGATTAGAGGATGAAATGGATGGAAAACAACTACTATTCAATTGAGAAGAATCGACTCGAAAGAAAGTAGTTGAGAAATTTACGATAATTCCTCTTAGATCACACGGATTACTAAAATCGGCGGTTATACATATGGTTCGTAAATATATAAATAATTAAACCATCAAAGAAAAAGAGGTCCTATAACCTCATAAGCCAGTGACCACTCCTGATTTTTCATATATTTCATATATTTATTTACTACTTTTCTAAATAAGTTTCATACCAGCATTTACTGCACTTTCTAGAAATAGTCTTTAATTGTAATCAATTCCCAATTTCTCTTGTAACCCTTTTCTAAGCAATACAATTCATCAATTGGCTATTCGGCCATATGAAATTCTTATCTCTGAATCTCAGTTCGGCTCCTCTAAGCCAAGCTATGTTTGTCTCCAAATCTCAGTTCGGCTGATATAGGCCAAACCTTCTCGAGAGTTTGATTGAGAAGAATCCGATCGAGCGGATCACTCATTGGCCGATCGCTTGATCCCTTTGGCACGCGACCTATCATATTTAGGTGATCAACCCCAATGGCCGACGGTTAGCACAACTTTTCGGCCCAACAATCAGTGTTGCATTTCGATAAGGATTGAGTTATTTTCAAAATAAAAAAATAAAAATAAAAATAAATAGTGTTTTAATCGTTAGAAGAAATGGCAGGAATTTAAGAATAACTATAAATTTTTTAAAAAATATTTTATCGAGTTAATGAATATCAAAATAGCAATTAAATAATCATTTAGTAAGTTAACTAATTTTTAACTATGAAATAAATTAATTATAAAAAGTAATTTAATATATTAATTATAAAAATAATAAATTAATTAATTATTAAAATAAATTAATATATTTATTTTAATTTTTATTATAAAATAATTTATTATATTAATTATATTAAAGAAGAAATTAACTAACTAATTAATTTCAATAATGGGTTGGGACAAGGGTGGATTAGATATTCCAATCAAGTAAAATAGTTATTCCTATCTAGATTATCCAGTAAGAAAATAATTTTTTTTTAATATTTATTTGGTTGAAAAAATTTCATATTTAATTAGTTCGATAAAAATAAATAAATAAATAAAATGTATACCGTTTGAATTTTTATTTTTTATCAAAAAAAATGGTAAAAAATAAAAACACTTTATATTTCTTAAATTTATAAAAAAAAAAAAAATTAATTAATTATAACTAAACAACACACAAAAAAAAAAAAAAAAAAAAAAAAAAAAAAAAATCAAATTAAAAACTAATTTTAGATATATTTTAGAACCCACCAAACACAGCAAATAGGAATCAATAGACGGAATAGCCCCGCGTTTTGATTCGCCTGGGGCGGATAAGGATCTCACATCAGATCCCAGCGACATGGGCCCCGTGAAGGGGGATCCGGGCAGGGGCAAAATCGTCAATTCACAATCTCCGGGCTCCAGGTGGTGGGCCCCACCCTGACCAATGAGCGCGGGCGGGGCGGGAGGCGACAGGGGGGTGGGCCACGTGTTCACCCCGCCACGGCACGTGCCCCACCAATGCCGAACGCGCCCATCCCGTGCTCCGCAGTTGTTGGAGCAAAATATTTCCTGGACCGGGTTCGCCACGTCATCCGTATACCGGTTAAGTTGAGTAGCCTCCGCCCCTACCTAATTTCAAATCCTCAACGGCCCATTCAATTTTATCCACGGATGACGTGGTGAAACTTGGTCTAGGAAATACGCTCTCGTGTTATTGGAGCAACTTTATTTGTTTTCTCCCCGTCTAGAATATTCCCCAGTTTGAATTCATTTATTACTGACGTTGAGATCTATTTTCATCATGATAAAATTTATTTTTTATCATTTTTATAAGGATTTTTTTTTTTTTTTTTTGAAAATCACTCCCTAAAATTTTGTATTTTAATAAATGATCCTACAAAATTTGTATTTATAAAAATGATCGCGCCACGTGTGCGCACCACGTTAGCGGAAAAAGAGAATTCGGATTGAGTTGATAAAAATGGATATAAATTTTAAAAAATTTAAAAATTTAGTATAAATTTATTAAAAAATAAACTTAAAAATTTAATTTTGTTTGAAAAAAAATGTGAGGGATAATTCCTTATCCTTCCTTATTTTCGTACCCAAACAATACCTCAGTGTTTATCTTATATCAATAAGGCTATTTTTGTAAATACAAATTTTGTAGGGTCATTTTCAAAAATACAAAATTTTAAAGGGTAATTTAAAAAAAAAACCCTTTTTATAATTATAAACGTATAGGTATGTATTTTTATTTTATTATTTATTCAAAAAAAATAAATAATATAAAATTTATAATTTATACATAAATAATAAATAACTTACTAAATTATAAATTATAATGTAATAAATAAAAAAATAATATAATTATATTCTAATATAATTAAAAATTTTAATCTAAAATAACTAAAGTAAATTTTTTTATACATAAATTATAATAATACAATAATAAAAATCATAAAGTAACATAAATATTAATACTCAACTAATTATTTTTTTGTCATATTGTAGATGTAAAAACTAAATAAAAAGATACTAAAACTTAAATACTTATTTTTTATAAATGTTAAATATGTAAACTAAATAAATGAGTAAATATATTTAACTATATCTAGTACTACTATTTGTATTATTTTTTTTTTTTTTTATTTTTTTATTGTAATTGATTTTAATATATATGTTGTTTTGAATAATTCGAGTTTCAACTTATATTTTTATTATAACAAATTAAACAACAAAAATGATCATTTAAGAACAAAAATGATTTCACCCCTCCTTTTTCATCCAAATAAATAAGTTCTTAACCGAGACCCGAGTTCGAAGCCTAGTTGTTTTACATTTCCAGCTAAGTTTATTTTAAAAATAAATAAAATGAATAACATATTATTTTTCTCTCAAAAAAAATAAATAAGTTCTTAACCGAACGGTTTTGCCCAAAACTCTTGGATTGAGCTTTATATAGTTTTTTAACCTTTTAATATTTTTTTTAACAAAAATTTTTAGAAAACGCTTGACAGTTCAATACCGTCACAACCTAAATAATATCTCAGTACTCAAATTATATAGTGGGTGTTATTTCTGGAGCAACTACTTAATTTACATAAATAACATTCCAAATAATACAAGTTATATATATTGGTGTTGAAGAAACCAAAAAGTGGAATGCTCTATGTAATAACAGCAATTTTAAATTTTGAAATTTGTATGGAATTTCGATCTTCGGAGTGAAATTGATTTTTTCAAAATTTAAAAAGAGTGTTGTTGTTAACTTCGGAGTGAATTCACCAGAGTGATTTTCACCGGATTATTGGTGAGAAGTGGCTTAAGAGAATGGACAGATTCGTTTTAAATCCGGAGCGCGGGTTGCACCGAAAAGCGTACAAAATAGAATTTTGACAGGTAGGTGTTTGACAGTGGACTTTAACTTCATTTTGGATTAAAGTAGTTGTTTCTTTCGTTTTCTGCTAGCTGTATTGCTAGTAAGGTCTTTCGTGTCGTTAGAGTCGTCACGTTGTAGATCTTGTTAAACGGAAAACGACGGCGTGATCGGATCAGAAATCCGATTTGCGGATCTCCCGGTATGATCTTTTGATATTAACAGGTCCGAAAAGACAAGATTCGAAATCTTAATACCCGTTAAGACTTATTGGTGCATCGAAATTCGTACTAACGGATGATGGGCATTTCGGATATTTTGGCACGCATTTCGAGAAAAACGGTGACAATCTCTTTTAAAAACTTGGGATTTTGGGATTTTCTACGTACATGAGAAAAGAAAGAAAATCCTAAATGCTCGTTTTTCTACAAGATTGGCTTTCTTCATCTTCCTCGTCGTGCGCGCCAGATTTTGGAGTCGGAAACGCCACCCCCATCGGAGGCCGGATCCGGAAACACCACCGTCGCCGGAGATCGGAATCGCATCGTCTTCCCCGTCGGTACAAGGTTAGTTTCGAGTTTCATAGGTTCCGTTTCGTTCGTTTCGGTTTCTTTGTCTTTCCGACGGAGTGGGAGTTTGGGCGGAGGTGTCGGCAAGGTCGCTGCCGCCGTCGTTGCCCTAGCTGAAAGGCCGAGTCGTTCCGCTGCCCATGCGCTGTCGGGCGCCGTGCAGCTGTGCCGCTGCCCGAGCGCTGCCGGGCGCCGTGCAGCCGCGCCGCTGCCTGCGTGCTGCGAGGCGTCGCGCAGCCATGCAGCGGGCGCCAGGCGCTGCCGCCCGCGCGCCGCTGTCAGGCCACACCACACTACGCTGCCAGCGCCCACGCCGCCGCACACGCAGCCAGGTTGCACCGCCCGAACCTGTGCGCCACGCATGGCTTGCGCCCGTGTGGCGCGCGCCGTCCGTACGGTCTGACCGCGCCGCCGCCACCGTAAGGGTTTTTCGGTTGGTCTTCATTCGACGGAGTTGGATTCGTTTTCCGTCAGGTGTGTTTTCGCTAGGTCGTTTTTCGTCGCGGACTTCGTCAGGGCGACAGTAGGAGCCGGGTCTTGGTTCGTTGCCTCATCGACGGTCGGATCGCGTCGGAGGACGATTTCCGCGACAAGAGGAGTACGTGACTTGGGTTTTTCGTCGGTTCGTTGTTTTGGTACAGCTGTGTATCGTTTTTGGGTCCGGTCTCTTCCTTCATCACCGGGGCTTCATCTGTTGATTACGGTGCACTTGTAAAATTCCCTTTTCCCCTTTGTTTAGTGTTTTCGCACGGTTTTTCCTATCGGTTAGTGTTAGGGGTAATTTTATGGGTTTTCACCTCTCGATGATCGTTAGTTGCGGTAAAGGGTCCGGCGGACTGTTGTTCGCATCTGAACGACGGTGTAGTCGTTCGGGATATTTTGTTTGAGATTGGTAAAACGATCGCTGCGACGGTTCGGACGTCGGAGACAGTTTCGGTAATTTAGAACAGATAGGATTTTTGGCACAGTGGTCGGGACCACTGAATTGCCGGTTATGGTGAAATTATTAATTGTTTAATTTTGGACTCTGGATAGGTTCAGGTAAGGTTTTGGAAGCTCAGGAGGATCGCGAGTGCGTTCGATTATCTCTGTTATAGGTGGGTACACACTTAGAACCCCTTTGTTGCATAAATCAATACTTTGTATGATGTCTGGTTACAGGAATGGTTATGGGTGTATTAATAAATGGATGTCGCAGTTAGAGACTTGGTGGGCAGCTTGTCCGCATCCGAACAACAGTATAGTTGTTCGGGGCATATCTACAATCGGTACAGTGATCGATGCGACTATTTGGAAATTGGGAGGTGGTTCTGGTAAATCGGAACTAAGGGAATTTTCGCACAGTGGTTGGGACCACTGAATTGCCGGCAAATGCAAAATTAGGTATTTGCTATTTGTGGACCTTGGATAGGTTTGGTTGTTTTACAGGAGTTCGTAGAGGAGCCACGAACTCAGGATGATCCTCTGGTATAGGTGGGTACCCCGATATGAAGTTGGAAACTCTGGCAAATCGGTAACATCTGACCTTATTTCTTTTATTATTATTTCCTCATGACTAGTGTGAGTCAGTAGGATGGTCGTCGGCCACGGCTATCGTGATGATGTAGTACATTATGACACATCTTTTTACCGGAGGGTGTGCACTGAACACGAATATTGTGTAGCTTATTCGACCGTTATGCTGTATAAGAAGGAAAAGTGCACTTTTCGGTGATTAAACAATAAGTGTCATAAGGTGATTGTACATAGGACATTTTTGGTAGATCTTTGTGTTAGTATCATCTTTGACCGGAGAGTCGTGTTTTTTTATACATCACTTGGGCAACTGCTTGTCGCGGGACGAGATTATTGGCTTTATTTATGTGATCGTCATGCTCTTGGCGCTTCCACGCACACCAGTGGTTTGGCCACCGCATAGGTGTACTTTTTTGGAGAGGTGGTCTAATTGATCCGTAATCCCTACGCGACGATTGCGTGAGGGGACCCCTGCGGATATTGCGGTATTGCTGTTATTACGGTTGGAGTTTGTTTGCACCGACTTATCGAGCGGGATTATGATAGTGCCTGAGGTCGCGGGACCGAAGTGGCAGCTGTGATTATGAAACAGTGATGTAGTATTTACTGGTGGAATATTGATAGCAACTCAGTTTTTAGTATCTTGGATACGGTTTGGTTTCCTTTTGCTACTGTAATACTTTATTAGTACTATAATTGTTGTAGATATATTTTATCTTATCATAGTTTATATTAGTGACTCCCACTGTATGATAGGTTCGGTCGGGAGTGGGGATAAGGACAATGGTGAGGATGCTATCTAGCGAGATAAGGATTTACTCGGTCATATTCTTCTTCTTCTTTCGTTTATAGTTGGTTATTTCTTTTATAGTCAGATATTGTGCATGTGGACGTGAATATTGTAGATGGTGTGGATGTTTAGATGGTCTTGTATTTTGTTAGATGAACATATTTTTTGAAACTATATTTTCGGTTTGTAGCTTTATCGAAGCATCGTGTGGACACAGATTTCAAACTTAAAAAGGATTTGCGAAAATAGCTTTAGAAAATTAAGTGTCGTGTGTGCACTATTTTAAAAATTTATGGATTTATCTTTTCAAACATATTGATGCGGCGGGTGTGCGTCGTTTTATGAAATAAAATATTTGTGTCTTCAAAATTCATACTCTATTATTTACAAATCAAATGATGAAAATGATTGATGTGTAATAATTGTATATGTATATTGTGATGGAATTTATTTGGTATAAAATAAAATCAATACATACCAATATTCAGGATCATAAATAAAACTGTAAAATAACTTACAGAGCGCCATCGAGAAAAATTCTTGATTAAACAGCGGAAGCAAGAAATTCGGTTGCAATACTAAACAGTACCGACCGAACTAGGTAATCTGGTTTCTCCTTCTTTCTCAAGCACTCTTCCGTATGGTGTGGATTTAATAGATAATCTTACCAGAATGCACATGAGTAGGTGGCAGGACCAGTACCCCTTTATATAGATTCCAGATCGACTTCCCATCAAAGTCTGATTAGGATTCTATTTAATTTAAATAAATGGGAAAGGAATAAGATATACCATATCAAGTAATTCTATATCTTTTAGGATTGACCTTATCTATAGTAAATCCAAATTTAAATATAATTAATTAGGCCACATATATGGAAATCCTAACAATCTCCCACTTGGCTTATATTAATTATATTTCATGAACGGATTTCTATACTCCAAACTTTATTGCGCATTATTGAAAACTTTATGGTCAAATACCTTAGAACTCACTTGATCTTTAACTCAAACTAAAAGACTACAATGATAGGAACTATGGCGGTCCACCTCTCTATATTGAAATTTTCCTTCCATAATTACCATATCATCTTCATCTCATAGCCAAGCACTTTATATGGCATAACTTTATGAATGAACTAAAAACTATATGTCCATTCGTTAACAGACAAAGCTTTATGTCTATTAAACGGTCCAATACAGCTGCATCAAAACTGTAACTTTATAGAAAAAAGATAAAAATAATGTCAGAATCTTATACATCAAAAGAACTCATTAGACCCATGCTGCAAACATGATCTTTATATGACCCAGGTGCTAGCCCCTTGGTCATTGGGTCTGCAATCATACACTTGGTACTGATGTATTCAATTCTAACATATCCTTCATTTATCTTCTCTCTCACCACAAGATACTTGGTGTCCAAGTGTTTACACCCCGTCGTAATCTTGTTGTTATTGGCAAAGGAAACAGCAGCTGAACTATCACAGAAAATCTTCATTGGACGAGAAATGGAGTCCACAATCTTTAAGTCTGTGATAAAATTCCTAAGCCAAATAGCCTGTGATGTGGTCTCATAACATGCAATGTACTCTGCAGCCATGGTCGAAGGAGCAGTAATGAAATCGCTCCACCAGCAAGCAGAAAAATATACCCAGTTGTAGACTTTCTGGTATCCGGGCATCCCGCAAAATCAGAGTCTGAATATCCGATCAGCTCCAAATGATCTGATCTCCTGTATATCAGCATATGATCCAAAGTACCCTTCAAATACCTCATAACTTTCTTAGCAGCCTTCCAATGCTCCATACCTGGATTACTTTGATACCTGCCAAGCAATCCAACGGCAAAAGCAATATCCGGACGTGTGCACGTCTGTGCATACATAAGACTACCAACTGCAGAGGCATATGGTATGGTTTTCATCTGTTCAATTTCTAATTGGTTCTTGGGACACTGAAAAGCATTCAGCTTATCCCCTTTCTGAACGGGAGCAACACTCGGTTTACAATTATGCATTTCAAAATTTTTCAAAACTTTCTTTATGTAGGCCTTTTGAGATAGACCGAGTAAACCTTTATGTCTATCTCTTTTAATTTCAATACCAAGAACATATGAGGCCTCACCTAAATCTTTCATTTCAAAATTTTGAAAAAGAAATTCTTTAGTGTCATGCAATAGTCCGAGATCATTACTGGCAAGCAAAATATCATCAACATAAAGGACTAAGAAAATTATTTTACTCCCACTAACCTTCAGATATATACATTGATCAACAATGTTTTCTTTAAAACCAAAGGTTAAAACGGTTTGTTTAAACTTTAAGTACCATTGTCGGGAGGCCTGTTTTAGTCCATATATTGATTTCTTTAATTTGCATACCAAGTGCTCCTTTTCTTTTTGCGAGAATCCTTCAGGTTGACTCATATATACCTCTTCATGAAGATCTCCATTTAAAAAACCAGTTTTTACATCCATCTGGTATAGCTCGAGATCGTAATGAGCAACCAGAGCCATAATCACACGGAAAGATTCCTTTCTCGATACCGGAGAGAAAGTTTCTTTATAATCAATGCATTCTTTCTGAGTAAACCCTTTCGCCACAAGACGGGCCTTGTATTTCTCTATGTTACCTTTGGAGTCCCATTTGATTTTACAAACCCATTTGCATCCTACAGGTTTAACTCCTATAGGTAACTCAACAAGATCCCATACCTTATTGTGGTTCATGGATTCAATCTCATCTTTCATGGCATTGTACCATTTTGTTGCATTACTGCTATTTATGGCTTCGAAAAAACTAAGAGGATCATCAAAATTCTGACCATTCTCATAAAGATAGACAATATAATCGCTAAACATAGCCGGTCTTCTCTGTCTTGACGATCTTCTTAAATCTATCTGATCATCCACTTGTAAATCTTGATGTGGATTATCAATGATAGGTTCACCTTCACTTTGTGGTTCCAAAATAACTTGTTGTTCTATTGAAACTGGAACCATCAAATTATTAGGAACAATAATGGGTATATTCTGTACATAATCTAAATGCTCTTGAATTTCATCAAATTCAACGAATCGAGGTTCAGAGCTCCCACTAACTGTTTCATCCTCAATAAACCGTGCTGTTTTAGTTTCTGCAATCTTTATAGGAAGTGATGGACAGTAAAACTTATACCCTTTGGACCTTTCTGAATAACCAATAAAATATCCTGAAATGGTTCGAGGATCCAATTTCTTTATTTGTGGGTCATACAATTTGGCCTCAGCTTGACAACCCCATGTATGAAAATGTCTTAAACTGGGTTTCCTACCTGTCCAAAGCTCAAAAGGAGTCTTAGTGACAGCCTTAGTAGGGACCCGATTAATATTATATATGGCAGTTTTGAGCGCCTCACCCCACAATGATATTGGAAGGGTAGAATTACTGATCATACTCCTGAGCATATCAATTAATGTGCGATTCCTTCTTTCAGCAACACCATTCTGCTCATGTGTGCCTGGCATGGTGTACTGTGGAACAATCTCGCACTGCTCTAGAAACTTAGCGAAAGGCCCAGGAATTTGGCCTTTATCTGTCTGTCTACCAAAATATTCACCACCCCTATCTGATCTGACCACTTTTATCTTTCTCTCGAGTTGATTCTCTACTTCAGCCTTATATGCCTTAAAGGCATCTAATGCTTCAGATTTCTCTTTAAGCAAGTAAAGATAGCCATATCGAGAGTAGTCATCAGTAAATGTGATAAAATATTTATGGCCAGTAAACGTAAGAGGGAGAGGTCCGCATATATCCGTATGAATCAGCTCTAATGTTCCATCACACCTTTTGGCACCTTTAGAGGAGGTTTTGGTCTACTTTCCCTTTATGCAGTCCGCACACTTTCCAAAATCAGAGAAGTCAAGATCATCCAAAATTCCTTCTCTAATTAACCTTTAGATTCTCTGTTTCGATATGTGTCCCAACCTCCTATGCCACAACATGGATGACTTTTCATTATTAATGCCACGTTTTGATCCAACATTTCCCTGCATGGTAAGAAGGATTTTACTATACGAATGATCTAAAGATACTTTATATATATTATTTTCCAAAACACCAGAGCCAACTATCTCAGATTTGTAGGATAACGAAAAAACTTTATTATCAAAATTGAAACTATATCCCAAACCAACAAGTTTCGAAATAGAAATTAAATTCTTTGAAAAATTTGGAACATAAAAAGTATCACTTAGATCCAAAACATAACCACCAGAAAGAACTAATCTAAATGTTCCTACAAATTTAACTTTAGTTGGATTTCCTTCAGCAGTATAGATAGTGGCTTCATCTTTATTGGGTTTTCTACGGTTTAGAAATTCCTGCACGGAATTCGCCACATGGCATGTGGCACCAGAGTCAATCCACCAAGTATTAGATGGAACAGAAACTAAATGCAACTCATGCATCAAAACCAGAAACTTACCTTTCTTCTAGAGCCATTTCTGATACTTTAGACAGTCTTTCTTTATATGACCATTTTTCTTGCAAAAGAAGCACTTGGGAGTCCAATTACTTGATTGGCTTTGTGAACCAGACATGACTTCCAAGTTCTTCTTTTTCGAGCCATTCTTGCCTTTACCATTCTTAGTACGCTTTATTTGTCCCTTGTGAGAAACAAAGTCAACTGTATTTTATTTTTCTTGTATCAATCTGCCTTCCTCTTGCACACACATAGTCAACAATTCATTGATTGACCATTTATCCTTATGTGTGTTATAAGAGATCTGATATGGTCCATATTCAGATGGTAAGGAGTTCAAAATAAAGTGCACTAAGAATGAATCAGATATGGTTACTTCAAGTGCAGTGAGCTGCGCTGCAATATCACGCATTTTCATAATGTGCTCGCGAATCGAGCCATTTCCGGAGTACTTCATGGAAGACAGTTTATTCATTAGGGTACTTGCCAAAGCTTTACTGGAGCTTACAAACTGTTGCTCCACAGCATTTAAGAAATCGCGGGCTGTCTTACATTCAGGAATAGAGCTCCGAATGTTTTTACCGACACGCGCCTTCATCAGCATCAAACTAAGTCGATTAGAGCGCTCCCACTTTTCCAAAGATGCTGTTTGGATTGGCGTACTTTGATTTGTAAGAGGAAGATGTTTTTCCTCTCTTAGAGCCAAATCGAGATCCATACACCCTAATGTAAGCATAATCTATTCTTTCCACTCCGAGTAATTAGAACCATTAAGCATAGGAACAGAATCACCAATAGGAACAAAGGATGAAGTCATAGCTGAAAAATAAAATGCATGTCTTTATTAATAAGAAACCACATCATAATATTCCACACCAAAATTAGAAAAATATAATTTATATGACATCACAACACCTCCTTTGGGAGCAGAATTATGAGCATAAATATTTTTCTTTCTTTCTTTATGCATATACTTTATATGGCATCATAACCCCTCCTTTGGGAGCAGAGTTACGAGCATAAATATGCAATTTCTTTACCAGAAATTAATTTAGACTTTCTGTAGATCGTGATAATTTCAAGTTTTCCATATAAAGAAATTGTCAGCTTTGGCCAGGCAAATTTCTTCAAACGAGTTACAAGAAAATTACCATCCTCCACTACCCATATACCTTTATGTCTAGAATCATACTAAACAAAAATAATAGGATGCAATTTTTACGTGCACTTCTTTAAAGCGATTAATTCACTATTTTTTCTGAACGAGGCCGCTTTGGCTTGCACCCGAACAGTTGAAACAATAAATTAATTTGACTTAGTGCCGTATAATTAACATGAAAATTATGCAAAAGAACGCTACTTTAAAGTAAATTAATTTATTATTCTTTAGTTAGGGCCGCTTTGGCTTGCACCTAATTAATCGAAATAATAAATTAATTTAACTTAGCGTCTAGATTTAAATAATCTAACAACAATTATGATTATTTAATTTTCATGTTATGTCTGATCAAAATAACACTTTATGATATACATAAGTATAGATGCAATAATTAAAAATATAACATTGCATTCATAAAATTTATGTATATCCTTATATTTCACCATAAATATCAGATAAATGAATTTATGATAAATTAATATTGTATGCAAAATTTAAATTCTTATGTGAACGGATTCTTTATGTTCACAATACTTTATTAACTCATAAATCGAAATAAGATGAATTAATAAACATAATAATTAAAAGTAATCTTTTATGAATTCGGAACAAATAAATAAGTTTTAATAACGGATTAAAGTCCAATAAAAGAAAGATAGCCACAATCGTAAGAATTACATTGCCTCGGATCCAAAAGAGGCAAACCAAAAAATTTATTTTTCTTCAATTAATTGGATTTCATCCAAACAACCCATAGAGTCCCAAAATTACGACAAACCAAAATGATGCAGTGGTGTCGTACTGTAAGGTCACACCGAGTGGCCTTATAACGTCTTTTTCAAAATTGGAAAATGGAAATAACGATATCCAAATTAAAAAAAAAGAAAAATAAAGCACATCAACAACAATAAAATGGCCATGAACAAATCATACGACGTGTCAATATTTCAAGAAAATCTTGACTATATATAATTAGATTCAAAGTCTAAAATCCGTTTTAAAAATAAATTCATCATTATTCAATTCAATTTAATAAAGCATACAATATTAAATTTATCTAACTGGCTCCGATACCAATTGATGGAATTTATTTGGTATAAAATAAAATCAATACATACCAATATTCAGGATCATAAATAAAACTGTAAAATAACTTACAGAGCGCCATCGAGAAAAATTCTTGATTAAACAGCGGAAGCAAAAAATTCGGTTGCAATACTAAACAGTACCGACCGAACTAGGTAATCTGGTTTCTCCTCCTTTCTCAGGCACTCTTCCGTATGGTGTGGATTTAATGGATAATCTTACCAGAATGCACATGATCGACTTCCCATCAAAGTCTGATTATGATTCTATTTAATTTAAATAAATGGAAAAGGGATAAGATATACCATATCAAGTAATTCTATATCTTTTAGAATTGACCTTATCTATAGTAAATCCAAATTTAAATATAATTAATTAGGCCAAATATATGGAAATCCTAACATATTGTACATAGAAATACCGTACAAGTATAAAAAAAATTCTGTCTGTTTATATAGAGAGATTTTATATATGTGACGAATCTGTGCACGTATCAGAACAAAATATTTTTACAAAAAATAAAATAAAATTATTTTTTACTTTCAAACTGCTTCCGAGAGACGTGACACTCTATCTTATGGCGCCATGTGCACATTGCTTTTTTTTTCGTTCCCAACGATCAAGTCCGGCAGATTCTTCTGCAAGTCACGTACCCAACAAACAAGAGAACCATTATGTCAAAACAAACATTAATTGTGCGTTCTATGCGATTAGATGCTCCAACAACTGGAGCGTTAGTAAAGCCAACTAATGCAGTAATTGTGATGTCCATTTTAAAACTTTTTGCAAAGAATTCGATATATACCGGTGTTCAAATTTACATTTCGTACTATTACGATTAGTATTTATAAGAATTCCATGTGGCGGTCATGCTTTTCACTTGGAATTCGCGAGCTCTATTCAGTTAACCAAAGGTAGAGATATTATGATTTTGAATGAACAGAGCCCTCTCAACGTGTTTCAAAAAACACCATTTCTTAAGTAGAGTATGTGTTAAAAATGTGAAGTAGTTAAAAATTTGAAGCAACTAAGATTTGAACTCGGATCTCGTATATCAATCATCAAATTCTTTGCCATTTACACTAGGGATGGTTGATGTGTTACATTAATTTTCACTCTCTAATTTTTGTGAGCATTATTGGTGGAGAATAAGCTGTCGGATCGTTGGCGCTAACCATTAATCCCAAAAGCTCGAGCTGTTAGAAATACGCAACCAATTCACTTAAAGCGTACAGACAGCCCACGGGTCTCGACCGGACTCAACCCACCTGAACGTTGGGTCTATTGTTGGGCCTCTTACCGTTAGGTTTATTGTGGACCGCAGCCCCACTCAACTAATTGGGCTCACCCAACTCGACTAAACCATTAATCCCAAAAGCTCGAGCTGTTAGAAATACGCAACCAATTCACTTAAAGCGTACAGACACAGCGCCCACGGGTCTCGACCGGACTCAACCCACCTGAACGTTGGGTCTATTGTTGGGCCTCTTACCGTTAGGTTTATTGTGGACCGCAGCCCCACTCAACTTATTGGGCTCACCCAACTCAACTTATTAGTCTCCTGGGCCTATCGTCACGAGGCAGTAAGTTAGACCTATTTAACCCATAAATAAATAGCCAACAATCTCCCTTCCAACACCTGCACCGTGTGGGAATCGAACCCGTGCCACTGGCTCTGATACCACTTGTCGGATCGTTGGCGCTAACCATTAATTCCAAAAGCTCAGGCTGTTAGAAATCCGCAACCAATTCACTTAAAGCGTACAGACACAGCGCCCACGGATCTCGACCGGATTCAACCCACCTGGACGTTGGGTCTATTATTGGGTCTCTTGCCGTTAGGTCTATTGTGGACCGCAGCCCCACTCAACTTATTGGGCTCACCCAACTCAACTTATTAGTCTCCTGGGCCTATCGTCACGAGGCAGAAAATTGAACCTATTTAACCCATAAATAAATAGAAGCTGTAGATTGAGATTTATCGCACCGATGTTACAAGCTTCTACAATCCATTCCTTTCAAAAACCGTAGCTTAAGTCTTTCTCAAATTACCTCCCATCCACGTCGAAGAAAGGATTGGCAGCCATTTGATCAATAAAAAAAATCAAAATTCTGTCTTGCTTCTTAAATTGGTCTACAGTTGAGTTGGTCTCCATACATTTTTATCAAAATTTTGCAAAAAAGATACTACACATGGTTGTATGGAGTAAAAGACATTTGCTTCATCTTATATGCCATTTTTAATAACCTATTTGTAAGGATTTAGATCTTAATAGAAATATCATTCTGTACACAATATAAGCAAGGGAGTGATTCAACAATAAATGCTAAATATTTTAAAAGTAATTGGTTGTATAAATTGAATAGTAATAAAAAATAAGCATAAATCACAGATTAATTAAAGGATATATGTACTTTGCCCCATTTTAAAAAAATTTCAGTCCAATAATTTTTTCTTTTATTGATAGTCTTCGTAGGCGGCTGTTGAGACCAAAATTTTCGCCACTTAAGGAAATGACACTTGGCGTATGTCATCGGCTGAGGACATCAGCCGATAAAAGAGTGAGTCGATAAAAAAGGACCCGCGTCTTTACCAAGACCGACCTCAGTCACGTGAGAGAGCGGCACGTGACACACACCATCGGCTGAAGGCATCAACCGACAGGAGAAAAGGCCAACAAGGGGATTGCCGCCTCATCCAAAACCAACCTCGGCCGAAGGCAAATATCAAACCGCCTCAGCCGAACGACGAAATAGGCAAAGTTAGGATCAACTCTCGGCTGCTCAAGCCGCAGAAGGAAAGACTATAGAAGGAAAGAATACGAGAATTTGGGCGCGAATCTCGTAACTGACTCCGGAACGGCAGGCGACACCCAGCTTTGGAAAGTGCCGAAGATCACGCCTCGGCGCATCAAATAGGGATGAATTAGGACGGAAAAACGACTACTATCCAATTGAGAAAAATCGGGTCAAAAAAAAAGTAGTTGAGAAATTTATGATGATTCCCCTAAATCACGCCGAATACTCAAATCGGCGATTATACGCATGGTTCAAACGGGTATAAATACCCAAACAATCGAAAAAAAAGAGGTCCTGTTGTGGAGTCCCGAAATTTTCGTGTGGCTTGACCGTGTGGTTGGCGGTGAGAAAACACTGATTTTTGGTGTATCGAGTGCCTTGTGCATCAAATGGACGCCAAAAACGGACTCAGCGCGCGAAAACAGTCAAAATTAGCTATTTTCGGACGAAAATAGGCTAATGGGCTCATTTCGGCCGGGGGCTGGCTCACGGCCCACTTGCGTGCACCGGGAGCAACGAAGCCGCGCAACGCCACGTGTCATGAGAGAATTGGCCGCAGTGCGGGCGCTGGTGGCAAACCGAGGTGGGTTGGATTTTCCTCCAAAACTAGCAGGCGACGCACTAATTCTATGTTGTAGTATTCATGCATGATAAGTAGAGTACTCCCTTTTGTGGACCAAGATTCAAGCATGTATAATAGAATGAGTAAATTGGTTATTTCTTGTGATAACAAAATATTGGAACCTTAACTAGCACCCCGTCATATGTTGCATGTATTTAACCAGACTAGTAGAGAACCCTCACTTGGGCTAGGTTCTTTTATGTTCTAGTTTCCACCTCTTGCATTCCTTTTTCCTGGACATAGAGTGTTTCCTCGCCCAGATAGTAGGCCGAGTAGTCGGCACTGTGTGGGATGCATGTTGCACTCGTGCCTGGGGGCCGAGTGGAGTCTGATAGTTGTGGCTAGTGTTGTGCCAGTGTTAGGAGCCGTTTGGGTAAACGGTGGTGTCCCGAGTCGTCGAGTATTCTCCGACCAGTGTCATTAGCACTGTGTTGTAGTAGTGTTGAGTTGTTGATAGTAGGACCTTGAATCTCAACTATTTTTGGACACACATAATTTCAGTAAACAAACGTTTTTCCTTCCGAATTCCGAAGGGTCGCCGGAGTCTGTTCTTATTTGATAGGGTGAAGGAATTAGTTCTTCGGGGTTTGAAAAAAAAAAAAATTATTTTAAGTGATTTTCTTACAAAACTAAAATTTATTAAATTGGGTTTATCAAATCAAAATAGTTTTCAAAAATAACTGTCATTTTTTCTTACAAACTTTCTCACCCGAGAGAGTTGAGTGATATGGGTTCTAGGGGGCCGTTTCCTTATTTTGGGACGAAAGCTACGGGGGTTGTGCCTAGAACCTGTTCTTGTTTGATAGGGTTGTAGGTGCTAGTCTCCCGGAACTTTCAGACCCTGATTGGTTCCCTCCGGATGTTTTACCTAAGAGAGCCTATTTCCCCGGGGATCGAGAACTTCGAAAGGTTGAGCTTGGAATCTGTTCTTGTTTTATTGGGGTTCTAGGCACTGGCCTTTCGAGATTCTCGGACCCTTGTTGTGTCAGTTGGTTTCTTCTCGTCTGTGAGTCGAGTGGTTTGTTCTGGGAGCCGTTTGGGGACGGTGGTCCCGAGCTGTTGAGTGTCTCCGGCTGATGTTGTCCGTGTTGAGTTATTGTTGTCGATCTGATTGATCGTGGATTTGGACTATAGCCTGCATGAGCCATATTGAGCTCGACAGAGATGCGCGGATACTTTCCTCGGTGGGGTCGCGCCCCTAGAGTGCCGCTTCGGAGTTGAACCTGTTACTTTGCTATCGCGACTTGTCGATGCAGTCCGTGTGGGACGCCCTACGTAAGTCCAGTCCTCCGTGGATGTAATGGCAGTAGGTGGGCGCAGGTTTGACTGGACCCTTTGTGGCAGTCAATGTGATTGGGTTGATTGAGTATATTGAGTTAGAATCGATGCATCATTTTCATATGTATCACCCATTGAGCATTGTAGATAGAGGCATGATAGCTGTAGATATCTTTCTAGCTTATCTTTTCATTATTTCAGTTTTCCTGTTATCTTATGCCTCTAGCAGACTTAGTGGGCAAACCGTTGGTCTAGGAGACAATACCCACTAAGAATTACGTGACGGTGTTGTTCTCACACCCTCTGTCTGTGACAGATTTTTCAGAGGCATCTACCCCTGTTCCTACTCCTGTTGCTGCACCTGCTGATCGAGGTAAGGGAGTCACGAGCCAGTTCCCTACCCGTCCTTGGAGTGTAGTTGTACCCCTTTTTGGAGCTTTGTAGTATAGTCTGTTGGATTATTATATGTAGTTACTTTTCAGAGTTTTATTTTGAGAGATTTATGTATTGTGAGAACCAGACTTGTACCATTTTGGAGTTGTATTTTTATAATTTAGTAGTTTGCTTTTCTGTTCTGATATCTGTATAGCTGTAATATTATATTTTGCAGGTTAGACGCTTTGTCTCTGCGGGGCTTCCCGTATGGGCGGCGGATCTGTTAGCGAGCCCACGTCGTAGTTTCGACCCCGGGGCATGACACCTGCAACCTCGTAAGCCAGTGACCACCTGTGGTGACCCGGATCTTTACAGGGCTTCTACAGTGTGACCAGCAGCTTCTGGAAGCCTACGTGGCATGTCGGCGGTGTTCGTGCACCAATTTGGACACAAATGATGGACTCGGGGCTTAAAATAGATCCCGTGGGTAATCGAGGGACCCCGTCGGATGTTTAGAGGTAATTACGCGCAAAATGGATGTCGAATTTAGGCTCAGCGCGAAATTCGGATTAAAAATTGTTACGGAATTTGAGTTGGCGCATTTCGTGAATAGTTCAAGTCTTGAAGATTGAAGATGAAGAAACTCTGGATCAACTACCTCAATCTCAAGAAAGAAGAATTCAAAAGGATCAGGTACGTTAAATTAAATAATTTGTGATGATCCGAATACTTCTTATAGTGTAGAAACACCCGGAAGAGGTTTTAACTGCATATTCATCAAAAACTGGACATGGGACATGTTCAGGATCCGGATCATGTCGTTTCGATCCGGATCCCGAAGGGTGCTCGTTCATACACTAGTTCAATCCGGATCATGGCATTTGATGATCCGGATCCCGAACATGAGTTTTACCTGTTGGCTTGAACGATCCGGATCGTGGAATCTCAATCCGGATCCCGAACACATTGTTCTGGTAAAACTGTATGAACGATCCGGATCGTAGATTATGATCCGGATCCCGAACAGGCGGTTTTCTGGAAATTGCTCTCTATGCGTAAGCGATCCGGATCGTGACTTGCGCAGTCCGGATCGTCGCCCGTAAAACTTTCCAGAAAAGTTTGTTTTTGATCCGAATATTCTTCCTAGGGTTTCTAACCTATAAATAGCCCTTCCTTTTCATTTCTAGGGCAATCCACACATCGGAAAAAGAGCCGTCATTTTCAAATATCATTTTATACGGCCTTAGATCCACATATAGAGAAGAACGGAAATCATTAGATCTATTTAATGGTTCTTCATCTATATTGATTAGTTTGATTCTAGGATTTTCATACTCATATCTTGAGTTGAATCAAACTAATGAATACTTAGATGGTATTTCCGATCTACTCTTGATCTAAGTATTCGGCGGATCATCACCACCCAAACAAACAACGATTTACCCCAAAATCGGCGCGTGGACTCGCGTGGCCTTGTGGATTCAAGGTGTTATCGCTCTCGTGGATTCGGAGCGAGGTGCGTTCGTGGATTCGAAGCGTACCATTGGGTGAAGACCGTGGATTCGGTCGGACGTCGTGGATTCGACGTTGGACGCTGTGGATTCAGCGTTGGCGGCGCAAATCGTGGATTCGAGAAGCGTTGCGGAGCGAGCGGAGAAGATCGACTAGGGGCGTATGGTAAAAGGTTGAGTCGTCTGTGAGTACGTTATATCACCTTGTACGTGTGTTAACTCTAGTGGATTTCGCCGTGTTATCGGTCCCGTGGTTTTTTACTCCGGTTTGGAGTTTTCCACGTAAAAATCTTGTGTGTTCTTTTATTTTTCCGCATTGGGTTTTATCGCACAAAGATTTTTGAGTGTTTATTGTTTACACCTATTCACCCCCCTCTAGGTGTTTTTTCCCCTATTAGATCCTTATTAACCTAAACCCAACAAGTGGTATCAGAGCGGGAATAGGGTTGTAAACAATGGTTGAAGGTGGAAACATCAATCGACCCCCTTTCTTTGATGGAACTAATTATGCGTACTGGAAAGTACGGATGAAAGCTTTCTTAATTTCCATCGACGAAAGGGTGTGGCAATCAATTGAATTAGGATGGTCTAATCCAACTGAAATTTTAGATGATGTTCGCACCTTGAAACCTAGGTCGAAATGGACCAAGGAAGAGATAGACTTATCTTCTTACAATGGCAAAGGGATTAATGCTCTATTTAATGCTTTGTCACAAACTGAGTTCTCTCGCGTCTCGGCATGTGAGACTGCGAAAGAAATCTGGGATGTTCTTCAAGTTACGCATGAGGGAACTAACCTAGTGAAGATTCAGAAACTGCAAATGCTTACGAGCAAGTTTGACTCAATCTCTATGGCAGAGAATGAATCCTTCACTGACTATTACACACGATTGCAAGACATCGTGAACTCATGTGCTAACTTGGGAGAGAAGATTCCAGAATTTAAAGTTGTAAGAAAAATTCTAAGAACTCTTCCTGAACGATTTCGCCCGAAGGTTGCAGCCATTGAAACAATTAAACACCCGGACGAAATGCGTGTAGAAGAATTAGTAGGTGCTTTACAAACTTATGAAATGACTTTTCCTACTAACTATTCTTCTGGAAAGGCATCCTCTTCTAAGTCTTCAGGTTACGCATTGAAATCAACTAAAGAAGAAGACGCGGATTCATCCTCCTCGGACGACGACGAGAACATTTCTATGGAGGACTTTGAGAAGCAGCTCGCTCTCTTGACAAGGAAGTTTCGCCGCAACTTTCGAAGGGGAAATTCAAGCAAAACTCAATCCTTCGGAAAGTCGAAGAAAGGCAAGGGATTTCAAGTACAAGTCAAGAAGCCAAGAGAACTTCTCAAAGGATAAGAAAAGTTCTGAGGGACAAGTTCAGTGTTTCAAATGTCGAGGCTACGGCCACATAGCAACTGAATGTCCCAACAAGAATCCGGCTAAGAAGAAAGTGATGCAAGCAGTCACTTGGGATGACAACTCCACGTCAAATGAGTCATCGTCAAGTGATGAAGAAGACAACGCGACAGCTTTCCACGCGTCCACCAAACCTTCATCCTTCATGTGCTTAATGGCAAGTACATCCGACTCACTGTCCAACTCCACTGTGGAAAAGATTGCAACGGACGATGAGTCAGATAATTCGGAAGGTGAAGATTTTGTTTTAGCCTACCATCAACTTCTGAGGGATTCAAAGAAACTGGCTAAACAAAACAAGGGGTTGAAAGAGAGATTACTGGAACTTGAAGTTGAATTAAAAAGAGTAACCTCTATCTCAACCGATCTTGAAGTGGAAAGGGACAATCTGGTTAAGACAAATGTTTCCCTTCAAGAGTCCAATGAGCATTTCGAGAAGAGTTATGTAGACATGGTGAACAAAGCGAACTACTTCTTGAAGCTCTACGGCGAGGCCCGACAGGAAAAATCTGAAATGACAGAGACCATACGCCAACTAAAGGATGACTTACAGAGATTTACTTCTGGAAGGAGTAAGTTGGACAGACTCCTTGGTCTCGGTCAAAGAAACAAGTTCGGCCTCGGATACACTCAAACTGGAGACATTCCAAGTTCGAGTGGTACGGTATTTGTGCCTTCGTCGGTATCTCCTCCTCCGACACCGGTGTTCACGCCAAGCAACGACAACGAACCTACTACATCATCTTCGGAATCGACAAGAACCAAGGTATGTTTTCGTTGTGGCATTTCAGGGCACATCAGAAGAAACTGCAAGACTGGAGCCAAATGCACACCTCAAGAACATCTTGCAGCAACTACCAAAAGGGCTATTCCTCGAAAAACCACTCCAACCAAATTGACGGAAAAGAGCCTTGGTAGTACATCGCTCAAGACGACATCTTCAAGGAGCAGCAATTCTTCAAGCAAGACGCCCTCACCTAGGAAATCAACTCCACGAGCACTACAGTCGCATACCAAAAAGGTTTGGGTGCGCAAAGGTGAGATCTTTCCCTGTCTTGCTACCACTGTTTCCTTACATGCATATGATAGTTCGTCTTGGTATTTGGATAGCGGGTGTTCCCGACATATGACCGGCGATAAAAACTGTTTTCAAACTTTTGAGAAAAACTCCGGAGGACTTGTTGTTTTCGGAGATGGCCGGTCTTCCAAAATTGTTGGAAAGGGAACAGTAGCTATTCCAGATGGCCCGGTTCTAGATAATGTATTATTTGTTCATGGCCTAAAGACTAACCTCATAAGCATAAGTCAACTGTGTGATAGTGGTTATTCAGTTAATTTTTCATCTGATAAATGCACTGTAACTGACTTGAACCATGCTTTCTTTTTAAAGGGGGTTAGATCAGAAAACAACTGTTATGTAGTTCCTTCTAAAATTTCTGAAAAATGTAACCTAGCATCTTTGAAAAATGAAACACTTTGGCATGAAAGGCTAGGTCACATAAACTTTAAGGAACTTTCTAGAATTTCAAATAAAGATGTGGTCAAAGGGGTTCCGAAACTTTCTTTTGAACAAAACCTTGTGTGTGGCGGTTGTCAAAAGGGAAAACAGTCTAGGACTGCACACAAGAATTTGAACCACATAGGTACCAAACGGCCTTTGGAACTTTTGCATATGGACTTAATGGGGCCAACTCGTCAACCATCTCTTGGAGGTAAATGGTATATTTTTTTGTTGGTTGATGACTTTTCTAGATATACTTGGGTAGCCTTTCTAAAGGAAAAAGCTGATACCTTTGACTCTTTTCTCGAAATCTGCAATCGTATTATGATAGAAAAGAATGAAAGGATTACTCGAGTGAGGAGTGATAGAGGTGGTGAATTCATTAATTCTAGATTCATTGAGTTCTGTGTTTCTAATGGTATTAAACATGAATTCTCCGCACCTTACACACCTCAACAAAATGGTGTAGTCGAGCGCAAGAACAGGGTCGTACAGGAGATGGCTCGTGTTATGCTTCATAGCCGGAACCTTCCTTTATACTTTTGGGCTGAAGCGGTGAACACGGCTGTCTATGTTATCAATCGAGTGTACTTGCGCCCGGGGACTTTTAATACACCATATGAACTTTGGTTTTGTAGAAAACCTAACATCAAATATTTTCGCATTTTCGGGAGTCGGTGTTTCATTTTGCGTGATCGTGAAAACCTTGGAAAATTTGACTCTCGAAGTGACGAAGGGATTTTCTTAGGTTATTCTACAAACAGCAGAGCATATCGAGTCTTTAACTTAGAATCTAAGACGATCGTAGAATCGACTAATGTTAAGGTAGATGAGGCTTTTCACTTTGAATCTGAAAAATCTACCCTCGATATCTCTATTGATGATGATTCACCTGCTAATGCATCTTCTTCTAACAATTCTTTCGATAATAATATTGATGCATCTAACGGTTCTTCAAGCTCATGTGATGTGCAGGAATCATCTCGTGTACCTCCGCCTACTCCTCTACCTCAGACGTTACGCATCTCCAAGGATCACCCTGAGTCGAACATAATTGGAGATCCACAAGAAGGAGTTAGAACCCGGAGACAATTGGTTTGCGGATTTGCATGCTATGTATCTCAAATCGAACCAAAGAATGTTGATGAAGCTCTCCAAGATGATTACTGGATTAAAGCAATGCAGGAAGAGCTCCATCAATTTGAGCGAAACAAAGTCTGGGAACTGACAAAGCCTCCGAAGCAACACAATGTGATAGGTACCAAATGGATCTTCAAGAACAAGAAAAACGAAGAAGGTACTATCATCCGGAACAAAGCAAGGTTAGTTGCTCAAGGCTATTCTCAAGTAGAAGGTATAGACTTTGATGAAACCTTCGCCCCAGTAGCTAGACTCGAGTCCATTCGTATACTGTTTGCGATTGCTTGTCATTTTAAAATCAAATTATTTCAAATGGACGTTAAGAGCGCCTTTTTAAATGGATTTTTAAATGAGGAAGTTTATGTAGCTCAACCGAAAGGTTTTGTGGATCATAAACTACCTAACCATGTTTTTCGACTGAAAAAGGCTCTTTACGGTCTGAAACAAGCACCGCGAGCATGGTACGAAAGGTTGACAAAGCACCTTTTGGAAAAGGGCTACACTCGAGGGGGAGCTGACAGGACTCTCTTTGTGAAGCATTATCAAAACAATTTCATAGTTGCTCAAATTTATGTCGATGACATTGTTTTTGGAGCAACGAGAGATAATGATGCTTCTAAATTCGCGGAGACCATGGAAAGCGAATTTGAGATGTCCATGATGGGCGAGTTGAATTACTTTCTTGGATTACAAGTTAAGCAGAACGATGAAGGAATTCACTTGTGTCAATCCAAGTATGCACTGGAGTTGGTCAAAAAGTTTGACCTTGAAAATTCGAAAGATTTTCCAACTCCAATGGGAACTAGCCATAAGGGACTTGGAAGTGAATCACAATGTGAGAATGTAGACGAGAAACTGTACCGGAGTATGATTGGAAGTCTACTATATCTCACGGCTAGTCGCCCGGATATATCCTTCAGTGTTGGGATTTGTGCGAGATATCAATCAGCACCGAAGGAGGTTCACCTGAAAGCGGTGAAACGGATCATCCGATATATCAAAGGTACAATCAATTTCGGAATTTGGTATCCTATGGGAACGACTTTGGATATTGTTGGATACTCAGATGCCGATTGGGCTGGATCAGTGGATGACCGGAAAAGCACGAGTGGTGCATGCTTCTACCTTGGCCACTGCCTTGTTGCATGGCACAGTAAGAAACAGAACTGCATAGCACTCTCGACTGCCGAAGCGGAGTACATTTCTGCAGGAAGTTGCTCAACCCAATTGATTTGGATGAAGAACGTGTTGAGTGATTTCCGAATTTCAACATCTTCGGTAACCATTTTATGTGACAACACTAGTGCCATTAACATTTCTAAAAACCCTGTGTTGCACTCTAGAACAAAACATATTGAACTTAGATATCATTTTCTTAGAGAGCTAGTTGAATCAAACATTCTTCAACTGTCATATATTTCAACTGAAGATCAATTAGCTGACATCTTGACAAAACCTTTGGATCAAAAACGTTTTATTCACTTGCGTAAAGCAATTGGCATGCTTTCCTTGAAATAACCTCTTTTGAAACTTTTGCTTAGATTAGGTTTTGTTTTTGTTCTTTGTATTTGTTTTGTTCTTTATCTATGTTTTGTACATAGCACACTAATTGAGCACATTTCATAATTGACTTTACTTGCACCTTGACATGCATTTAGAAATTTATTATGTCCTTGATGTCATAATATCTCAATGTTGCAATGATCATTTACGTTATTTAAACCATCTTCTAAGTGATCAAAGTCAATTTCTCTCTCAATGATCTCTTGGTATAGTCATTATCATATTTGATTGCTTAGTTGAGTATGAATTCGAGATCAGTGGGTTGGTTGAATACCTTATATATTAAATAATTGATAGCCAATTGAGGGGGAGTCAATGAAATCTGAAATGCTCAAAAGATGTGGAAAGAGTTACATCCCAGTGAGGAGTGTGAAAACTACCACCACATGGAGAAAATGAAAGAAAAAGAAACTCCATGAATGAAAAGCAAACTTTTTGTTTTGAAAATTGTTGATGAAACTCATATTGAAATACTTGACTCAGTCGTATTTCATGGTTGGTATAAGGTGGGATTTTTAGTAAAAGATGCTCAAAGAGCCACTCCTTCAACAGATTGTCTAGATATATTATCTAACTTATCTGGGATTTCAAACATCTATTGATCTTGGTACTTCATTTTCTTTACTGAAATTGATGATTTGATAAAGACATTACACATAAGATCAGGATAGATGTAATTGAAGTTGTTCAACTTTAAGTGTTTTAACTTTCGTAAATCTTCGTTTCATTTTTGGATATTTTTGATAGATTTTGCATAATCTATTTCTTGTTGTATGGAACGATGCTATTTGTTTAAAGTTGACATGATAAAATGCTTACATACTTTTTCTGGAGTTTATTGTATTTTTTTTAACTTTTCTGGAGAAAAAGGTGTAGGCGATCCGGATCGTGGCAAAGTGATCCGGATCCCGAACGCAGGATTCTCTCCCTGCGTATAGCCGATCCGGATCGTGGCAAGTGATCCGGATCCCGAATGCAGGATTTTCCCTGTGTGTGGCCGATCCGGATCTCATTCACGACCGATCCGGATCGCGGCTAGGGCTTCTTATAGAAACCTTCAGATTCAAGATTTCTTTACCAAAATTTCTGATTTCCAAGCTTCTAGAGTTTCTCTTTCTAGATCTCTTGCTTCCTAGTGCTTCAAAACTCAAGCTTCTTCGGATTCAAGTAAGTTTTCATGATCAAAACTCGGTTTTTCACAGTTTTTAGGTTTTTTCATCAAACGCGAGCAGAAAAGATGGATTTTCTTCGTTTGTGAACGGTTTTTGATCAAACTTCTTTTGAAATAAGAACTCTGGATCTATTAGTTTTGCTTTTATGCTGGGTTTTTGCATGATTAACGAGTTTTTAGCCTTCGATTTCTAAAAATTCGGTTTTAGGGCATAAAAGAGGAATTTGTGTAAAACATGAAATTGATCTATTTTTAACATTCTTTTTGGAAAACTAATTTGATTCTTAGCTTCTCTATATGATTATGATTGTCTAGGTACAATGTGTTAAGATTTTTCAAAATTTGACAATTTTTCATATGTTCTTGAGTTGGTTTTCACAGGACATTCTCTTTAGAACTCAAAGCACTAGGATCAATGACTTTCTCCTGGTTGGTACTGTTACTTATCTCGATGGTGCTCACTAGACCAACCAATAAGTTGAAGAGGGCTAAGAAAGTTCAAAGAAAAGGAGAGGTTGAAATTATCAGTGATACTGAACTTGAGAAAAACCCAGATGAAGTACACTGGGACATGTTAACGGATGACGATGATGATGACGAGTTTGTGCCTGCTGACTCGAAGCAAAAAGGAAAAGCACCAGTGAACTCTGGGAAGGCTCCTATGCCTGCCCCAACTATTTCTCTAAAACGTAAGCGGCTCGCTCGACGTTTTGGACGGAGAAAGGAGACCGATGTTGAACCACCAATAGCTCCGGACTCTCCGCCACGAGATGAAGAAGTGTTTGTTAACAATGACCGGCTTAGAGCATTTGCACATCGCGAGTGCATTGGCGAAAGACACGTGAACATTGAAGCTCTACGAAGTCACTCTCCTGAATTTGGTACTTTGATTGATGAAGCAAATCTCATTCAAGTATGTCGCTTCCCGGAAACTCTCGGATACTGCCTGCACCATGTGAGGACCTTCTATACCAACGCACGGCATCTTCGCGAATTTGAGAACGGTCCGATGGAATTCTATACGAATATCCAAGGAACGAGAATTAAAATCACCCCACAGTTGATTGGTGAGGTTTTGGGAATGGAAGCAAGCGGAAGAGGAGCTCACTATCTGAAAGGAGTGGATTTGACAAATACTTTATGGTGTAAAGTTATTGAGGGGATTTGTCTCGAGGGAACTCAATCAACGAACAAATCAGTTCGATCCAAAGAACTTCGTCTGGAATATCGCTTCCTGAACTTCATCACTTGCTACAATATACTTCCAAACATGCAGACGAAGGTTGTGAGATGGGAACGGTTGTTGTTCTTATATCTCATAGGACACCCGTCAGAAGCAAGGGCATTGAATGTCAACATACCATACATCATCTGGAACAGAATGACACGATATGTTGAGCATCCTCATCCTACCGAAAGAATTCCTTTTCCATTGATCATAATGAGGATCTTACAGAAATTTCAAGTTGACATCACCTCGGCGACGTATCATCAATGTTTGAACATGATAGACGAGTCCACAATTGTCAAATCTCTTCACAAGCTGCCTCATGTCACTCAAGCTTCTGCATTTGGAAAGAAGCCTGACACGGATGCATCACCATCTCATCAAGCACCTGGCACAGATGATGAAGCATCATTGACTTCAATTTTCAAGTTGCAGCAACGACTATCCGTTCAGCAGGAACGAATGTTGAAGGAACAACAAAGGGTTGCGAATGAACTGGAGCTAACCACAGCAGCTCACATCACCATCACGAAGAAAATAAACTCAATGGACAAGCGGATGCGAAAGATTATGTCCAAGATTGGTTGCATGAGTTCAGACTTTTCAGATTCTGATAACTAACTTTGTCTTTTTGTGCAGGATTTATTTCTCGATAACTGAATTTGGATTAGTTTAGTTGATTCTTTTAGTCTAGTTTAACTCTCAGTTTGTGCATATTCTTAGGTTAATTCTCTTTTTGTGCATATTGTTAGAAACTTATGAACTTTTTGTTTACTCTCCTTACATATTGTAGCTCATGCTACATTTTTGGCTTTATTTGTGACAAAAAGGGGGAGAGAATGAGAGTGAGAGTTGAAGAGTTATAAACTCTGAACAATGACTGTGAATGAATCAAGGAATGAATCAAGGTAAGTATGAATCTCAACTCAACTTGGGTTTTCTTTTGTGGATTGTGACATGCTTCTATACTAACTATTTGACTAACTATTTGGGCATGTAATATGACTAACAAGTTGATGTTGGACTAACATACTTTGACATTTGGTTTTCAACTGCTTAGAAGATATGTTGGTTTTAACTATGTTTCTTTCACATATCTGATTCTTTCAAATGTCATGATGAGATCAAACTCTAATTCTGCATTTGGTTTTCAATGTTTCAATTCTTGAGGTATCTAACGATTTTGTTTGTCAAGAATGTTTTCTGTGTGCAGAAGTTACAGATGTCTAAGTCTAGAGTCTGTTCTAGGAGTTTGTCTCATGTTTTTATTTTTCATGGAACTCTTTTGTAAATTTTTGTTGTATGGTGATAGCAACAAAAATATCCTTTTTGAATTTTCTTTGTGGATCTGTGTTTTGTCACGAAACCGCCAAAGGGGGAGATTGTTACGGAATTTGAGTTGGCGTATTTCGTGAATAGTTCAAGTCTTGAAGATTGAAGATGAAGAAACTCTGGATCAATACCTCAATCTCAAGAAAGAAGAATTCAAAAGGATCAGGTACGTTAAATTAAATAATTTGTGATGATCCGAATACTTCTTATAGTGTAGAAACACCCGGAAGAGGTTTTAACTGCATATTCATCAAAAACTGGACATGGGACATGTTCAGGATCCGGATCATGTCGTTTCGATCCGGATCCCGAAGGGTGCTCGTTCATACACTAGTTCAATCCGGATCATGGCATTTGATGATCCGGATCCCGAACATGAGTTTTACCTGTTGGCTTGAACGATCCGGATCGTGGAATCTCAATCCGGATCCCGAACACATTGTTCTGGTAAAACTGTATGAACGATCCGGATCGTAGATTATGATCCGGATCCCGAACAGGCGGTTTTCTGGAAATTGCTCTCTACGCGTAAGCGATCCGGATCGTGACTTGCGCAGTCCGGATCGTCGCCCGTAAAACTTTCCAGAAAAGTTTGTTTTTGATCCGAATATTCTTCCTAGGGTTTCTAACCTATAAATAGCCCTTCCTTTTCATTTCTAGGGCAATCCACACATCGGAAAAAGAGCCGTCATTTTCAAATATCATTTTATACGGCCTTAGATCCACATATAGAGAAGAACGGAAATCATTAGATCTATTTAATGGTTCTTCATCTATATTGATTAGTTTGATTCTAGGATTTTCATACTCATATCTTGAGTTGAATCAAACTAATGAATACTTAGATGGTATTTCCGATCTACTCTTGATCTAAGTATTCGGCGGATCATCACCACCCAAACAAACAACGATTTATCCCAAAATCGGCGCGTGGACTCGCGTGGCCTTGTGGATTCAAGGTGTTATCGCTCTCGTGGATTCGGAGCGAGGTGCGTTCGTGGATTCGAAGCGTGCCATTGGGTGAAGACCGTGGATTCGGTCGGACGTCGTGGATTCGACGTTGGACGCTGTGGATTCAGCGTTGGCGGCGCAAATCGTGGATTCGAGAAGCGTTGCGGAGCGAGCGGAGAAGATCGACTAGGGGCGTATGGTAAAAGGTTGAGTCGTCTGTGAGTACGTTATATCACCTTGTACGTGTGTTAACTCTAGTGGATTTCGCCGTGTTATCGGTCCCGTGGTTTTTTACTCCGGTTTGGAGTTTTCCACGTAAAAATCTTGTGTGTTCTTTTATTTTTCCGCATTGGGTTTTATCGCACAAAGATTTTTGAGTGTTTATTGTTTACACCTATTCACCCCCCTCTAGGTGTTTTTTCCCCTATTAGATCCTTATTAACCTAAACCCAACAAAAATACCCTTTCGGGAGCCTCTGGCAATTTTTAGGATTGGAATTTGACAAAATGGACGCCGGATTTGGAATCAGCGCGCGAAAACGGTCAAGATGGGCTATTTATTTGTATTTTTCGGAGCTTGCTACAGTATTTTTACTGTTCACCGCCGGAACAGTGTTTCCGGCGATCGCCGGCGGCGGCCGGCGGCGGCGGGCAGCGGCGGAAGGCGGCAGCGCGGGCTCGGGCAGGCGGCGCGCGGCCGCGGGCAGGCGCTGAGCGGCGCGGGCAGGCGCGCATGGGCGCGGGCAGGTGCGCAGTCCACGCGGGCGGCGTGCACCAGAGGGATGCCACGTGGCGTGTTCTGAGTGGGTGGTTCAGGCAGCGCGGTCCACGAAAAATTTTTGGGTACACGGTGGACCGATGGGAGGACACGTGGCGGCATGTGATTCGTTGGTGTTGTGGACCCGGTCCACGGAGCGGGGTTTGTTACCTCGGGGTGCGTGCGCGAGCGGGGCGCCGTGCCGCGCTGTCGCACGGCACAGTGCGCGTGCCACGTGGCGCCAGCCGATTGGCTGGCGCCGAATTGGCTGTTGACTCTGCTGGGACACGCGGCAGCACGGAGAGGGCCTTCTACGTATGTTTCCTGTTTTGGGGACACATCGGGCATTTTGTGAATTGTTTGTTTTGGATTTACTCAAGGTTGCATCCGAGGTTGTTTGCAAGGGGGATTTCGACCCCTTCGAGCTCTCAGCTCGAAAGGTGATGAGAAGGAGAGTTGTTCTCCATCAAGAGTAGTTTTCCCCTGTCAAGTTTCAGATTTTTCAGCAGCATGGATTTCGAGATTTCTATTTTACCGGCGCGGCGCGACGTTTCTTCTTCGGTGTTCTTCTCCGTCGCTTTTCGGTGCACGAGCTCCCCCGGCCTACCCCGAGCTCCTTTTTCTGTGATTTTGCGCCGTTGGCTTCACGACAGATGGGCTTCAACTATCATGTTTTGAGCTCCTCCTAATTCAGAGCATTTCTTGGAGTTTTTCGAGCTTCTCTTTGACCCATTTTCTATTGCGGAGTTTTTGGACAGAACAGTAGTATTTCGGCAATATCTCCGCAACCGGGCATCGGATTGAGACGTTCCAAGAGGCGTTTTGCATCTACACATCGCAAGGAGCATCCTCGAATTTTCCCGAATTTTTCTGGATTTATCCTGAAGGTGAAAAAGGCTTTATTCTCAGTGTTTAGTGCTGCAGTTTTCTGTACAGAATTCTTTGGGGTAGTTCCCTTGCATAATTTATATCTCAGTGTAGGAAACTCGGATTTAAGCGTGAAGGTACTCGTTTCGACCGGCTCGACGCGACGAACGCAGCGGTTATTTTCTCGGATTTTTCTGAGTTCATCTCGCAGGTGAAAACAGTACATTTTTGGGACTGATTTTGGGACATTGGATAACTTGGATTATTGTGTGTAATTTTGGACACCCTGTGTATAATTTTTGCAGTTATTGCGGCGGTTTATCTGTTTGGGCGAGAACACTCTTTGGACAGCGAGAAGGATTTTACAGACTTGGATTGCGTAATTCCAGGTGGGTGGTTGCTATATCCCTCGTTCTGATACCCCACTAGGAATATTAGAGAGATCCTCTCTATTGGACATGTTGAATGATCATCTACTGCATATGCATGCTTAATAGAAATCATTCTGAGCCTATCATATGGATGATATCATAGTGGAAACGTGATAGTGGTTGGGACTTATACATGCTTATGGGAATATTATTAGCATTTAACTTAGCATGGGGGATTTACTTTTTGATGGGATATTATGAAATGTCTTGCGGGGGGATATTTTGGACAGGCATAGGGGGATAGTTTATATGAGGGTGATTAGCAGATTATAGACAGGTGTGGTCGGATTATGATTTTAGCATGATGATTATACCCAAGTGAAGCTATTAATTGATACACTGGTCGAACCACTATTTGTCATTTTCTCCTATCTCTCATGAGGACATAGGCTGGCTTATTTGGACATTTTGTAGGGCCATTTCTTATCGCCACACTTTATGTTGGGATTGGATTTAGAAGAAACCTATTTGCTTCTTCTCCCCCTATTCTTTAGTCAGGTGACTATTTGTTGCTCGGGTTTGAGCAGGGGTTGGCATAGTGTAGCCGGGGCCTGGATTTTTGCATCTGGGGTATTATGGCTACCGCGGATAGTAGGCGGTTGACCAGATGTTGGATGTGGGACATGATTGTGTTTTTGGGTGTTGTGGTGAACCCTTACTTTTGATTACCCGCTAGGCATTGGAGTTGCTTCCATGATTAAAGGCTAAGTGCCCTTTATAGGTGACAATGGCAGGATTAACAGAGATGAAAACGAATATGGTTAGAACTTGCTCTAATGGGGGTTAAAGTTGTAGAGCGGTAACATCATGTTAAAAGATAAGGCTAATTAATAAATTATGAGCTTTGGGCATGCATTTTAGACAGGCATAGGCTATTCTTTATTTACCATTCTTACACGATTATCAGCATATTCTAGCAAGGTAAAGCTATATTGATACCTGTTTTATTTCATAGCATCTTGGGACATTTGCATGCTTGTATGGTTACCTAGATAGGCCACCTTTTTCTACTACACTATCATGCTGGAATTGACATAGGTGAAACCCTTTTTGTTATTCTTTTCTCCTTTCATTTGAGGCTCAGGGCATTTGCAGCTCGTGCGCGAGCAGGTGGATGGGATAGTGTAGTCAGGTTCTTGGGTTTTGGGACAGGCAGGGTATTGCGGCAACCGCGGACATTGGGCGGTTGACCGGAGATTTCTTATGCATCAGATTGGGTATCAGGTCTCTTGTGGATGGAGTTTCCACGGTTTGTCTATCTTGCACCGGGTTGGGATCAGGTCTTTCTTTAGTGGAGGGGTTTTCCCACTTTGATCAGAGTCATGATCCAGTCCTGCTGATTTATGATACTCGTGTTACTGAGATACTTTTCCTCGTGTGGGTCGCTCCCCACGAGTGCCACTCCGGAGTGCGCGGCTGACAGACTTTGAGTCCTTGGGACTCATTTGCTTCGGTGTTATGCGTAGGCTGGCATACCCGTCGCGGCAGAGCAGGCAGTACCAGTGTTCACTGGTGGTCAGATTGGGTTATTCAGGCAGGCATTCATATTCTGATGCATACATTTAGCTATCCTGTTAGCTCGGCATTTTAGAGGCATTCTAGTGGTAGCTTTTCATCAGGAGTCTTATTCTTTTTGGCATACCACCTTTATTTTCTTTTGCCTCTGGTAGACCTAGTGGGCGTGTCGGAGTTGAGGTTTTACCCACTAGGGGAGGCTACTGGTTTACTAGTAGTTCTCACCCTCATTCTTCTTCCTCTTTTTCTTCTCCCTTGTTTTGCAGTGTCTTCTGCGGGTGCTACTGGGCTTTCAGTGGCGGGTCGAGGAGAAAGGTCGGCTGAGTAGGTAGAGCTCGAGGCAGGATGAGCGTGTTAGCTGGATTGTTGGTGTACCCATGTTTCCTCAGACAGTTGTACTTTTACTTTTGGGACTGGCCTTTGCCAGCAGGTTGTATTTATTATTTGTGAGCTGGGAGAGACTGACGTATCATTTATACAGATGTATTGTATTTTATTTCCAGCTTCAGTCTGAGATGTATTAGTTTTAGTTCAACTCTGTTTTTATTGCTCTTTTATTATATCTCTTATATCTGAGCAGGTTATTGGCGCTTCGTGTACACGGAAAATACCGTGTGCACGGCGGATCTGTGGACGGGCCCGGGTTCTGGTTTTCACCCGGGGCGTGACATCACCCCTGCTTTTTCATAGCTTTCAATATCTGCATTTCCTACTTTCTTTACCGTTTTTCCTATGAGTAGATTTACTTGTAATTTGTTCCCTTGTTACCCCACTCCAAAGCAATATAATTCTTAATCGGCTATTCAGCTGTGTCAAAATCCTCATCTCTGAATCTCTGTTCGGCTCCTCTAGGCCGAACTCTGTTTGTCTCCATATCTCAGTTCGGCTAATCTAGCCCGAACTCTCTCAAGAGTTTAATTGAGAAGAACCCGACGGAGCAGATCCCTACTCGGATCGATCGCTTGATTCTTTGGCATGCAGCACATCACATTTAGAAAGTCACCCCCGGGGCCAATCGCGAACAGAGCCCGGTCAACGATCAGGATGACTTTTCGACCCCAACAGCTTTTTGGCACGCCCGGTGGGACACTCAGTTAAACTCTTACTATTTTTCCTACCAACGAAATGTCAGACGACAATTGCCTGAATCTCAGGAATAGAGTCGTTCCCCGACATGTGGGGAACGACCAGTCCAGTAGCGCCAGACATGCGGATAACTAGCTAGTGACGCAACCAGAGATTTTCGAGACCAGTGGGAGGTCGGCACCACAGGAGTCAACCCTGTCTAATTTATTCGGGCAAATCACCCAAATGTTGGAATCAGTTGAGAGGACACATATGTCCCACGAAAAAGACAGCCAGGCGCAAGAGACTCGCCTGGATTTGATGTTGGTCGCGGTAACGGCCTCGAATGAAAAGGTGACTCGGATCAGGCAGGCGTTGACCCGAAACGAGCCACACAGTGGAGGATTTGTGCACGTCCCGGGAGCTATTTTAAAGCGAAAACTACTAAATTTTAGGAAACTTTTTTTTTTTACCTCCCGCTCTGGCACGTGCACATACCCGCCACATATACAAGATCTCTTTGTGCAAACAGACAAAGTCTCCCTTGTATATGCACGACGTCGCAACCACACATAAATACATCAGCCACATATAGTTTTTCATACTCAAAGTAACAACATTTAAATTAACATTAACATGGAAAACCCACGCCCACTCGGCGTATGTAGTTTGAAAGGATAAATCCACAAGGTTTTAAAAACAGTGGCCACATGACGCTCAGCTTTTCAAAAATCATTTTTGCAAATTCTTTTTGTTATTTAAAAAAAAAAGCCCATGTCCACCGGACGCATTTAAAAGAATCAATAACCAAACATAGTCTCAAAAGTATTTAACTAACTTAACTAATAAAAACACATGTCCGTCCAATCATCTACATCATCCACAATATCTCAATCCACATGCAAACATATGAACTACGATGAAATATCCAAAAGAAAAGTTAAAAGAATATCACCAGATTGTAGAAACACAATCACTCCCTAGGCGTGGTCTCACCTCCGTCCTGCTCCCCACCCCCGACTGAACCTGTCACATAATGGGAGTCAGTGACATATACTAGGATAAGAAAATGACTGAATAATAAAGTCGACTATAATATAAAGTGCAGCAAGCAAAAGAGAACACCAAATCGTAAAGAGTCACCCATATCTCCACACCGCTACCATTCAGACCCCAAATAAGGAATGCTAAAGCACCTGCCATCTTGGTCCAACGACCTCAGGCATAAAAATAACCCCGCTCATCAAACTGGTGTAGTACAACCCCTATCGCAATGACCGCGATATCGCAATGTCTGCAAGGGTTCCCTCACGCAAATCGTCGCGTAAGGATCACGGGTCAAACAGAACACCTCTCTGAAAAAGTGCAACGAGGCGGTGGTCAAACTGCTGGTGTGCGTGAAAGCGCCAACAGCATGACGATCTCATAACTATGTGTTGGGGCCAAAACGTGGCTTGCACGCGATCGGCCCCTACTGGGTGACCCTCCAAAGGTGTCGAAGTGCGCCACGTGCCAATAATCAAGCGATACGTAATCTTCGACACTTTCTAATGCTGGACGCCGTTTGCCGTTCCGGGTTAGTTGTGAGATTCGCGCCTTAATCTCGCACTCATTTCTTTCAAGATCTTTTCCCTCTGTGGTCTCGAGCAGCTGAGGATTGACCTTGACTTCGCCTCTTCCGTCTCTTGTGTAATGTACCGAATTTTCGGCACATAAATAAATGTAAATAAAGGTGGTATGGAATACTAGTGTTATGAAAGTTGGGGAAATAAGGAACATTTGGACGCGAGTTGGGCCCAATTTCGGGTTAAAATGGAGACATTTAAAAATTTATTTGAGAAAGGGGGGCCCAGATTTTTAGTGGAAAATTCACAGTCTCGGAAAATTCCGAGAAAATTACGGGAGCTCCGTAAATGCGTTTTAAGACCACAGAAAAAGTTTCGCGTTGATCGGGTACCCGATAGTGAAAATGGGCTCCGCCAACAGTGTCGAAAAATTCTGAGAAAATTTGGGGAGCTTCGTAATTATGTTTTAAGATCACAGTAAAAATTTCGGGTTGATAGGATATCCGGATTGCGAGAACGGGGTCCGTCAGCGATTCTGTACACAGTGGGGCTTTGGTGGCCCAGAAATGGCCCAAACTGGAAATTTAAAATTTTCTGTGGTTAATTAGGCTGAAACGAAGCTGGCTGTCAAATTTGGACAGAAACGGACGAAAAATGGACAGAAAACGGGACGAAAACGGATTTTAACTTTAAGTGTGGGTGTTGGAATATTTTCCTTGGGTGCATTTAATGCACCCCAACCACCCCCACCCACCCCTTAATTAGCCGTAGCTAATTAAAGAGGGCACCTGACTACTTCGTCTTCTCCAAGCAAGCAACAGGGGTTTTAGTGAGAGAAGCAGAGGAAATAGAAGAGAGCAGAGGAAAAGAGAAAGGAAGAAAGGAAGAAGAAAAAGAAGAAGAAGAAGAAGAAATGAAGGAAAAGAGAAATTTATGGATGAGCTTTAATGGGGGAAACACCCTGTTAGGAGCCGTGGCGCCGATCGGAGAGTGCGGCGAGCGGGCGCGTGCGCGTCGATCTCCAAGGTAATAATTTCTGTTTTTTTTTGAAAGCTTGGATGGAGGTTTTTTGGATGTTGTTGGTTTTGGTGTGGAGGGATGGTTGTCCTCGGTTGGCAGCAGCAGAAGCTGGGGTGGTGCGGCGCGCAGGCGCGAGTGCGCAGCGGGCGCGCGGCCGCGCAGTGCGCAGGCGCGCCGCGCAGCGCGCAGCAAGCACGCACTGCGGGCTGGGGCGCCGCGCGGCTTGGGGCGGTCGGCGCCGTGCGGATGGCGACAACGGCAGCGCAGCGCGGTGTTTTGAGCATCGCGCCCGTGCGCGTGGGGTCTCCGTCGGCCGGGCTGCGGTTGCCCGAGGCGTCGCAGGGAATTTTTGGGCCGTTTTTGACACAGGTTTTGTTGGTTTTTCTCTCTCAGGACTTCGTCAACTGCGGCGATCCTATTGCCGGGGTACCGTTTGGAGCCGAGTCGCGTGCACGCCAATTGGATCTCGCCTAAGTTGTCTGGGCTTGTACTTGTGCTGTGAGCCTAATGTGGTTGCTTTGTTAGTGTGCTGCGGTGTATGTGTGATGTGGGTGTGTGATTGTTGCATGGGGATATTGCTTAAGTGTGCGCGGTTTTTTCCCAGAGGGCTTGCTGCGGATTTTTTTTGGATGCATCTGAGCATGTGTGAAGGGTGAATTTGCTGTGAGTGTAGTTGTGAGGTGTTTAGTGTTTTAGTAGTGTAGGTGCAGAGGGATATAGTTGAATGTATTTTAGAAGATGGTTTTATGTAGTTTTGTTTGGAGTTGTTTGTGTGTTGGGTGGATAATGTGATTAGTGTATGTGAGCTTGTAATATATTTTTGCTGGAGCCCGGGGGTGTGAATGTTGTGGCAGCTATATGGTGTAATTGGATTTATGTAATTTCTTTGTGAGCTGATGGAGATGTTGGACTTAAGGGAATTGTGTAAGTGGATTTATGTGGGTGTATAGAAGCAACTTGTGTATGTGAACATGTGATTCTTTTGTGGTGGACTTGATGTGGGATGTTATGTGGGTGTAATTGGAGCTTCTAAATATTGTGTGTTTTACCTTGATGCTGGGGGTTCTCCTATCTACAGCAAGTGAGAGGGTTGTTAAATTGGGAGCTGTGGACTTTAATTATTAGTATGCAGATTTTTATGGTGGACTTGTATGGTGTGGTGAACTAGTGGGTGTGTACATATGGAGCTTTAGGTGTGCTGTGGTTTGTCTTTGTGAGTGTAATAGAGGAGGCAGGTGTGAAGTGTGAGGGTGTTTGTGACTGCTTGGTGTATATGTTGAGTATTGTGGCCTTATGTGAACAGGAAGAGTTGGTGTGTGCTAAGGGGCTTTAAAATGAGCTGTAGGAGTTCATTTTGGAAGAGATGATGGAAGCTGGTGTTATGTTAAGAGTGTTGTGGTGTTATAGTTGGACTTTTGTAATTTGGGTATGTGAGCAAATGTTGGGTGAGCATGTAATTTTAATTAAGTTGTTAATTGGAACTTAAAGAGTTTATGAGTTGAGTGAGCATTGATGCTGCTTGTATGTTGAGGGAGTTCTGTAGGGTGTAAGTGGTTTGTGCAAATTGGATAAATGAGCATTTATTTTATGAGCATGCAGATTTAAGGTGAGTGCACCATCTTGCGTGCAAGTTTTATTAACGTGCACCGTTTTGCGTGCAGGTTTGGAGGACGTGCACCGTTTTGCGTGCGGACGCGAGGGATGCGCACCGTTATACGTGCAAGCTCGAGGAAACAAGAAGAATCGCGCGGAGACCAATTGCAAGTGTCTACAAGCAATTGGGAACACCACAAGGTGGGGAATTCTGCCGAAATTGGGTGACCTCTCCCCTTGCTCCTTTGTTTTTCGATTCGAAGCATGATAGTAGCCTGTTAGAGGCGTTAGGTTGATCATGATTATGATTGCTTGTGTAGATGGATTCAGATGGAATAAGGGCAACTATTGGTTGCCAGAGATAGAGGAATAGATGTGTGTGTGCAAATTGACACAGAGATAAAGTGCAACTGTTGGTTGCCAAAGATACTTGATGAATATGCATGCGTAGAAGTAATTACTATTTGATGAATGAAATGAAATAATTGCATGTATGAGAAAGATTTGTTGAATATGAGTATGATCATGTTAGGGTATAACTCTAGGAATCATGTTCATTAAGGAAAAGGACATGTTGGTAGTAAGACTAGGAGAAAACCTAGATTCAGGGTTTAACGAGTGACATCAAACTTAGGAGTTATCCTAGGGAGGACGAGTGGCATGGTCTTAGGTGATAACCTAAGGACACTGGATAAAGTGATCAACATAGAGTCAAGGACTCTAGGATGAGCATGATATAAGACTTAGGTAAAGGAAACCTAAGGTAAGTTAGTAGGTTGAGAATAGACTGGTTAACATAGAGTCAAGGAACTCTAGGTTAAACATGATATGAAACTTAGGTAAGAGAACCTAAGGTGACTAGTGGAGTTTATACTCACAGAAAATGGATTAGAGTCAAGGTAACTATAAATGCAAAGTGCAACAAGTAAATAGAGATAATGTAACTCCAGGTTCGGCAATAAAAAGAGTATGTGGCCACAAAGTTTAAAGAAATAAACTGATAGCAAAGTGATCAACTTAAAGTCAAACTCTAAGGAAAAGTTTGTGTAATCACAAAGTCAAAAAGCTAAATAATACAACCTTAGAGTGGGTCATAAGGTGTCTGGGCAAATGGACAATCACTTTAACTTCAATTTGAGTTAAATGAATAAAAGAGAAATGATAAGAGTCCAAGTGACTCTCTAGCTATCCTGACGGCGAGACCTAGGATAAGAGGTAATTAATGCAAAGTTTAAATGCAAGCTAAAAGTGGCTAACAAGCATAAAGAAAATGTAAATGGCGCCTTCGAATTTGAGACTCGTCAAGTGGAGCAGGACTCCCTGGGCAGTGACCCGTCGGACGAGGTACTTTCGAAGGGCTAAAAGTGAAAGCAAAGAGCTAAATGATCAAGGAACAAAGAAAGAGATTTGCCAGTGGCAAAATGGGAGCTATAAGCTCGAATAAGAAAGGAAAGCAAGTGTTCAAAAGCAAAGAGGCTAAGAACTAAAATAAAAGAGAAAGAAAAAGAAAAGAAAAGAAAGAAAAATTAAAGATAAAACGGGCGTACCTCCGGGGGCGAACGTACAACGGTCAGGAGTTGGACAGGGTCCCTCTCCCGGGCAGCGACCCGTATGACTGGTAGATAGAGTACTCTTGTCAGAGTTGGGCAGTGACCCTATCGGGCAGTGTCCCGTATGACAAGTTCCCCCGGCAGGACGGGGTAACACTCGCGAGTGTTATCGGCAACCTTAGAAATCTTATCTTATGGTAGCAAGACTACCGGGCACGGGCCCGTTGGATAAGAATTTCCAAGGGTTAACTTGAACTAAAGCACCAGAATCTAAAGAATAAAGAAAAATAGAGTGGCCAGGGTGGCCGGGTTAGTTGAACCCAGTATACAGCGGTATAGTGGCCGAGTTGGTGCTTAGCAGCCTAGTGTGGCTAGACAGAGTAGTGCTGGGTCGATGGTTGTACACAGATAGTGTAGTGATATATTATTGCATAGCTGCCTATTGATGTTGAGGATTTTAGTTTCCTTAGCTGCCTATTGATGTTGAGGATTTTAGTTTCCTAGCACACTATTATTATTGCTTCCATTGGACCAAGTGGTGTAGGACACTCTCTCTCGGTGGTTGAACCCACTGGGAACTCGCTCGTAAGTTCTCACACCCCTTGGGTGACCCCCCCCACAGGTTCGGGAATGGATGCAGCGGTCGAGACAGATCAGATGCAGTCGACAGCGAGGCATACGACAGGGGCAAGGGCCCAGCAGCATAGTGACCTAGAGGGTCTATCTGTGTACAACCATCGACCCAGCACTACTCTGTCTAGCCACACTAGGCTGCTAAGCACCAACTCGGCCACTATACCGCTGTATACTGGGTTCAACTAACCCGGCCACCCTGGCCACTCTATTTTTCTTTATTCTTTAGATTCTGGTGCTTTAGTTCAAGTTAACCCTTGGAAATTCTTATCCAACGGGCCCGTGCCCGGTAGTCTTGCTACCATAAGATAAGATTTCTAAGGTTGCCGATAACACTCGCGAGTGTTACCCCGTCCTGCCGGGGGAACTTGTCATACGGGACACTGCCCGATAGGGTCACTGCCCAACTCTGACAAGAGTACTCTATCTACCAGTCATACGGGTCGCTGCCCGGGAGAGGGACCCTGTCCAACTCCTGACCGTTGTACGTTCGCCCCCGGAGGTACGCCCGTTTTATCTTTAATTTTTCTTTCTTTTCTTTTCTTTTTCTTTCTCTTTTATTTTAGTTCTTAGCCTCTTTGCTTTTGAACACTTGCTTTCCTTTCTTATTCGAGCTTATATTGGACCGTGGTCTGTGGACTTATTAGTAGTCCGAGATGTCGGGTTAGCTGATACCCGTAGACTCAGAGCGCTAGTAGCGTGTGTAATAGCTGAGAGCTCGCGGATTGGCCTTGCCCTCCACATTAGGCAGGGGAGCGACCGGGAAATGCGGTAAATGTACCCATTTTGCCACTGGCAAATCTCTTTCTTTGTTCCTTGATCATTTAGCTCTTTGCTTTCACTTTTAGCCCTTCGAAAGTACCTCGTCCGACGGGTCACTGCCCAGGGAGTCCTGCTCCACTTGACGAGTCTCAAATTCGAAGGCGCCATTTACATTTTCTTTATGCTTGTTAGCCACTTTTAGCTTGCATTTAAACTTTGCATTAATTACCTCTTATCCTAGGTCTCGCCGTCAGGATAGCTAGAGAGTCACTTGGACTCTTATCATTTCTCTTTTATTCATTTAACTCAAATTGAAGTTAAAGTGATTGTCCATTTGCCCAGACACCTTATGACCCACTCTAAGGTTGTATTATTTAGCTTTTTGACTTTGTGATTACACAAACTTTTCCTTAGAGTTTGACTTTAGTTGATCACTTTGCTATCAGTTTATTTCTTTAAACTTTGTGGCCACATACTCTTTTTATTGCCGAACCTGGAGTTACATTATCTCTATTTACTTGTTGCACTTTGCATTTATAGTTACCTTGACTCTAATCCATTTTCTGTGAGTATAAACTCCACTAGTCACCTTAGGTTCTCTTACCTAAGTTTCATATCATGTTTAACCTAGAGTTCCTTGACTCTATGTTAACCAGTCTATTCTCAACCTACTAACTTACCTTAGGTTTCCTTTACCTAAGTCTTATATCATGCTCATCCTAGAGTCCTTGACTCTATGTTGATCACTTTATCCAGTGTCCTTAGGTTATCACCTAAGACCATGCCACTCGTCCTCCCTAGGATAACTCCTAAGTTTGATGTCACTCGTTAAACCCTGAATCTAGGTTTTCTCCTAGTCTTACTACCAACATGTCCTTTTCCTTAATGAACATGATTCCTAGAGTTATACCCTAACATGATCATACTCATATTCAACAAATCTTTCTCATACATGCAATTATTTCATTTCATTCATCAAATAGTAATTACTTCTACGCATGCATATTCATCAAGTATCTTTGGCAACCAACAGTTGCACTTTATCTCTGTGTCAATTTGCACACACACATCTATTCCTCTATCTCTGGCAACCAATAGTTGCCCTTATTCCATCTGAATCCATCTACACAAGCAATCATAATCATGATCAACCTAACGCCTCTAACAGGCTACTATCATGCTTCGAATCGAAAAACAAAGGAGCAAGGGGAGAGGTCACCCAATTTCGGCAGAATTCCCCACCTTGTGGTGTTCCCAATTGCTTGTAGACACTTGCAATTGGTCTCCGCGCGATTCTTCTTGTTTCCTCGAGCTTGCACGTATAACGGTGCGCATCCCTCGCGTCCGCACGCAAAACGGTGCACGTCCTCCAAACCTGCACGCAAAACGGTGCACGTTAATAAAACTTGCACGCAAGATGGTGCACTCACCTTAAATCTGCATGCTCATAAAATAAATGCTCATTTATCCAATTTGCACAAACCACTTACACCCTACAGAACTCCCTCAACATACAAGCAGCATCAATGCTCACTCAACTCATAAACTCTTTAAGTTCCAATTAACAACTTAATTAAAATTACATGCTCACCCAACATTTGCTCACATACCCAAATTACAAAAGTCCAACTATAACACCACAACACTCTTAACATAACACCAGCTTCCATCATCTCTTCCAAAATGAACTCCTACAGCTCATTTTAAAGCCCCTTAGCACACACCAACTCTTCCTGTTCACATAAGGCCACAATACTCAACATATACACCAAGCAGTCACAAACACCCTCACACTTCACACCTGCCTCCTCTATTACACTCACAAAGACAAATGATATATTATTGCATAGCTGCCTATTGATGTTGAGGATTTTAGTTTCCTAGCACACTATTATTATTGCTTCCATTGGACCAAGTGGTGTAGGACACTCTCTCTCGGTGGTTGAACCCACTGGGAACTCGCTCGTAAGTTCTCACACCCCTTGGGTGACCCCCCCCACAGGTTCGGGAATGGATGCAGCGGTCGAGACAGATCAGATGCAGTCGACAGCGAGGCATACGACAGGGGCAAGGGCCCAGCAGCATAGTGACCTAGAGGGTCTAGCAGAGGTATCCCTTTCTATGTATTTCTTGAGTGAACCTTGTATGGTGAGGAATTATGTAAAGGAAATGTAATAATTTTATTTGCAAGATTCGAATGGTAAAGTGTAATAAGTTTAATTTATGGTTCATCACTCTTGCATGCTTTCATTATCGCTTAAACTGGTTGTTTATTGAATGAAAATTTAAATTTATAGTGATTTTTAGTACTCTGATATTGTGCTTCCGCATACACTTGTTGTGTTATTATGGATGTTACCGTTCCTTTCGGGTAGAAAAAGGTTTTACCCGATTGGCGGGTCTGTTGGCGTGCCCGAACCGTACAAATTGGCGGACTCGGGGCGTGACATCTTGACTGAGGCGGTCCAGAATCTTTCTTCGGCTGATAGACGGTCTTGTATGAGACACGTATCTTTCTGTCGACCGCTCCCCTTACCGGCTGACTCTCCTTCAGCCGGTGCCTTTAGCGGGTGCCTTCAACCGATAGCGTTTATCATGCCTTTTGTCTTTGCGCAACTGAAATAAGTCCGGATTGGGATGCTAACCCTTCTCCGACTAAGGCCTTCATCCGATGGCACGCGTGTTGTGTTGTACTGCTACGCGCCTGAAACTAGTCTGAAACAAAGTACGGTTCTCTTCTTCTTCGGCTTGATCGACTCAAGGTTGATTTCGACTCCGCCTGCGTCATCGACCGTTTGGGGCGGTCGAATGTGTAGTGCACCAGCCCCGCAAAATAGCGAAGTGCGGAGAAAACACTCGTAACGCGTTTAAAATATAATTACATATGAGTTTAGAGTGTTTCGGTTCAAAGCATAAGCATTCGGATCAAAAAGTGAGTTGGCGAGGAAAGAATTGGAGTCATAAATCTGAAAAGCTCCATGTTTACATTGTGTTCCGGAACTCCCCTGTGAGTACCGGAACCAAAGGAGAAAATCCAGGTTGAAAAGCTTTAGGATTTGATTGTGTTTCGGTACTCTCCAATGTGTACCGGAACTGAGTAGTGAAAAACAAGTGTAAAACACATGTTTGCATTGTGTTCCGGTACTTTCCATTGAGTACCGGAACTTATGTGAAGTGAAATGCTTGATTTACAAGTGTTCCGGAACTTCCCCATTGTGTTCCGGAACTCCCCTGTGAGTACCAAAACCGAGCAAATGGAACCAAGTTTAAAGCTTTCGGGTTGTGAGGAATCTGGCTGAGTACCGGAACTCAGATCCATGTGTACCGGTACTCAAGGTGAGTACCGGTACTCAATGTTAAATCAGGAATTTCCCAATCCTTATGTACCGGTACTCAAGGTGAGTACCGGTACTCAATGCTAAAAATGGATAAATCGAGTCCCCGTGTATCGGTACTCAAGGGGAGTACCGGTACACAATGCCCAGAATGTTGGGATAAGGCTGGAAATGCATTTTTTAGGCAGGGGCAATTTGGTAATTTCACTTATACCTGCTGCCCACCTACCCCTGACACAAAAGGCCTCTCTCTCTCTCTCTCTCTCTCTCTCTCTCTCTCTCTCTCTCTCTTCCTATTTGAAACCCCTATAACTCTCTCTCTCTCTTTCTCCCTGTTCGAACAAGAGAAAGGAAAAGAGAGGGAAGATAGAAGAAGAAGAAGAGAAGCAGCAGCAGCAAAGTGGAGGACTTGGTTGTGGCTTCTTGTGCACCTTGGAGTCTTGGAGAAACTTGAAGAGAACCTCAAGGAGTCCTCCAAAGTGAACTCCAACCTCTCTTTTGCTTCCCATTGGATCAAGAAACATCAAAAAAGGTGAGTAAAGAAAAATCTAGGGTTCTATTTTTGAAATTTCTTTGGGTTCAAAATGGGGTGGAAAACCTCTCAAATGGATTTTTCCACCATTTCTAAGACATTGTCTTGGAGAATAAGAGATCAAATGTCTCTTTGTGGGATCACTCAAAGAGGTGGGGAATTTCTACTCTTTCTCCTCTTTGGTTAAAGAACCTTCAAAAGAGGCTTGAGCAAATTTAAGGTATCTCTTTTTAAAGAGTCTTATGGGATTAAGAGATCATGTGAATGATTCCTTTAAGATTTCATCTCAATTTTTTTTTAGGGCTTCCTTGTGGACCTACAAAAGAGCAATCCATTCATCTTTCAAGAATATCAAAGAGGTGGGGGATTCTTTCGAAAATGGGTGACCTCTCCCCTTTGTCCTTTATTTTTCTTGATCTAGAAGCACATTAGTAAGCATGTTAGGGTATTAAGATCATGAATGAGAATGATCAGAGTTTAGCCCTAAACAAAATTATGTTAAACCTATTGCAGGTTAATCTTGCATGAGTATAAAGAGCAAAGGATTAATGAGAATTTGATCATGTAGGGTGTAACCCCAGGAATTATGTAAAAGCATAAGAGAAAAATGCATGATAGTTGTAAGACCTAAGAGAAAACGATGACAAGTGAATGGATGCAAAACTAGGAGAAAACCTAGATTAAGGGTTAAACGAGTGGCATGAAACCTAGGAATTTACCCTAGATGAATGAGTGGCATCATCTTAGGAAAAACCTAAGATTAACTAATAGAGTATTTAACATAGAGTCTATGAACTCTAGGTTAAGTGAAGTATGGAAATATAGAGTTAATAAACTCTAGGGCCCCGTTTGGTTCGGGGATAAATTTCTGAGGTATAAATTTTTTTATACCTTGGATAGCTTGCTATTCCGGGATAAAGAAGTATAAAAGTTAAATTGCGTTTGGTTGAAAAGTTGGTATTCTCTGGAATAGCTAAAATTATGTTTGGTTAAAATTATGGATAAGTGGAGGATAGTGAAAAAAGAAGGTAGATTTTTTTCAAAATGCCAACTTTGCCCTTATCTTTTTGTATAGGAAAATTAATTTTAAAAAATTATATTTAATTTGAAGAAATTTAATTATAAGTACCAAATTATATCTTACATTAAAAAATAATAATTTTTATTTTATAGTATATTTTAGTAAATGCAAAATTTAAATTTTAGATAGCTATAGCTTGGAAATGAAAGTGCAAATTTTAAAAATCAAAGTTCACATAACAGGAATTTGAAAAAAATCATAGTTCACATAGCCTGAAGTTCAATGATAATCACATAGCCGCATGATCAAAGATAATGCAGAAAATGACATAGCCGCAAGTTAAATGATAATGCAGTTTCACATATCCTCTAGTTCAAATTAAATCACAGATCATCAAGTTCAAAGTAAGTCACATAGCCTGAAATTTAATGAAAATCACATAGCCGCAAGTTCAAAATTAATGCAGAAAATCAGATCGTCGCAAGTTCAATGATAATGCAGTTTGACATAGCCTCAAGTTCAAAGTAAATCACAGATTTTCAAGTTGAGTATGTCACATAGCCTGAAATTTAATGAAAATCACATAGCCGCAACTTCCAAAATAATGCAGAAAATCAGATAGTCGCAAGTTCAATGATAATGCAGTTTCACATAGCCTCAAGTTCAAAGTAAATCACAGATCCTCAAGTTCAAAGTAAGTCACATAGCCTGAAGTTTAATGAAAATCACATAGCTGCAAGTTCAAAAATAATGCAGTTTCACATAGCCTCAAGTTCAATGATAATGCAAAATCACATAGCCCGAAAAAGATCAAAGATAATGCAGGTTCACATATAGTCAAGTTGAATGATAATGCAGTTTCACATAGCCTCAAGTTCTAAGTCAATCACATAGCCACAGGCTGGAAGTAAAGGTGGAAACATAAAAATACATAGTCACAGAATGACCAAACATTCAACATCACTTTCTAACAATTCTAATTTGTACATTAATTTAAAAAGCATATATAAATTCGTCAAGTTCAATAAATTAAAAAAAAAATATGACATCATCTCGAATAGGCAACCCTATCTTCTATTCCAAAGTTGCTCGGTGATCTTTGTGCGAAGGATGTCGCCTCGACGAGACTCATCATGGCCAACTAACTGTATCGGATCATCATCTTGCTCATCAACAAAGTCTGGTTCCATTTGCATGTTGAAATACCTATCACCCCCTTGGTGTCTCTTGATGAAATTATGTATCACACAGCATGCAAGAGCAATATGACATAATGGTATTTGCCCCCCCATACCATTCGCATATGTCACTCTTGATGTCATCATCGCCATTTTCTGAAACCGATTTGATAAGCCACGATTGAAGTTAAATAGGCAACAAGAATTCCGATGATTTGGCTCAAGTATCAATGGTGGCTGCAGCATAATGGAATTTGCCCCCCCATACCATTCACATATGTCACTCTTGATATCATCATCGCCATTTCCCACATGGCTGCAGCACATCTTGTTCGTTCCGCAACAATATTTCCGTTGAGTTGGCTCAAGTGTAATAGTGGATGCAGGTACACAATGGTATCTGCCCCCCATACCATTCACTTTCAGCTACCTGCAGTACATATCCGCAGGATCAAAGTAAATCACATGGCCTCAATTTCGAAGATAATGCAAAAATAACAATGCCGAAAGTTCGATTATAATACGGTTCAATCATACTCACATAGCCTCAAGTTAAAAGTATGACAGAGTTTCAAGTTTTAAGATCAAGAGAAAATCACATAGCCTCAAGTTAATAGTATCACAGAGCCTCAAGTTCTAAGATCAAGAAATAATCACAAAGCAGGAAGTTCAAAGATAATGCAGTTTAACACAGCCGCAAGATCCCAACAGTTCAAAGTTAACACAGGCAGATTAACAAAGCCTCAAGTTGTAAGGTCAAGAAAAAATCACAAGCAATGCAGTTAATAGTATCCAGAAAATAATCACAAAGCCTCAAGTTAATAGTATCACACAGCCTCAAGTTCTAATATCAAGAAAAAACCACAAAGAAGCAAGTTCGAAGATAATGCAGTTTAACACAGCCTCAAGATCAATGAAGTTCAAGATTAATGCAGTTTCACATATGCCTCAAGATCTTGGATCAAAGATAATGCAGATTCACATACCCTCAATTTCGAAGTAAATAACATAGCCTCAAGTTCAAAGATAATGCAGTTTCACATAGCATCATTCGAAATCACATAGCAGCATTTGCAAAATCAGATACATAGCCTCAAGTCAACAGCCAATGCAAAAAGCCTCATGTTCATGTCAATTTGCAAACATAGCCACAGGATCAAATAGCCTCAAGTTTAGATGAAAATCAGAGTTGGCATAGCCTCAATATCATTCGAAATCACATAGCAGCAAGTGCAAAATCAGATACATAGCCTCAAGTCAACAGCCAATGCAAAAAGCCTCAAGTTCATGTCAATTTGCAAACATAGCCACAGGATCACATAGCCTCAAGTTTAGATGAAAATCAGAGTTGGCATAGCCTCAATATCATTCGAAATCACATAGCAGCAAGTGCAAAATCAGATACATAGCCTCAAGTCAACAGCCAATGCAAAAAGCCTCATGTTCATGTCAATTTGCAAACATAGCCACAGGATCAAATAGCCTCAAGTTTAGATGAAAATCAAAGTTGGCATAGCCTCAATATCATTCGAAATCACATAGCAGCAAGTGCAAAATCAGATACATAGCCTCAAGTCAACAGCCAATGCAAAAAGCCTCAAGTTCATGTCAATTTCCAAACATAGCCACAGGATCACATAGCCTCAAGTTTAGATGAAAATCAGAGTTGGCATAGCCTCAATATCATTCGAAATCACATAGCAGCAAGTGCAAAATCAGATACATAGCCTCAAGTCAACAGCCAATGCAAAAAGCCTCAAGTTCATGTCAATTTCCAAACATAGCCACAGGATCACATAGCCTCAAATTGGAAATATAAGAAAAGCAAGAAAGAAATGGAATTCACATAGCTGCAGATTAGAAGTAAAGGTAAAGTGAGGACATGTTGGCAGATATGTATCAAGGGTTTTTTAGAGTGGATGGTGGCTGCAGCAGTGGGGAGAGCTGCCCCCCATACCATTCACACTCGTCGCTATTTTTCTCAACATTAGTGTAATTTAGAAAGCCCCCATTAGCAAGCCCGTGCCATATCATTGCCAACTTTAGTAATCTGCAAGTACAAAATATGTTAAATAGTGACAAAAATCATCTAAAAATAAAAAACAGTATAATTATAAATCACCCACCTTAGCCACCATCTTCACCAAATAAAATAGGAGCATAGCCAGTTTATATGGCAGATAGGCATTACAACATATGCATTATATATGACAGATAGGTGATGAAAATATAAATTACTAAATAAAAAAACTAATTAAAACATAGCAAATGTCCAGAATATATGAAATATCAAACGGCATGGTGCACGCGGGGCCACCAAGGCCAGTAAATATATGTTAAGATCTTGCCATGTCTAAAGAAGTACCAAAAACTGCAAGACCACAAAAAGTACCATATTAATCATAGTCAAAATATCCTAATTTGGAGGAAAAGATGGTCCTTCCGGAGGGTTGGAGGGTGCATTAGGAGGGAATGATGGTGATGTTGGAGGAATAGTTGATGCATTGGGAGGGAAGAATGGCGCTGCAGGTTGGAAAGAGGTTGATGCCGGGGTAAAGAAGGCAGCAGCTGGTGCAAATGTAGGTGCAACTGGGCGTTGTGTCGCAAACACCTGTTGCATCGACACTTGACGCTCGATCCACATGTACAAAAGATCACCACTCAAAGTCATAAATATTGGACGGTTGCGCTCATCTTTCAATGCCTCACATGCAGCGAGTACACCCTCGGGAGACAAATGGGGAACATTACTTAATCTCTCCATACACTCTTCGATTGAGTGTATTTTTGGGCGTGCTTGTAGCTCACGATCCATTATGATTTGAGCAATTTCATTTCTTTTTCTCCCTAATTCAACAAGCTCACACATAGCGTCAGCTCGTCCGTCGAGTTTCCTTCGACGGTTTGAAGTCGGGGTGGGATTTGGTGGTGACACGTGAACCCTTTTCATCGATGAAGTTGGTTCGGAGGCACTATCGGTGCACTGTGTTGTTAATTTAATTGGAGTTGGAGTGGGGGAAGTTGAATTTGCATCATTCACATCCTCCAAATTTTTGCCTAAGCTTTCCATATCAAGCCGGTGTCTAACCGGAGAAGATGAAGAGGTGGAACGAGCATCGCCGGCAGCCATTTGAGAAGTAAAGCCATGCCTTCCGGTAGCAGTTGCCTTGCCGGATAAGAACTCGATGGCTTGGTAGGAGGGAAATGGCTTATCTTTGCATTTTTTATATGCCGGATTGTCCTAATATAGAGTCAACAAACAAAATAGTAAGTAATAGTTGAACTATCAACAAAAAACTAGATATCAAAATACATGTCTTCAAATTTATACATACAGCTATGATCGCATCCCAATCACTTTGGTCGCCGGCAGTTGGAATATTCCGTGTGTAGTCCCACCCCCACCCACTTTTGCTCGCTAAAGTTTGATAAATCACAAACTGACGTTTCAAAACTTTCAAACGATTTTGCAAATGAACTTTGGTAAATCTCAAATGAGTCCTCTCGTTAAACTCATTAACCATCCTAATCCATGCCAAAGGGGTGAAACTTCCATTCACGAAGTTTCCAAGAGTATGCTCCTCTGTCATTATGTTCAACATTATGGAGTCCATTATTTCACTCCAGTTAGAAGAACGTACTCTACTTTTCACAGACTCTTTCGTAGGGCAATCAATACTTTGGCTATCACCCGAGGGGACATCAATAATAGGGCCTTTGTTCTTACCAAAAGGATTCAAAGTTGCTTTTGAATGAGCCATCTAGGTTGCATAGGACAAATATTAGATATATAAAATAATCACATAACACTTCTTTCACTACAATGTCAAGTAAAGAGATTGTTCTTTTGTTTGAAAGCTCAGGGGGTAGGATCAACAAGACATTCATAACGGCAACAACATTTTTATAAACATGCCACCATGCCATGGATATCAAATAATATCCTGCCCCTACATCATCGCCCCATTTCATTTTTTTGTTGCCCATTCCAATATAGCCGAATGGAAGTATTTTCCAAAAATACTGGTAGATGCATCTTTAATTCCAACCAGCGGTTATGTGATCTGTCTGACCACATGCTGGAACAATCTTATAAAAGAAATTCCATTCACTGCCTCTTAAGTTAACATATATTAAAATATATATGTGGACTGTAATTGATAATGTTTCCAACTTAACTTCCAACCTGAGGCTATGTGAAAACTATCGAACTATACAATATATTACAATATTGTAATATATTGTAATATACCTCAAACATGGCAGAGGCATGTAAAAAATGTAAATGAAAGAGATAATACCTCAATCTGCTCTAAGCCACAGCAACTTCAAAGAAAGCCAAAAAATATCAGATAACAGCCACCAGCCAACACACACTTAACACATGATCTTGAGACTACTAGTTCATATCAATATATAGAGGGGAGAAATTGGTAATACTATAGCCGGTTAACAGAGGGAGAGAGGGGCGAACTCACGCAGAAGCAAGATCTGGAAGAGATCTTGCACAATGGTGGCTGCAGTTGAGAGATCTTCCCCCAATCCACCTATCACTTTATAGAGGGAGGAGTTGAGAGGAGAGAGCCTCGGATATCATCCAAGCGACACAAAAAGGGCAGAATCGAAGCGACACGGAAATGGCAGAGTCGACGGCGCAATCGAAGCGACACCAAAGCGTAAAGTGGGTGCCTCGGATCTCATCGTAGGATCTCCATCATGATGGATTAGCACCGGTAGAGCAGGATCATTGATGGCTTAGCACCGATTGAGGGAGAAGGTGCGGGGAGAAGAAGAGGTGAGGGGAGAAGGTTTCGAGGAGATGGGAAGGGCGGTGGGTGGGACCATTAATCCCATTCACTGCACAGCGTCGGTTGAGGGAGCGACCGAGAGGGGGAGGGTGAGAGGAGGAAGACGAAGGATTCGAGGAGGATGCCATTCAATGCCGAGATCGTCGATGGAGGGAGAGAAGAGGATGCCAGGAGATGGGAGGGCAGTGGGTGGGAAAAGTAAATTCCCATCCACTGCCCCTGGGATAAATCACTATTCCGGGTGGGTGGGGGAATAATTCTTAACGGGTTATCCTAGGATAACCCGTTAAGAAGGGGATAAAATAAAATTTTATCCCCTGTCTTTTTTATAGGTTGTTTGGCAAGAATAGGGGGATAAAGGGGGTTATTCCCCCTTTATCCCCCAACCAAACGCTACCTAGGTGAATGCGCAAGATGAACTTAGAGTCAAGGAACTCTAGGGCAAAAGTAATGGTAAATAGAGTTAATGAACTCTAGGAATAAGTCAAATGCAAATAAAGTTAATAAACTCTAAATCAAATGAAATTGAAAGTGACTAATGTCCTTGTGACATAGTGAAATCCCTAAGGTTATGTACATAGGGTTGTAAAATAAGGACAAGTAAGAAAAAATTTAAAATGGGCTAAAGAGCTAAATAAATTGCCAAGTGGCAAGATTGAATGTAAATGTAAATGAACAAGATATTCAAATCTAAATTGGTGTTAGAGACACCCAAGCTATTCTAGAGTAAAGAACTTAGGATAAAAGAGAAAAGTAAAAGAGAAAGCATTGAGATATGAATGCTAACGGGAAGGTTGAGCATATGTGAGTCCCGGGTGGATTAGTGTCAAGTTGCTTTAAACTCACCTAGAACCAAAGAGAAAAGAAAATGCTTAAAGAGCAAAAAAAAGCTAAAGACTTAATTGTTTGAAAGAAAAAATGCTTAAAGAAATGTAAAAGAAAACAAAGTACATTGGGCCGAGCACTACGAGAGGTGGTGCTTGCAACCTTTTCTTGTTTGATTGGGGTGGTAGGCAGCCGTCTTTTGGAACCCTCAAACCCAGCAAATGTAAGCCTTAAAAGAAAAGTCTAAATGGCTAATGGGAGGGTTGAGCATATGTCACTCCCAAGTGAATTAAAGAATTAAAGGTAAGTTGCCAACGGTAAGGTTGAGCATATTTCACTCCCGGGGGGAAGTGTATGAGCAAAACTCAGCTTCCCAATGAAAGGCAAAAGTAAAGAGCTAAAAGCTTAAATGAATGAAAAGAAAATGTATAATCATACCTTCGGGGGTAAAATGTAGATCTTGTGTCGGAGTATAATGGCAAGGACCGTCTCCCGGGCCGGGCCCGTATGACAAAGTTCCCCGTTGGGCGGGGTAGCACTTGAGGTGCTATCGGCAACCTTGAAAATCTTGTCTTGTAGTAGCATAACTACCGGGCTGGGGCCCTTTGGGTAAGAATTTTTTAGGGTTTAGCAACTTGAACTAAAGTACAAGAATGTGAAAAAGTAAAAAGAAAATAGAGCGGCCTAGGTGGCCGGGTTAGTATGACCCTTTTGTAGCGGCATAGTGGCCGGGTATTTGGATAGTAGCCTAGAGTGGCAGGATTGATAGTAATGAGCCAAAGAACATTCACAGATAGTGTAGTGGTATTCATATATGTATATGAAAATATTTGTTAGCATATGCAGCTATTTTTAGCATATATTATCTTTCTATACTGCTTCTATTGGACCAAGTGGTGTAGAACATTTCTTCTCGGTGATTGAATCCACTGAGAACTTTAAGTAGTTCTCACACCCTTGGGTGACCATTTTTTCAGGTTCAAGTGCAGTCAGCGAGGCACACGATATGGGCAAGAGCCCAGCAGCATAGAGACCTAGAGTGTAGTGGCCCTAGTTCCCATGCAGCGTTCTTCCGATGAATCCACTGTTGGAACACCTAGTATTGGTGTATCTGGCCCACGGTGCGTCAATCGGATGCTACTGATGGACCCTGTGTGATTCCATTTGCTGTATTGGCCTTCGGCTGGGTTTGCCAAAATTTCTGTATGGAATTAGGCCAAACAGAGTTCGTAAATGGATTCAGCGCGGAAAAACGCTTGAAAACGACTATTTGTTTGTTTAATTTGGAGTCCGGATGCCCAAAAACGGACCCCTGGAAGTTTTTTGTGATTTTTGGTGCATGGGAGGGGCCGTAGACCGCCGGGATGCCACGTGGCGGCCTGTCATTGGCCGGTTCAGGATGCGCGGTCCACAGAGTAGCGCGGCGGGGTGCACAGACCCGGCGCAGGGACACGTGGCACCGCCTGATTGGCGGGCCCATGGCGCGCGGTCTACCGGGTGAGCGCGGCGGTGCATGGACCAGGCGGGGGGACACGTGGCAGCCTCCGGTTGGTCGGTGCACGCGGCGCGGTCCACAGAATTCCTGCGGAAGGTGTGGACCGGGTGCAGGGGACACGTGTCACTCCCTGATTGGCGGGTGCAGCATGCGCGGTACACGGAGCGCGCGGTAGGTACCTCGGGACGCGTGCCCACGTGCGACCCACGTCACGCGACCGGCGCGCACGTCGCGCGGTCGGCGGGTCAACCGGGGACACGTGGCGCCCGCTCATTGGCGGGCGCAACCGCCTTACTGTGCTGGCGGGGTGGACACGTGGCGGTCGCTGAGTGGTCCCGCGTTAGTGTTTCCTGTTTGGCGGGACACGTGGCAGTCACTGAGTGGCCTTGCACCGGTGTTGCCTGTTCGGGGGGACACGTGTCAGCACGTGGAACTTTCGGGCGTGAACAGTGTTGGGCCGGGCCCAACACTGTAGGCGCCCGAAAGTTTTCGGGCGCCCGAAATTGGGCCCGAAAGTTGGTCCACTTGCTTTTTCGGGCTGATTTTCTTGGAGGCCTATATATAGGCCATTTGGGCTGCACTTTTGCACCTTTTCCCGAGGGATTTAGCCTCTGCTTCCTTCATATGAAATCTTCCTCTCCCTCTTTTCCATCTCTTGGTGAAATCTCAGATTTTCTGGAGGCCGCGACGACTGTGTTTTCTACCTCGTAGTGCGGAGCGACGTTCTACTGTTGGAGGCCCATTTCTGTCGCATTTTCGTCTGGGAGACCTGCAGAGCTACCCCGACCTTATTTTTTGACGATTTCTTCGACAGCGCTTTCACAAGAGGTAAATCTACGTTTTCTGTGTTGGACGTTTTCGCTGGATTTGAGCTTATACAGGGGTTTGGGGTACATTTTAACCACCCTTTGTGACTGTTTGAGTTTCTGGACAGCTGCTGCTTCGCGGATTTTTATCTCCACTTCCGGGTATCGGTTTTCGATGATTCAAGAGCCTATCGACATCTACACTTCGCGAGGATCGTCGTGATATTTTTATCGGAATTTATTGAGGATTATTTTCAGGTGAAATTTTCGTGTGAACAGGGACTGTTCATGCAGATTTTTGAACATGGATTTTTGTGTGAATTGTATGTAATTGTGGATTGTTGTTGTACCCAGGACTTTGTGGGCACCGCTACTGTGTTATTAGCTTAGCGGGTGCGGAGATTTGGCTTTATCTGGACTTTTTATCTGTTCCGTCCCGGACAGTTAGCGTGTTCAGGTGGGTCATCCTGCTTTCAAAATCTATGGACTGCACTCTAATTCTACAAATGTAGTAGCATGCATGTTAGTATATGAGCTAGATAATCTATGCAAACTGTAGGTTGAAACCACTGTAGCTAGCTGCTAAATTTGATGACCTCTTGATAAACTCTGCAACATGGAAATTTAACTTAGCATAATTGTCAGTTAATTAATTATCATGCGCCACTAACTACAGTAACTTGAACATGTATCAGATTTATTTTTCACTTTAGCTTCCCCACAGTGGTAGTACTCTTGTCACTCTGGACATAGTGATTTTTCCCCGAGTCGTGGGACTGGGAGGTTTATTAGCTGTGGATGCATTTACACTCACGTCTGGGGACCGAGTGGAGTCTGTAGCAGTCAGTAGATCAGTTTGCATTATGATAGTGATAGTGATAGTGATAGTGGATCTGGGATCTTTGGGAGATGGTCATAGTGACAGTGTGGATTCTTAGCTAGTGAGTGAGACAGTGATTGGATCATAGCCTGCAGGAGCCATACTTGAGATCGACAGAGATGCGCGGATACTTTGCTCGGTGGGGTCGCTACCCACGAGTGCCACTCCGGAGTTGGGCCTGATACTTCTATCGCGGCTTGTCAATGTTGGCGTCCCTCTGGCTGAGCCAGTTTTGGCAGTCACGGACACCGTCCCTCTGGCTGAGCCAGTTTTGGCAGCTACGGACATACCTACAACAGTAGGTAGGCGCAGGTTTGACTGGACCCGTTGTGGCAGTCAGTTTGGATTGGGTGATTTGAGTTGAGTATCAGTAGTGACATATTGACCTTCTGTCCTATTCTTTGAGCATTTAGATAGAGGCATAGTAGCAGTAGATTTTTACTTTCCAGCTTTTCTATACTGCATCCCTTTTGTTACTTTTTGCCTCTAGTAGACTTAGTGGGCAGACCGTCGGGCTTGTTGGCGGCACCCACTGAGAACTACTGTGGGAGGTAGTTCTCACACCCGTCGTGGTGTCTTTTTCCCCAGGGACTTCAGCTCCAGTTCCTGCTGCACCAGTTGCTGATCAAGCTCCTTCAGACCGAGGTAAGGGAGTCGCGAGATAGATCCCTTTCCCCTTTCAGCTTCAGCGAGTGATAGAGGTACCCTGATGTTCATTTTGGTTTTGTCTTGTTTGAGAGATTATGTAGTGAGACATCGAGTTGTACTCTTTTGCTTTCTTTTGAGAGACTCCTGTATTTCTGGTGAGGATGCTATGTATTATATTTTTGAGAGACTTTTTACTTCTTGTTTATAGTTAGTTTTATTTTTACAGCTCTGATATCTGCTAGTATAGTTGTTTAATTTGCAGGTTAGACGCTACGTCTCTACAGGGCTTCCTGTAGGGGCGGCGGATCTGTTGGCGAGCCCGGGGCACAGTACCGACCCCGGGGCGTGACATAGAGGATCTAGCGGATGTATCCTTTTTATATTTTGAGTGAACTATATACTGTGAGGAAAAAGAATGTAAAATTTTAATATCGTTTAGTTTCAAGTTGAGAGATGAAAATGTAATAAATTTTGTATTATGGTTCACTCATGTATGCTTTCATTCATAGTTTAAACTGGTTGTTTAATGAATGGAAGTTTTTAGTTAAAAGTGGTTTTTAGTACTCTGATATTGAGCTTCCGCATACACTGAATGTGTTGTTTTGGATGTTACCATTCCTTTCGGGTATAGAGAGATCGTGCCCGATTGGCGGGTCTGTTGGCGTGCCCGAACTATCCAAATTGGCTGTCTCGGAGCATGACAGAATGACTAATGGCAGCCGAAGCTAGTCTTGGACGAGACTATGGTCCTCTTTGTCGGCTGCTTCTCTTATCGGCTAATGCCTTTAACCGATGGTGTACCGCATGCGGTATGCCTCCGTTGTCATGCCCTGGGAGTAGATAAACAGCGAAAAGTACAGTACATTTTTTTTTTGAAAAAGGCTCCCGCGAGGCACGTGCACAAACCCGCCACATACACCAGTTCTCTCTGTATGACAGACAGAGTCTCACTTGCGTATGTACGGCATAGCTACCACGACCTTACTTTAACCACAATAATCGAAGAGTAAAGTAGGAAATGTTTATGTTGTAAAACAATGTTAATTTAGCGCAATATAAATTTGAAAGGATAAATCCACGGGTTTTAAAGATTGTGCCTATGCAACACCCGATTTTGAAATACTTTTCGCAACCCCTTTTTATTTTTGAAAACCGCATTCGGAAAGCATAAGGAAAATAAAAAGTCCTACCATACAGCTATCCAACACAAGTCATAAATCCATCTCAACATCCACATCATTCATAATAACTAAAAACACATGCGAAGTAAACTAACCAACTGAAATAAGCAAATAAAGAGAAGGAAAAGTATCACCAGCCAGAAGATTGGCTAATATTCTCTAGTCGCAACCTCACCACCGTCCCGGACCCCACCCCTGACTGAACCTGTCACATAGTGGGAGTCAGGGACATGAAGAGTAAAGACATGCAAGTCTACATAAACGATGCTAGAAAGGTATAGGAAATAACAATAATAAACCAAATTGTAACCCTGAGCATCCACAACCCCCTCCTGCTACCAATCGTATCTCTCCTGGGAACCCAAGCACAAAATCGCCATGTCGGTTCGAGGACCTAGGCAAAAGGATCAGTCCTGCTCAGAACCTGGTGCAAAGAAACCCCCCACTGCATGAATGCAGCTCCGCAAATAGCCGTAAGGGGGCCCCCATGCACATAGCCGCGTGGGGTCCACGGGTCTAGTCAAACCACCTCTCCAGAAAAGTACACCGACACGGTGGCCAAACCGCCGGTGTGCGTGCAAGCGCCGTGAGCATATCGATCATTGAACAAGTGTCGTAAGCCTCCTGCGACACTCAGTCGCTCCGATGTAGCATAGATCTCAGTAAGTAACCCCGGGGTCAGTCAACCTTTCTTTAACTCTTGATGTGTCATACAAACCAGTTCTATCATACTCAGTTATCAAAAGAATTGCCAACATTAATGATAACGACAAATAAAAGGAAAAACCGAAAGAGAGCCATCTGACGGCATCCCCTTCCTTGGATGAGGGTACCCACCTCAAACAACGACGACCACCAGCGCCTACGCCCTTCAATGCCCTCGCATGTCACCTGGACCTAAAGAAGTCCCCAAAAGAGCAAATAAAAAACCTTTATCCGATTTGCGAAAACAGTGGTCCCGACCGCTGTTCGGAGCTGGACAAATAGCACCTCGGGTCACGCACCGCGGCGTCCGGCCACCAGAGCAAATACCTGTACAAGAAAGATAGCCAAACGAAAGTGTGTCAAACGGACCGTGCTGACGGACAGTATCGTCGTGCGGACTGCGCCGTCGAGGTCCCTGTCGGCGACGGCGGCAACGGCAACGGCACGGTGGGGGCATCTCCCGGGTGCAAGCAGGACCGAGCGGCGGCGGCCTGGCAGGGCGCGGCCTCCCCTCTGCATCGCGCAATCCAACGCGGCGCGGTGGCCTGGCAGGGCGCGGCCTCCCCCCGGTGCCGTTGCAGGGCGCAGAACCACGAGAAGGAAGAAGAAGGAAAGAGGAAACCCTAATCCGGGAAGCGGTAAATTCTAAGATTTCTTTTCGTGTACGTATGAATCCCAAAGTTCCGATATATATAAAAGGGAAAACTCCAACTGACTTCTCGATAAGCATGCCACCTTTGCATCGTCTCAAACAGCCAGCACAGATTCCGATGCACCAGAACCTTAACGTGTTCAACTTATCGGATCGTACCCGTTAACACTAAAAGGCTCATTTCGGAAGATCCGTAAGTCAGATTTTCCCCCCGATCGCACCGTTGTTCAAGGTTAAGCGAGCTCTACCGCAATATAGTACTTACACCCGAAGAAACACAGGAGCACAAGGACAAGGGTAGATACTTAAAAACTAAATTTTATTCAAAAGCCAAAAAGGCAAACCTAAAAGTAACTAGTGTTATTACATCCGTATTCGGGGCTGGTCTCAATCGAGACGCAAGTACTTCCTTATTGACTCAAACGCTTGTCAGCTGATGCCTTTCAACCGATGGGTGATGCCACATGTTGTTTCCTCCTGTGGCAAAAAATTCGGATCTAAACACTATATATACAGCTCTCCCGCGACAACCAGTCACCCAAGTGTAGCGAATAATAATTAATAATGCAAAAGGTTAATCATGCCAATCTTCGTCCTATTTGGTGTAATTTACCGTCACACTATCTGTGACCAAATTTGTATCCTACTATCAACACAAATATTGTTAACGAAAAACAGAGAAGAAGATGAGGGTTGAATTGAAAGCCCATTCAACGGAATCCTCTTCTTCGGATCGGGGTACCTACCTCAAAGGAGAAACAATCGCGCTCGCGACCCTCTTAGTCCTTTGAAACCTTACCCGGACCTAATAAATGTCAAAATAAAACGAATCAATATTTTTCCCCCGACCGGCAATTTCAGTGGTCCCGACCACTGTGCCAAAAATTCCTTTCGTTCCGAATTACCGGAACCACCTCCGGAGTCCGATTTGTCGCACCGATCGTCAAACCGATCAAAAATATGCCTCGAACAATTTTATCATTGTTCGTATGTAGACAAACAGTCCACTGAATTTGTAACCACGACAAATAATAACCCGGTGGATAAAAATACCATAAAAACTACCGTAACATATACTCATAGGAAAAACCGCATAAAAACACTAAAATACAGGAAAAAAAATTACAAGTGTACCGTGAGCAACAGGCGACACCCCAGTGACGAAGGAAAAGACCGAGCCCAAAAACAATATCCCGCTGTCCCAAAACAGCTAACTGATGGAACCTCACGTCGCGAAAATCGTCTCCCGACGCGATCTGTCCGTCGACGAGTCACCGGACGAAGAACCGGGCCCCTCTCGTCACCCTGACGATGTTCGCGACGAAAAACGTTCAAGCGGAAAGTCACCTAATAGAAAAACGAGACAACTGCGTCAACCCACAAAAACCCCATTGGCAGCGGCTGTAGTGTCCCAGTTTTCCCCCTATGTTTTTTCCCCTATTTCGGGGTGTGTAACACCTAGTGTTGGTGTGTTGGGCCCCAACATGTCAAAGTGATGTGTTGTTTGGACTTAGGGTGGTTTTGGAAGCGAGCCTGACCTTCGGCTGACTTTGCCGAATTTTTGGAATGGAATCAGGCCAAACGGAGGCCGTATTTGGATTCAGCGCGGAAAAACGCTTGAAAACGGCTATTTACTTATTTAATTTGGAGTCCGGATGCCCAAAAACGGACCCCCGGAAGTTTTCTGCGCAAAATGGTGCACGGGGGGGGTCTGTGGACCGGCCGGGACACGTGGCGCCTTATTATTGGGCCGGCGCACGGCTCTCGGTCCACGGAGCGGACCGCCGGTGCACGGTGCACCGGCGGGCCACGTGGCAGGCGCCCGTTGGTCCGGTCCAGGGCGCGCGGCGCACGGGAGGGTGCGCGGGCAGCGCGGGCAGGCCGGGCAGGCGCTGGGTCAGGCGCGGTGCACGGTGAACCGGGGCGCGCCACGTGGGGGCCCCGGATTGGTCGGCTCACGGGTGCGCGGCGCACGCAACACCGCGCGTGGGCGGCCGTACGCGCACGCGGGCGGCGCGTTGACGGACCGGCGCCCGTGTCGGGCGGGCGGCGCCGCCCCACGTGGCGCCACGCCATTGGCGGGCGCCGCACGCGGGCTGACCCGGGGAGGGGGGCACGTGGCGCTCCCCCACTGGGCCCGCACGGCTGCCGCCTGTTTGGCGGACGCGTGGCGGGCCCAGGGCCGGGTTGGACGGAAGGTCGGACGGGCGGGGATCCCGTGTGCGGCCCGGGTTGGGCTGGGCCGCACTGTAGCCGCCCGAATCTTGGCGGGCCGGGCTGCACTGTAGCAGCCCGAAAACCCCCCTGCGCCCGAAAGTGGGGACACAGGGGGAATTATGCCAATTGTTTTTGGGGGCCTATAAATAGGCCCCCTCCTCCCCCTTTGTTGGGGTTTTTCCGGGAAATAGAGAGAGATCCAGGGAGAGGTGTGAGAAGAGAAGTTTTTCCTCTTCTAATTTTCTACCTCGTGGTGCGTTTCCAGATTTTTGGGAAGATCGACAGCGGCGTTCCGGATTTTACAGTGTGCCTCGGTTTTCCCCCATTTCGGCCCGTTATCGTCGCATTTCAGTCCGAGGAGTCCCCTGCGCAGCACAGAAGTCCGATTCCGACGATTTCTTCGCCAGTGTGTTCCTAAGAGGTAGGGCTTCGTTTTTCGTGTTGATGGTTTCTCCAGATTCTGATTCTTTGGCATGATTCCCGAGGTGATTTGACACCCCATTTTGCTGGTTGGATTTTTGGACAGCGACGACTTCGACGAATTATTTCTCCGCGTAGGAATATCGGATCGGGGTGATTCAAGAGTCGATTTTGGGTGATTTTTCGTGAGGAACGCAACCGTGATTTTTCTGGGATTTTAGGAGCTTGGGACAGAGGTGAAAATTCCTCGTTTTGCGTGCTGATTTTTAAACAGCAAATGTGTGTTTGGAAATTGTGATATTTACACCTTGTACACTTGTGTGATACTGTAGGACATTGTGGCAGCTGACAGTGTGTTTAGAGGACAGCGGGTATTTTCTGGGTACATTGTACACGCTTTTCGAGGTGGGTGGTTGCGTATCCCTCTTTGTTGATTTGCACACTAGGAATAAAAGAGTCCCCAATTATGCATGTGATAGATAACTTGTAGTATATGGACCTATTGCATTTGGCCCCTAAATTAATTTAGTAGCTTCTATGTGATAGATCTGGGACAAGGAAATTGGACATTTGCTATATCGTGAACCGCATGCAATTTAGTAAACCAACAATATTATTAAAATAATTCTAAAAGTATTCTTCACATGAAACTTAGTCCTTTCCAAATGTTTTTAAAAGAGAACACTTGCATGCTTATTGGACAACTAGTTAAGTCATTATTTTATTGCAGAACGATATTATGGGATTTGACTTAGGAGAAAACATCTGTTATTGTTATTCTTCTCTAGCGATGCATGATGCTCGAGTCTGATCGGGATTTTGGGGGATAGTATTGCTTGGGACAGTTTGGACATGTCTTAGGGGATTATGGGGCATAGTGGCAACCGCGGATGTTAGGCGGTTGACCAGATGTTCTTACCTTATCAGATTGGGACTTATGGGTTCAGCGGTGACCGCGGATTGTGGGCGGTTGACCGGATGTTGTTATCACACCAGATTGGGGATCGGGGTTGCATTAGTGGATGGAGTATTCCCACTTTGATCATGGTCATGATCCAGTCCTGCTATTGTGAGACATCGGTTACAGTGATGATTGATACAGAGATACTTTACTCGTGTGGGTCGCTCCCCTCGAGTGCCACTCCGGAGTAGGCTTTTAGACCGTGATGGGTGCCGGTCAGTTGGTGAGTTGTGAGTGATGACAGAGCAGGCAGTGCCAGTATTTCCTGGCCCTCTGATTGGGTTTTCTTTGGGCAGTCAGCTTTATAGTTGCATCTATACAGTCACCTTTTGGCACTGCATTTAGAGGCATAGTAGTGGTAGTTTCTTTTCAGCAGTCTTTATTGCATACCACTGTTCTTTCCTTTTTGCCTCTTTATTCCTAGTGGGTGCGTCAGCATCAGAGGTTTTACCCACTAGGGGAGGCTACTGGTTTATCTAGTAGTTCTCACCCCCATTGTTGTTTCTTGTTCTTTTTCCCCTTTGTTTTGCAGAGTCGACTGTGGGAGCTGCTGGGCCTTCAGCGGCAGATCGAGGTAAGAGGATCGCCGACTAGCTAGATCGTCTACCCCGAGCGAGAGTTTAGCCAGACTATTACTGTACTCCCCTTTTGTATCTCAGACTTTAGTAGTTTACTTTTGGGTCTGGCTGTGGCCAGCTGGTTGTATTATTTATCGTGAGCTGGGAGTATATTGTACTTTTATTACAGTTTACAGTTTATTCCAGTCTGAGATTACTGCTAGTTCTATTAGTTCAGCTCTGTTTATGCTCTTCTACTGTATATTATCTATCTGAGCAGGTTACCAGCGCTTCGTGTACATGGAAAATTCTGTGTACACGGCGGATCTGTTGGCGGGCCCGGGTTCTGGTTACCCCCGGGGCGTGACAGATTAAGTTGGTATCAGAGCTTAGGGATAGGTCAGTTGGGACTTAGGAAACCCTAGGCTTTTGGCAGACCCTAGGATGATAGGGCGTGAGAGGCGTGACACTTTGCGAAAGTCGTTGATTTATTTATTGGACTCTTCCAGTGAGTGAGGAGGGATCGACATACCCAATTTCTGGTGGACCGTTATGTTGGCTGCAGACAACATAAAGTCGCAGAAATTGGGGGATGTCTTTGACTTTCGCTAGATTGGGTCGTGTGGGGTTATGATACTGATTCGTGTTTCCTTGTGGCAGGATGCCTCCCCGACGTCGGATTCCCGCTCTGGGTGCCCCTACACCCCCTGGTGAGCCGGAGCAGACGGGATCCACTGAGATTGCTGAGCTGCGGGCCATGATGGCCCAATTGGCGGAGAGCCATCGTCAGCAGCAGCAGAGGATCGATCAGCTGCTCGCTCAGAGAGAGACACCACCCCCAGCTGTTCCTGAGGCCTTTGTGCCTCCTGTTACCCTTTTGTGCCGTCAGCGCCATCTTCGAGTAGCGGGGCTCCTGGAGTTTTTCAGCCTTTGACTGCGGAGGAGGAGCGGGATTTTGCTGACAAACTCGCCCAGTTTGTTAAGCGGGGACCACCGAGATTCTCAGGGCGGGATGCCCCGCCCTCGGCTGTTGGGAAATGGCTTTCTGCGATGGAGAAGCTTTTTCGGGATTTCTTCATCGACCCGAAGTATCGAGTGCACATGGCGGTGCACTGTTTGGACGGGGATGCTGATTTTTGGTGGCAGCGGGTGGAGCCACCGGAGTTCCGGATTTCTCGGCAGCTGCCCTGGGAGGAGTTCCGACGGTTGGTGCTGGACACCTATTTTTCGACCAGTGTGAAGAAGAAGTTGGAGGACGACTTGAAGAACCTGCAGCAGGGCGAGCGATCGGCCCATGCCTATTTCCAGGAGTTCATGGAGTTGTTGAACTGCGTGCCCTTCGTCGCTCGTGACGGGCCGCACCAGGTTGAGATGTTCGAGGGAGGCCTTCGTCCAGAGATTTACACCCTGGTGCATGCTCAGAGATTTCAGACTCTGGATGCAGCCGCAGAGCATGCACAGTGGGTGGAGAGAGGTGATCAGGTGGTGGCCAGACAGCGGGCCGCGGTCGCTCAGGGCTCCGACAGAAAGCGACCAGCCCAGGATGAGGGGGGACAGGCCAGTACTTGGAGGCCGCCCCGACCGCCACCGCCTCAGTTTCGGGCCGTGGGCGTTCGGAGCGGCGAGGGCCTGGTGGATCCCAGAGGCCCCAGCAGCAGCAGCAGCAGAAATCGCAGTCGTCGCAGCGCGGATCTCAGCGGCAGCCACAGCGACAGCGACAGTCTCAGCAGCAGCAGTCCCGACAGACACGGGCTCCCAGCAGTTGTATTTTCTGTGGAGGTCCGCATTTCCCCGGCACCTGCGACCAGCGGTGGGGTCGTTGCTATGGATGTGGACAGCCAGGGCACATTCGAGCTGCGTGCCCCTTTTCGACCTCAGCCGCCCCTTCTTCAGCATCTGCCCCAGTATCATCGCAGCAGCGGTCGACGGCTCAGCGGCCTTATGCTCCAGCGAGCAGGCCATCTTCTTCTCATTCCACCGACTATCGCCCTCCAGCTCAGAGTGGGCGGGTGTATGCTGCACAGGTAGAGGATTCTTCAGCAGCGGACCATGTGGTGGCAGGTATCACTTTACTTTCTGGCATTAGGACTCGCACCTTATTTGATACTGGAGCATCGCATTCTTTCATTAGTAGATCTTTTGCATCATTACATGGGTTAGAGGTAGGACTTTTGCCACGTGCACGAGAGGTACAGATTCCCGATCACACTTTGCTCGTGGAGGAGTGTTGTTGGTCCTGCCCGATGCAGATCGAGTCCTGGATTATGCCAGCAGACCTGTTGGTCTTGAGACAGCTGCAGGATTTTGATGTGATTCTCGGGATGGACTGGCTGGCTCGGTATTTTGCGACTATTGACTGTGCCGAGAGGACTGTCACTTTTAGAGAGCCAGGCCAGGAGGTGTTGGTGTACCGGGGATGTCAGAGTGCTTTCTTTGCCTCTATGGTTTCGACTTCCCGAGCGAGGCGGATGATTCACCGAGGATGTGTAGCCTTTTTGGCTAGTGTTGTTGAGGGGCCTACGGCGGCACCGGGACTCGGGGATATCCCTATCGTCCGCGAGTTCCCGGATGTGTTTCCACCTGAGCTGACTTGTATGCCGCCCGACAGAGAGATCGAGTTTGTGATTGACGTAGTTCCAGGAACTGCGCCAATCTCTAAGGCTCCTTACCGGATGGCACCGGCTGAGCTGAGAGAGCTTAAAGCACAGTTGCAAGACTTGATGGATAAGGGTTTCATTAGACCCAGTGTGTCGCCCTGGGGAGCACCGGTGCTATTCGTGAAGAAGAAGGATGGGTCACTTAGACTGTGTGTGGACTATAGGGAGCTGAATAAAGTGACCATTAAGAACAAGTACCCTCTGCCGCGCATCGACGATCTCTTTGATCAGCTGCAAGGGTCTTGTGTCTTTTCCAAGATTGATCTACAGTCTGGTTACCACCAATTAAAGGTGAAGGCCGAGGATATTCCTAAGACTGCTTTCAGATCACGGTACGGGCATTATGAGTTTACAGTTATGCCATTTGGATTGACTAATGCCCCTGCCGCCTTTATGGACTTGATGAACAGGATATTTCGGCCATTTCTGGATCGCTTTGTGGTGGTGTTCATAGATGATATCCTGGTTTACTCCCGAAGCGAGGCCGAGCATGAGGAGCACTTGAGGACTGTGCTACAACTTCTGCGGGAGAAGAAGTTGTATGCCAAGCTGGTGAAGTGCGAGTTTTGGCTTCGGGAGGTAGCTTTCTTGGGCCATGTGATTTCCGCCGCCGGTGTAGCTGTAGACCCGGCGAAGATTGAGGCAGTTCGTGATTGGCCCCGACCGACGACTGTATCAGAGGTGCGCAGCTTCATGGGATTAGCTGGTTATTATCGTCGGTTTGTGGAAGGCTTTGCGAAGCTTTCCACACCCCTCACTCGGTTGACGCGAAAAGGGGTTAAGTTTATCTGGAGTGAGGACTGCCAGAAGAGCTTCGAGGAGCTGAAGGACAGACTGATGACTGCTCCTATCCTTTCCCTCCCTGTTATGGGGAAAGGATATGTGATCTACAGTGACGCATCGCACAGTGGACTGGGTTGCGTGTTGATGCAGGATGGGAGGGTAATTGCTTATGCATCGAGACAGCTCAAGGATTACGAGAAGAATTACCCTACCCACGACTTAGAGCTCGCTGCCGTGGTGTTTGCACTGAAGCTTTGGCGCCATTACCTGTACGGGGAGCATTGTGAGATCTACACCGACCACAAGAGCTTAAAGTATCTGTTCACACAGAAGGAGCTTAATTTGAGGCAGCGCAGGTGGTTAGAGCTACTAAAGGATTATGATGTGGATATCCTTTACCACCCAGGCAAGGCTAACGTGGTCGCTGATGGCTTTGAGCCGGAGAGCAGTTCAGAGTTTGTCTATGTTGATCACAGACCAGGCGCCCCTATTGGAGGAGATGAGACGGCTCGAGATAGAGGTTGTGTCCCCTGGGGTCTCTGCTAGACTGACGTCATTAGTCGTGCAGCCCACTCTGCTGGACAGGATCAGGGAGAAACAGAGTGAGGACCCCCACTTGACCAGGATTCGAGATCAGCTTCCGAGTGATCAGTCAGGGGATTTTACAGTGGATGCTGCGGGAGTACTGAGGTACAGGGACCGAGCATGTGTGCCAGTGGATGCTGAGATCAGAGAGCAGATACTGAGAGAGGCCCATTATACACCTTATACCCTTCATCCTGGGGGGACTAAGATGTATAAGGACCTCAAGGCACATTTTTGGTGGAATGGCATGAAGAGGGATGTTGGGAGATTTGTGGCCCAGTGTTTGACTTGTCAGCAAGTAAAAGCTGAGCATCGGGTGCCAGCTGGCAAGTTACAAAGTCTTCCCATCCCTGAGTGGAAATGGGACCACATTACCATGGACTTTGTGGTCGGATTGCCGAGGGCACAGGGCGGAGCAGATGCTATCTGGGTAGTGGTGGATCGACTTACTAAGTCAGCGCACTTTTTGCCTATGCAGACTACTTGGCCACTCGATCGACTAGCCCAGCTATACCTTGATGAGATTGTGAGACTGCATGGAGTACCCGCCTCCATTGTGTCAGATAGGGATCCGAGGTTTGCCTCGCGTTTTTGGGGGAGTTTGCAGACTGCGATGGGGACTCAGCTCAGATTCAGTACAGCTTTTCATCCTCAGACTGATGGGCAGTCAGAGCGGACCATACAGATCTTGGAGGACATGCTGAGGGCTTGCGTCTTGGATTTCGGCGGAGGTTGGATTCGGCACTTATCCTTGGTTGAGTTTGCGTACAACAACAGCTTTCAAGCGAGCATACAGATGGCTCCGTTTGAAGCGTTGTATGGACGCAAGTGCCGATCACCACTTTATTGGAGTGACGTAGGCGAGAGACGGACCTTGGGGCCAGATATACTGCTAGAGGCAGAGGAGAAGGTCCGGGTGATTCGACAGCATCTTCAGACCGCTCAGAGCCGACAGAGGAGTTATGCTGATGTTCGGCGACGAGACTTAGAGTTTCAGGTTGGAGATCATGTATTTCTGAAAGTCTCGCCGTCTAAGGGGATCAGGAGGTTCGGCATTCGCGGGAAACTCAGCCCCCGATACATTGGACCATTCGAGGTGTTGGAGCGTATCGGGCCTGTTGCTTATCGACTTGCACTTCCCCCGAGACTGGCTGGTGTCCACGATGTTTTCCATGTTTCCACATTGAGGAGGTACGTCTTCGACCCGTCGCACGTCATCGACTTTGCACCCCTCGAGATCAGCGAGGATTTGAGATATGAGGAGCGCCCAGTGCGGATTCTTGATCGGGAGGTGAAAGAATTGCGCAATCGTACCATTCCCTATGTGAAGATCCTTTGGAGCCATCATGATGAGCGCGAGGCGACGTGGGAGCCAGAGTCAGAGATGATGGACGCCTACCCCTACTTGTTCGAGGCTCTGGATTGAGGTATGATTTTAGTTTCGAGGACGAAACTTTTGTTAGTGGGGGAGGATGTAGTGTCCCAGTTTTTCCCCCTATGTTTTTTCCCCTATTTCGGGGTGTGGAACACCTAGTGTTGGTGTGTTGGGCCCCAACATGTCAAAGTGATGTGTTGTTTGGACTTAGGGTGGTTTGGAAGCGAGCCTGACCTTCGGCTGACTTTGCCGAATTTTTGGAATGGAATCAGGCTAAACGGAGGCCGTATTTGGATTCAGCGCGGAAAAACGCTTGAAAACGGCTATTTACTTATTTAATTTGGAGTCCGGATGCCCAAAAACGGACCCCCGGAAGTTTTCTGCGCAAAATGGTGCACGGGGGGGGTCTGTGGACCGGCCGGGACACGTGGCGCCTTATTATTGGGCCGGCGCACGGCTCTCGGTCCACGGAGCGGACCGCCGGTGCACGGTGCACCGGCGGGCCACGTGGCAGGCGCCGTTGGTCCGGTCCAGGGCGCGCGGCGCACGGGAGGGTGCGCGGGCAGCGCGGGCAGGCCGGGCAGGCGCTGGGTCAGGCGCGGTGCACGGTGGACCGGGGCGCGCCACGTGGCGGCCCCGGATTGGTCGGCTCACGGTGCGCGGCGCACGCAACACCGCGCGTGGGCGGCCGTACGCGCACGCGGGCGGCGCGTTGACGGACCGGCGCCCGTGTCGGGCGGCGGCGCCGCCCCACGTGGCGCCACGCCATTGGCGGGCGCCGCACGCGGGCCGACCGGGGAGGGGGGCACGTGGCGCTCCCCACTGGGCCCGCACGGCTGCCGCCTGTTTGGCGGACGCGTGGCGGGCCCAGGGCCGGGTTGGACGGAAGGTCGGACGGGGGGGATCCCGTGTGCGGCCCGGGTTGGGCTGGGCCGCACTGTAGCCGCCCGAATCTTGGCGGGCCGGGCTGCACTGTAGCAGCCCGAAAACCCCCTGCGCCCGAAAGTGGGGACACAGGGGGAATTATCCCAATGTTTTTTTGGGGCCTATAAATAGGCCCCCTCCTCCCCTTTGTTGGGTTTTTCCGAGAAATAGAGAGAGATCCAGGGAGAGGTGTGAGAAGAGAAGTTTTTCCTCTTCTATTTTCTACCTCGTGGTGCGTTTCCAGATTTTGGGAAGATCGACAGCGGCGTTCCGGATTTTACAGTGTGCCTCGGTTTTCCCCCATTTCGGCCCGTTATCGTCGCATTTCAGTCCGAGGAGTCCCCTGCGCAGTACAGAGGTCCGATTCCGACGATTTCTGCGCCAGTGTGTTCCTAAGAGGTAGGGCTTCGTTTTTCGTGTTGATGGTTTCTCCAGATTCCGATTCTTTGGCACGATTCCCGAGGTGATTTGACACCCCATTTTGCTGGTTGGATTTTTGGACAGCGACGACTTCGACGAATTATTTCTCCGCGTAGGAATATCGGATCGGGGTGATTCAAGAGTCGATTTTGGGTGATTTTTCGCGAGGAACGCAACCGTGATTTTTCTGGGATTTTAGGAGCTCGGGACAGAGGTGAAAATTCCTCGTTTTGCGTGCTGATTTTAAAACAGCAAATGTGTGTTTGGAAATTGTGATATTTACACCTTGTACACTTGTGTGATACTGTAGGACATTGTGGCAGCTGACAGTGTGTTTAGAGGACAGCGGGTATTTTCTGGGTACATTGTACACGCTTTTCGAGGTGGGTGGTTGCGTATCCCTCTTTGTTGATTTGCACACTAGGAATAAAAGAGTCCCCAATTATGCATGTGATAGATAACTTGTGTATATGGACCTATTGCATTTGGCCCCTAAATTAATTTAGTAGCTTCTATGTGATAAATCTGGGACAAGGAAATTGGACATTTGCTATATCGTGAACCGCATGCAATTTAGTAACCCAACAATATTATTAAAATAATTCTAAAAGTATTCTTCACATGAAACTTAGTCCTTTCAAATGTTTTTAAAAGAGAACACTTGCATGCTTATTGGACAACTAGTTAAGCCACTATTTTATTGCAGCACGATATTATGGGATTTGACTTAGGAGAAAACATCTGTTATTGTTATTCTTCTCTAGCGATGCATGATGCTCGAGTCTGATCGGGATTTTGGGGATAGTATTGCTTGGGACAGTTTGGACATGTCTTAGGGGATTGTGGGGCATAGTGGCAACCGCGGATGTTAGGCGGTTGACCAGATGTTTTTACCTTATCAGATTGGGACTTATGGGTTCAGCGGTGACCGCGGATTGTGGGCGGTTGACCGGATGTTGTTATCACACCAGATTGGGGATCGGGGTTGCATTAGTGGATGGAGTATTCCCACTTTGATCATGGTCATGATCCAGTCCTGCTATTGTGAGACATCGGTTACAGTGATGATTGATACAGAGATACTTTACTCGTGTGGGTCGCTCCCCTCGAGTGCCACTCCGGAGTAGGCTTTTAGACCGTGATGGGTGCCGGTCAGTTGGTGAGTTGTGAGTGATGACAGAGCAGGCAGTGCCAGTATTTCCTGGCCCTCTGATTGGGTTTTCTTTGGGCAGTCAGCTTTATAGTTGCATCTATACAGTCACTTTTGGCACTGCATTTAGAGGCATAGTAGTGGTAGTTTCTTTTCAGCAGTCTTTATTGCATACCACTGTTCTTTCCTTTTTGCCTCTTTATTCCTAGTGGGTGCGTCAGCATCAGAGGTTTTACCCACTAGGGGAGGCTACTGGTTTATCTAGTAGTTCTCACCCCCATTGTTGTTTCTTGTTCTTTTTCCCCTTTGTTTTGCAGAGTCGACTGTGGGAGCTGCTGGGCCTTCAGCGGCAGATCGAGGTAAGAGGATCGCCGACTAGCTAGATCGTCTACCCCGAGCGAGAGTTTAGCCAGACTATTACTGTACTCCCCTTTTGTATCTCAGACTTTAGTAGTTTACTTTTGGGTCTGGCTGTGGCCAGCTGGTTGTATTATTTATCGTGAGCTGGGAGTATATTGTACTTTTATTACAGTTTACAGTTTATTCCAGTCTGAGATTACTGCTAGTTCTATTAGTTCAGCTCTGTTTATGCTCTTCTACTGTATATTATCTATCTGAGCAGGTTACCAGCGCTTAGTGTACATGGAAAATTCTGTGTACACGGCGGATCTGTTGGCGGGCCCGGGTTCTGGTTACCCCCGGGGCGTGACAGCGGCAGCAGCACGGGTGACTGGACGGCGGCGCGCGACGTGGCCTATCAGCAGCAACGACGGCGCAAACATCTGGTGGCAGAGCAGGGTGCGTACACCGGCAGCATACGGACGGAAATGGCGCGACGCACGGCGTGGAAGTCCCAAAGGCGGGTACTTGGCGACAGTGCATCTTGCAGCGCCGTTGGCGGTCGGCAGCAAGCTTGGCAAAGCACGCGGTAGAGCCCTCAGCAGCGCGCGGGTGGTTTGCTGGCGGTGCGTGCGGGTGTTGGCGCTGGCCTGGCGGCGCTGGTGTGGGTGCGGGCGGCGCGAGCCTGGCAGCGCGGTGCGGGCGGCGTCCCCCCTTGGCAACATGCGGCCTGGCGGTGTGGCTAGACGACAATGGCGGCGACGGCGGTGGCGGCTAGGGCAACGACTCCGCCAACAAATCCACCAACGACTCCGCCAACGATTCAGTCAAGCGACTTCGTCAGGCGACTCCTCCCACGAATCCCGCCAAGCAATTCCGCCAACGCCAAAAACCCGACGAATGAAAAGAACGAAAGAATCGAATGAACGAATAAGCGGAAGGGAACGAAAACCAACATTGCTCCGACGGGAAGACGATGCGACTCCGATCTCCGACGACGGTGATGTTTTTGGTTCCGGTCTCCGGTGATGGCAACGTTTTCGATCTCGGTCTCCGGCACCCACAACGAGGAAGGAGAAGAAATTCGGTCTTTTTGAAAGAAAAAAAAAATGGGGGAAAGTAACAGAAATTAGGGTTTTCTTTTATTTCCTTGTGTACGTATGAAATTTTCAAAACCCTTGATATTTATAAAAATTTTCACCGATCATTCCTCGATAAGCGTGCAAACTTCCGAAACGTCCTATAACTGCTAACACGGATTCTGATGCACCGATAAGTCTTGGCGGGTATAGGAAATTCCAAAACTCACCTTTCTGGACTCGCTAATTTAAAAACGCCATTCCGGGAGATCCGTAAGTCAGATTTTCAATCCGATCGCACCGTCGTTCTTCATTTAACGAGCTCTACAATAATACGGTACAAACAACACAAGACCACAAGAATAACATAAAAACTAATTTTATTCCAAAATAAAAACTAAAAGTTTATGCTATTACATCACACCCCTCTTAAAGGAAGTTTCGTCTCCGAAACTTAACTAACGCCACCGGAAAACAAATCAGAAAAACGCTATCTCATTATCGATTCTAATTCCCATGTAGCTTCACGTTCCTCATGGTTGCTCCACTGTACCTTTACGTGGGGAATTGATCGGTTATAAATTTCTTGTCTTCACGTGCCAAGATCCACATCGGAGATTCATCAAAGCTTAAATCCTCCCGTAGCTCAATCGACGAAGCACTAATGATGTGTGACGGATCGGGAAGGTACTTCCGAAGCATTGACCGTGGAAAACATTATGCACCCAGTCGAGACTAGGTGGTAACACCAACCGATATGCTAACGGATCGATATGCTCCAAGATCTCAAACGGTCCAACAAATTGCGGGCTTAACTTGCCCCGCAAACCGAACCGTTTGAACCCCTTGGACGGTGATACCCTGAGCAAAACATGCTCTCCGACTTGAAATTCCAAGTCACGACGCCTCCAGTCTGCATAGCTTTTCTGTCGGCTCTGAGCAGTCAGGAGTCATTGTCTAACAATGCGAACCTTCTCCTTAGTCTCCTCCACCAAATCCGGACTGATGAGCTTACGCTCTCCCAAATCATCCTAGCAGATAGGGGACCGACACCTACGTCCGTGCAAAGCCTCATATGGCGTCATCTGAATGCTCGCCTGGTAACTGCTGTTGTAGGCAAACTCTACCAAAGGCATATAGCGAAACCATCCTTCCCCAAAGTCAAGCACACAAGCCCGGAGCATAACCTCAACAATCTGGATCACCTGCTCCGACTGTCCGTCACTCTGGGGATTGAAAAGCTATGCTGAAGTGGAGTTTTGTCCCCAAGGCCTGCTGCAAACTCTGCCAAAAATTTGATACGAACCACGTATCCCTGTCGGAAGTGATCGTTGACGGCACCCCATGCAACCTCACTATCTCATCAATGTACAACTGTGCCAGCCGGTCTTGTGACCACGTCGTGTGTATAGGCAAGGAAATGCGCCGATTTTGTTAACCGATCCACCACGACCCAAAACCACATCGTGATCGTGCTGCGACAGTGGAAGGGCAGTAACGAAGTCCATAGTGATCCACTCCCACTTCCACTCGGATACCGGGAGTGGGTGCAACTTTTTTGCTGGCCGTGATACTCAGCTTTAACCTGCTAACAAACGAGACAGTATGCCACAAACCGTGCCACGTCTTCCTTTAACTTTGGCCACCAGAAGGTCTGCTTTAACTCTTTGTACATCTTCGTCCCTCCATGATGGACTGTATAGGGGGGGCAATGTGCTCTGTCAAAATCTCCTCCTTTAGATCCGACCGATCCAGTACACATAGACAACCCGAAAACCGAAGTGTGTCGTCTGCTCCGATAGAAAAGTCCCCCTCCTGGTCAGAAGTGATCCTGCTCCTCAGACGCTGCAGCTGTTCGTCCGTCTTCTGGCCTTCCAAAATCCTTTCAAGTAAAGTTGGCTTGACTACTAGAGCCAATAGTCATGCCACCGTGCCCTTAGGCACAACTTCCAACCTCATCCGTTGGAATTCTGCGATTAACCCATCCTGTTGGGTAACCGCCCCGACTGCTAGTCCCTCAGTCTGGCCTTTCCTGCTTAGGGCGTCAGCCACTACGTTTGCCTTTTTCGAATGGTACTAGATTGACATATCGTAGTCCTTCAAAAGCTCCAACCAACGCCTCTGTCGTAGGTTCAATTTCTTTTGAGTTAACAAGTACTTCAGGCTCTGGTGGTCAGTGAACACCTCACAGTACACCCCAGAAAGATAGTGTCTCCAAAGCTTTAGGGCAAAAATAATCGCTGCTAGCTCGAGATCATGGGTAGGGTAGTTTCGCTCGTAATCCTTGAGTTGCCTTGACGCATAAGCAATAACTCTATCCTGCTGCATCAGGACACATCTAAGGCCAATCCGCGACGCATCGCAATACACCCCATAATCCTCTCCCGGTCTTGGTAATGCCAAAACAGGCGCTCGAGTCAACCTACCCTTGAGTTCTTCAAAACTCTCTTGACACTGAGGCGTCCATACAAAATTCTCGCCCTTTCGGGTTAACTTATTCAGTGGAATGGCAATCTTAGAGAAGCCTTCCACAAATTGCCTATAATACCCGACCAAACCCAAAAGACTACGAACCTCAGTAACGGTGGTCGGTCGCAGCCAGTCAACCACTGACTCCACCTTCTTAGGATCCACTGCAATTCCCGATGCTGAGATTATATGCCCCAAGAAGGATACCTCGCGAAGTTAAAACTCACACTTCTTAAGTTTGGTAAAAAGTCCATGATCCCTGAGAATCTGTAGCACAACCCGCAAATGATCCTCATGGTCCTCATCGCTACGCGAGTAGATCAGAATATCGTCAATAAAGATCACCACGAACTGATCCAAATAAGGTATGAATACCCTGTTCATTATATCCATGAACGTGGTTGTTGCATTCGTAAGTCCAAACGGCATAACCATAAACTCGTATGACCATATCGAGTCCGGAACGCCGTTTTAGAGACGTCCACACCCTTGATCCTGAGTTGATGACAGCCATACTGCAAGTAAATTTTTGAAAACATTGTTGCGCCTTGCAGTTGATCGAATAAGTCATCAATCCGAGATAAAGGGTATTTATTCTTTACCGTGACCTTATTTAATTCCCGATAGTCGATACACAACCTCAAACTGCCATCCTTCTTTCTCACGAATAGTACGGGTGCGCCTGTCACGCCCCGAGTTCGAAAATAGAGCCTAAATTTTTTTTTTTTCCAATCAAAGTTTAAAAGCAAGCCAGGGCACGACAGACCGCCACATATATAGAAAATTTTCAATCCTCTTGGATTGAAACCTTTTCTATACATGCACGGCTAAGCACTTACAGCCAATACCAGAGTAGTCTAAACTACGCACTAACTATAAAAGATTACAAAAGATTATTATTTAACATTTACAACAACTTATTCAATTACATGTTTACAACTGGTAAAATTCCAGCGGCTGCCAAGGGTCAAAGCTATCTCGATAACCTCACCAACATGTCCCGACATCCCAGCACCCGACCGACCTGAAAAATGATCACCCAGGGGTGTGAGATACACTGTACATGTATCCCAGTGGGCATGACGAGGCAAGAAATAGCAAATCGTACCTACTGGCATACAATAACTAGCGGATAGTAAAAGTCATTAGGAAAAGCATATATATTTGGTACTAGGGGAGAGAAAGAGAATGCAAAGTCTCTCCTAACTCCTTGACTCCCTGCATGCAACGGGAGAAGATTACGTGGACCCTCCTAGAAAGGAAGGACGACCTGGTAGGACAGCTAGTCGGAGTAGGAGGGCGCCAATTACTCGGTAAAGAAACTGGACGCTGAGCGTCTCGAACTCCCCTAGGTAGGAAGGTCACGGCCACAATGCCGAGCGAGTGATCTTCATAAGCACGACCATTTGCAAGCAGCCGAAGACTGGTCAAGCCAAGATCTTGGATCGGTAAGTCAATTACCGGATCGGCTCTAGGTTGGACATCATTTAGAGGACCGAAGCATAAGAACTCTGCCATTGGCCGGCGCCGGAAATAAAGCAAGGGTCGGATTGGGAGGTTGCTTCGGGAGTACCCTCTAGGGCGAAGAGGCCACGATTAGGGCACAGTCGTGGCAAAGGCATGAGATTCGTCGTGAGAGAGGCAGAAGATGTGGGGAAAGCTGCTAGCAAGGGGAGTCTTTTTATAGGCCAGCGAAAGAGATCAGGGCGGTAGGTAGCAAACGCTTTGGAAATGGCAACCCTAGTTATGGAAAAGGCGAAGGAAAAATTTTGCCGAGAATCAAGAAAGATCAGCATGTGTAGTGGCCCTAGTTCCCATGCTGTGTTTTTCCGATGAATCCACGGTTGGAACACCTAGTATTGGTGTATCTGGCCCACAGTGCATCAATCGGATGCTACTGACGGACCCTGTGTGCTTTTATTTGCTGTATTGGCCTTCGGCTGGGTTTGCCGAAATTTCTAGAAAGATTTAGGCCAAACAGAGGTCGTAGATGGATTCAGCACGGAAAAACGCTTGAAAACGACTATTTATTTGCTTAATTTGGAGTCCGGATGCCCAAAAACGGACACCCGGAAGTTTTTAGTGGAAAATGGTGCATGGGAGGAGCCGTAGACCGCCGGGATGCCACGTGGCGGCCTGTCATTGGCCGGTTCAGGATGCGCGGTCCACAGAGCTGTGCGGCGGGGTGCACAGACCCGGCGCATGGACACGTGGCACCGCCTGATTGGCGGGCCCAGGGCGCGCGGTCTACCGGGTGGAGCGCGGCAGTGTATGGACCAGGCGGGGGACACGTGGCAGTCCCCGGTTGGTTGGTGCACGCGGCGCGGTCCACAGAATTGCTCGGGAAGGCGTGGACCGGGTGCAGGGGACACGTGTCACGCCCTGATTGGCGGGTGCAACGTGCGCGGTGCACCGGGGCGCGCGGCAGGTACCTCGGGCCGCGTGCGCACGTGTGACCCACGTCGCGCTGCCGGGCGGGCAGCGGGTCAACCGGGCGAGATACGTGGCGCCCGCTCATTGGCGGGCGCCACCGCCTTACTGTTAGGGTGGAAGGACACGTGGCGAGTTCTCCGCGGTCCGCGCCAGTGTTCCCTGTTCAGTGGGACACGTGGCAGCTTCTGAGTGGCCCTGCACCGGTGTTTCCTGTTCGGTGGGACACGTGGCAGCACGGGAAGGTTTCGGGCGTGAACAGTTTTGGGCCGGGCCCAACACTGTAGCCGCTCGAAAACTTTCGGGCACCCGAAAGTTGGGCCCGAAAGTGGGGACCTTGTCTTTTTGGGCTGTTTTTCCTTGGAGCCTATAAATAGGCCGGTTTGGGCCGAGTTTTTCACCCCTTTTTCGTGGGATTTAGCTCCTGAGCCTTTTATGAAAGATTTTCCTCTCCCTCTTGCCGATCTTCTGGTGAAGTTTCAGATTTTCTGGAAGCCGCGACGACAGCATTTCCTGCCTCGTAGTGCGGAGCGACAGTATACTGTTGGAGGCCTATTTCCGTCGTAGTTTAGTCTGGGAGACCTGCAGAGCTACCCCAACCTCATTTTTGGACGATTTCTTCGACAGCGGTTGCAAGAGAGGTACATCTACGTTTTCCGTGTTGATCATATTTCCCAGAAATGAGCTTTTATAAGGGTTTGGGGTACATTTTTACACCTCTTTGCTACAGTCTGGAATCCTGACAGCAGTGACTTCGCAGAATTTTATCTTCGCATCTGGATATCGGATTTCAACGATTCAAGAGCCTATCGACGTCTACACTTCGCGAGGATCGTCGTGATATTTTTATTGGAATTTCTGGAAAATTATTTTCAGGTGAAATTCGCGCAGGAACAGTAACCCTGCATGCTGTTTTTTTTTTGGGACCTATTGTTATGTGTAAATAGTTGTAATTGAGAGTTGTTGTTGTACCCAGGACTGTAAGAGCACTTTTTCTGTGCTCCTGGCTCTGTGGATCTGGGAAATTATCGATTCCTGGACTGTTTATCTGTACCGTCCCGGACAGTTAGCGTGTTCAGGTGGGTGATCCTGCTTTCAATATCTATGGACTGCACTCTAATTCTGCAACTATAAATGCATGCATGATAGTATTTGAGCTAATAAATCTGTGCAAACTGTATGTTAGTACCCACAGTTGATAATTGCTAAATTTGATGATCTTATTGGAACCCTTGCAACATAGGAACCATTTTAATTGGAAAACTTGACTTAGCACATCTATTATGCATTGTATATCCTACTCAGACGACTACTATTAGATTTATGCATTTGCTTTAGTTCCCCCACGTCATTTGTTACTTTTGTCATTCGAGACATAGTGGTCTTCCCCTGAGTTGTGGGTTGGGAGGTTTAGTAGCTATGGATGCATTGTACTCGTGTCTGGGGACCGAGTAGAGTTGGTAGCAGTCTGTAGATTGTTTATCATTGAGATAGTGACAGTGGATCTGGGATCTTCGGTGATGGTCATTGTGACAGTGTGGATTCTTAGTTAGCGAGTGAGACAGTGATTGGATCATAGCCTGCAAGAGCCATATTTGAGATCGATAGAGATGCGCGGATACTTTGCTCGGTGGGGTCGCTACCCACGAGTGCCACTCCGGAGTTGGGCTTGCTACTTCTATTGCGGCTTGTCGATGTTGGTGTCCCTCTGGCTGAGCCAGTTTTGGCAGTCATGGACATCGTCCCTCTGGCTGAGCCAGTTTTGGCAGCTACGGACATACCTACAGCAGTAGGTAGGCGCAGGTTTGACTGGACCGTTTTGGCAGTCAGTTTGGATTGGGTGACTTGAGTCGAGTATCAGTAGAGACATATTGGTCTTCGGTCCTTTTTCCTTGAGCATTTAGATAGAGGCATAGTAGCAGTAGATATTTTACTTTCCAGCTTTTCTATACTGCATTTTCTTTTGTTACTTTATGCCTCTTGTAGACTTAGTGGGCAAGCCGTCGGGCTTGTTGGCGGCACCCACTGAGAACTACTGTGGGAGGTAGTTCTCACAACCGTTGTGGTGTCTTTTCCCCAGGGACTTCAGCTCCAGTTCCTGCGGTGCCCGTTGCTGATCCAGCTCCTACAGACCGAGGTAAGGGAATCGCGAGGTAGATCCTTTTCCCTTTCAGCAGCAGCGAGAGGTAGAGGTACCTGATGTACTTTTTGGTTGTGTCTTTTGGTTTGAGAGATCATGTAGTGAGGGATCGAGTTGTACTCTTTTACTTTCTTTTGACAGACTCCTGTCTTCTGGTGAGGTTGGTATGTATTATATGTGAGAGACTCTTCTTTTTCCTTCTATAGATAGTTTTCTTTACAGCTCTGATATCTGTTAGTATAGTTGATCTATTTTTGCAGGTTAGACGCTACGTCTCTACAGGGCTTCCTGTAGGGGCGGCGGATCTGTTGGCGAGCCCGGGGTACAGTTCTGACCCCGGGGCGTGACAGCATGCATCCGCGAATCCCTCGAGAATGGAGCAAACATCTCACCAAGATACGGGAAGATCGCGGGTATCAACATCAGTGCTGAAAATTGAGTCAATTTCGACAATCGCCCGAACGGCCTATCAAGCAATTGCCGAGGAGGCATTGTTGAGACCAGAATTTTCTCCCAGAAGAGAGCGACACGTGGCGTCAAACCATCGGTTGAAATACATTAACCGACAGGGGTTTGGGTCAATAAGGAATGACTTATGATCAACCCCGGGTACAGAGGCCTGCAGCATACGATACATTATCGGGTGAAGACATCGGCCGTTGAGAGAAGCAGCCGATGCAAAGACTATCACATCGTTTAGTATCGACTATGGTGTGGAGGGAGAGATCTGACTTCCCCGGTCACACGGCGAAGCAGGTAAAGTCGAAGTCAACCTTCGGTTGATCAAGCCAAAGATGGAAAGATTCACGTCTTATTTCAGACCGAGTTCGATCACACGAAGACGTAAGAGGTGGCGAATGCCATCGGCTGAAGGCATCAGCCGATAGGAAAGTCATCTGACAAGAGAGGCTGTCAACAGCAAGATGCACGCTTCATCCAAGACCATCTCTCAGCCGAGAAAGGACACCAGACCGCCTCAGTCGACCGACGGGAGGGGCGAAATCAAGGTCAATCCTCAGCCGCCCGAAGCCACAAAAGGAAAGATCTTGAAGAAGAATGAAGGCGAGATTCAGGCGCGAATATCATAACAGACCCTGAAGCGGCAAGCGGCATTCAACAGAAGGAAGCGCCAAAGATCACGCTTCGGTAACCCAGAAGGGCCAACAACGCCCAGCGTCGGAAAGTGCCGAGAATTATGCCCCAGCGCAACGATCAAGGGATGAACCTAGACGGGAAGCTGCGACCACCCTATTGAGACTAATCGATTCAAAAGGAAACGGTTGAGAATTTTTCGATAACCTCCCCAAGATTACGCCGATTATTCAAAATTCAAAATCGACGCCTAGTGACTTAGTTCGGGATATGTATAAATACCCGAACCATCAAAGTGATCGGGGTCCGGCAACCTCGTAAGCCTAGTACCACCCCACCTCTTCATTTATCTAGGAGTAGAAGTAACTTAACTTTTTTTCTTCTTTTTTACTGCTTTTCTAGAAATAGACTTAATTAATCCTTCTATTCTTTTTCCCACTTGTATCCCCTTTCTCTTTATCAATATAAAGTGTAAACTGGCTTTTTGGTCGTGTCTTTATTTATCCTTGCATTTAGAGTGTAAATCGGCTCAGTTGTGTCTTTATTTGCTTCTTTGCATTTAAAGTGTAAACCGACCCCTTGGTTGTGTCTTTGTTTGCCCTTTTGCGCTTTAAAGTTTTAATCGACTCATCAGCCGTACATTTATCCATATACGTTTCGATTCTTCTAAGTCGAAACTGGTGATCCCTCTCTACCTTCGCGAACCCGCATCGACAGTCACCGGTCGTTGCGATTGTAAGGAGTTACCAGAGGAGAACCCGGCCGAGCGCATCGCTCCTCGGCCCGATCGCTTGATTGTTGGCACGCAGCGCATTTCGACATCTTCTGGAGGATCACCAAGTAGGGGCCGATCGCGTGCAAGCCACATTTTGGCCCCAACAGAAAGAGAAAGAAAAAATACAATTGCACAAATCTCAATGCAAATTCAATGGTAAAAAAATCACAAGCATAGTTGGGCTTGTACTTTTGAAAGTATATAAGCTCTACTATATATATATATATATATATATATATATATATATATATATATATATATATATATATAAGAGAGAGAGAAAGAAAGAGAGTCCGACTACTATGCTTGTAAAAGTACCAAGTAATTGATTCTTGTAAATTTTCAACCGTTAGATCTATCCCTTTGACTAATTTCATCCCTTAGATCATGCTATTCTACAAACCACCCACTAAACCCAAGGGGCCCACTATTATCCTAACTACAAATCCTTTCATTTAAGGGCTAAAAATTGATAAGCACTAATGACTTGTACATTTAAAAGTATAGTAGCTCAATTATATATATATATATATATATATATATATATATATATATATATATATATATATATAATAGAGATGTCAACGGGTCGGATTCAATGCGAATTTTTAAAAACCCGAATCCGAACCCGACTACCAAACCCGAAACTCGAATCCGACGGATATAAAAAATTCATATCCAAATCCGAACCCGACAAAAAATCCAAATCTCGAACCCGAATCCAAACCCGAAAATCCAAACCCGAAACAAGTATTTCTCTGTTTTTCTTTACAATATTTCGAAACATATTACATTAAATCTAAATTTTTAAAATATAAAGTTAAATATAATATCAAATATTTATATACACATATATTATATAATATAAAATCAATTCGAGTTCGGGTTTGGATCGGATACAACCAAAATCCATATCCGAATCCAAATTCATTGGATTTTTGTTTTTTATATCCGTATCCGAATTCATATCCATTTAACATCAGGTAAATTCATTGTGCTTGGATTCGGGTTCTAATAAAATTTCGGATATCCAAATGCATTGACATCCCTAACATAGAAAGAGAGAGAAAGAGAGAGAGTCCAGCTTGAACACTTTGGATATATAGAAGTTTCGTGCTTTTAATTTATTTTCGATGGTGAGAGATATAAATCAACAATCGTTTTTATCAGTATTGGACATGATCTATGCTATTAAAATATTTAAAATTAAAATTTTTTAATTATTTAATATTATTTATTTAAAAATACATAATTTTAAAATAAATAACTGCAACAAGAAACCTCATTAAAAGTAATAAAACAAATTTAAAATTTCATACAAGAGTACTTGTTGCATAAACTGAAACCAGAGGGATGAGCTCTTAAATGAGGAGATGTTTGGTATTTGTGAATCACATTAGTTCAAGGAACTAGCAGCGTATGCTTCGTGTGACAGAATTCAACACCACTACTTCTCATGACAAATATATAAGTAAGACCTATATAGGTCCGTATGAGTTCAAAATAGTAATGCCTCTCAACATCCACAACTATAAATCACTGGTCGCATAAACTTACAACTTCAGTTTGACTTTTGTGCAAACAAACGCTCCCTACACTCACAGAATAGTTCCACTCCGATCGCACAACAGACAAGTGGACATCTATCTAATCATTTTGTTTGTGGGGCGGGTGGCATTTTGCACTCACTTGATCCGGAGCATAGCATCATTTGTTACTATAGGAGCTCGTAATTTTTTTAAAAAAAAAAAAATTATTAAATAATTAGTAAAAATATTGAAGAAAATGATTCTTGAAAGGGCGATGCTACATGTACACCTCTTTAGGGGTGTATATCCTACACTCCACCTCATTCTAAGGTGAGTATTATTTCACTCGTCACATCGAGTGACGAGTAAAATTCACCCTATCCTAGAATGGTGTGGGGGGTATAAGATATACACCTCTAAAGAGATGTATATTTATATAGTATATATAAGTATACACCCCTTTAGAGGTGTATATCCTACACCCCCATTTCATTTTAGGATGGAATGAATTTTATGACGAGTGAAATAATACTCATTCCAGGTAAGATATGGTGTAGGATGAGTGTACACCTAGCATCCCTCGTACTTATATATACTTTTTTTTTTCTTTTTATTTCTTTTTTTTTTTGTGCTCGTCGTTTTATCCGGCAAAGTTGGACGCGTCACCGAATCCATTGTCGCCCACTACTGCCTCCTCGATTAGACGGCTCTGATTCCACCTATGCCCATCCATGTCAACAACCACAAGGACAACAAGCGCCCTGTATATATCTACATAAAGTCTCTAATCCCTATGGTTCACCGTACGAAAATTTCTAATATTCTAATCACTTTTATATTTTTATATTAAATATGTAAATAATTATCACTCCGTTGAAGCTGAGTAGTTATTAAAAAAAAAAAAAAAAAAAAAAAAAAAAAAAAAAACTAAATGTATACTTCAAATGGGATATATATTTTACATCTCATCTATCTATTTAAGGATGAAATAAATTTTATCGATCACTTTGAAGTGATCGATGGATAAATCTCCATTCTTAGATAGGATGGAATGTATGATATATACTCCATTTGGGTTGTATATGTAGCATTCTTCTATAAAAAAAAGTATTAGTACAATACTAAAATTATTTTAAACTTTTAAATGATAAAAATATTAGATTAATTTGAATTAGAGAGTTTTTTTATTTTTTATATTTACTAAAAATTATTAGTAGTCAGTACATCAACAATAAATAAATAAATATATATATATATAGAGAGAGAGAGAGAGAGAGAGAGAGGGAGAGAGAGTTGGGCTGGAATGCTATTGATAGCACCAGCCCAACTTTGCCACCCATTTTGTAGCCATTGGATCGCATTAAGATTCGTGAAGGCTCTTTAATGAAAAAAAGATAAAAGAAAAAGTAAAAAGAAAAAGTAAAAAGTAAAAAGCTTTTCTTTTAGGGCTTGCACGAATCTCAATGCAATCCAATGGCTACAAATGGGTGGCAAAATTGGGCTGGTGCTATCAATAGCATTCCAGCACAACTATATATATATATATATATATATATATATATAATATATATATATATATATATATATATATATATATATATATTATTAGAATACTATCGATAGCACCAAGTCATTGGTGCTATCAAGTTTTTAGCCGTTGGATGAAAAAATATACGGTTGGGATTATAGTGGTCCCCTAGGGTTTACTAGGTGGTTGGTTGAATAGTAAAAATCTTATGGGACTACTATAATCTCAACCGCATATCTTTTCATTCAACGGCTGAAAACTTGATAACACTAATTGTTTGGTGTTATCGATAGTATTCTAGCCGGACTCTATATATATATATACTGGTTCTTAACGACATCTCAACTAGATGACTTTGGATTAGCACTAAATTTATCATTCTAAATATAAAATAAACAACATTCTCAATGTATTACAAGCCTTGAACTAATTGGCTCCCAAGTAGAATATAAATTTTACACTTTATTTATCCAAAATTAAGCTTAAATTTTTTATCTTGTCTTCACACAGAAGTTACAAATTTTTTATAAAAGAGTTGCATTTTTTCGTAGAAACAACCTTAGGTAATTATAAATTTTATAAATATATTAATTATATTGTGGTTCTTAATTTTGAGTGGTTTTTTTTTTTTTTATTGTAGTTTCAAAACTTTTATATGTTATGACAAAGTTTTTAATTTTTTAGAAAGAGCTATATGTACATTTCTTTTTGGGTTGTACATCATACACCTGCTGCATGAATGCTTCGGATTAATCTAAATTTCTTATTTAAAGAATCTCAGATTAATCCGAGCCGTCCCTGTTAGGGATGTATGATGTACACGCCTAACAGGGGTGTACCTATAGCAAAACTCACATTAAAAACATAATAGAATTACAATTCAACGAAAAATAATGAAAAAAATCAAAAAGAAAGAAAGAACTATAGAAAAAGCAAAATATTACATAAGTATTCTAAAAAAATACTTGAAATATTACGAAAAAAATATAATAAATAATAAAAGATACATTGAAGATGCTCAAATTCACATACCAAAAATTAAAGTGAAGCTAAATTATGAGTATCGTAGGTAGACACATTGAATCGAAATAAGATTTAAAATTGACATCTTAATAGACTAATTTAGTTCCTTATAGTTTTCTTAATTCGTGAATCTGAAAAATCTCTTGCACTCACATTGATTTGTGTGCTTTTTTTTTTTTTTTTTGTTTCTAGGCCAGTCATTGAGAAAGTTTTGTTACATGTATAGTGTTTAGGGTTTAAATAAGAAATATAACAGTCCGCAAAAGAGAAAGATGTGAAAAAATGTAACCGTCTAAGGAAAAGGAAGAGACGGTAATTTAATTCAAACAAAGAAAGAAAGACGAAGAGGTAGTGGTTCGTTTCAAGCAAAGAAAGAAAAACGAATAGGGTGGTTCGATTCAAGTAAAGAAAGATGGAAACACATGGAGCAGTTGGGCCAGTTCGGTCCAAAGCAGCAGGTGTAACCCAGTTCGGTTTAAAGAAAGAAAAATGGAAACATAATCAATATGTGTAATCCGGTTCGGTTCAAGTAAAGAAAGAAGTATGCAGCAGGTGTAATCCGATTCGGTTCAAGTAAAATATATATATATATATATATATATATATATATATATATATATATATATATATATATATATATATATATATATGTGTGTGTGAAGAACTTGAGTCGGTTTAGCATGTAATTCGATTCAGTTCAAGCAAAGAAAGAGAAAAATACATGCAACACTTGAGTCAGTTAAGTGTGTAACCAGGTTCGGTTCAAATAAACAAAGAGGGAAACACATGACAATCGGTTCAAGCAAAGAAAAAGAAGTATGCAGCAGTTGTGATCCGATTCGGTTCAAATAAAAAAAAAAAGAAAGAAAGAAAGAAAAATATGTGAAGAACCTGAGTCGGTTTAGTATGTAATTCGGTTCAGTTCAAGCAAATATATATATATATATATATATATATATATATATATATATATATATATATATATATATATATATATATATATATATATATATATATATGCAACACTTCAGCCAGTTCAATGTGTAACAAGGTTCAATTCAAGCAAACAAAGAGGGAAACACATGCCAATCGGTACAAGCAAAAAAAAAGAAAGAGAAATATATAGAGAACTTAAGCAGTTCAACAAAAAAAAAAAAAAAAAGGAGAATTTGAGTCGGTTCATAATTTCAAATAGAGAATATATTGTTATGTGACAAAAAAGTAAGAAAAATAATATATAGATATAGATAGATGAAAAAAGCCACTTGTACACTCCAAAAGAGGTGTATATTTTACATCCCCATCCATTCTAAGATGGAGTGAATCTCACTGGTTATTTCGAAATGACCAATGAAACACATTCCATCCTTAGATGAATAAAATGTATATCATACATCTCTTTCGGAATGTATGAATAGCATTACTCATAAAGAGATATCGACTTGAAAGGGTTTAAAGAATTTAAGAGTTGACGAGAAAGATCAAAAATGACTAGGTGCATAATTAGCAAATTAGAGTTTTTCTTTTCAGAAAAAATGATCGCAAGTAATTTACTTTATTTATTTTTTAAAAATAAATAATTTTAAATATGTGAACTAATTAGATTTTCAATTATCAAATTCTTAACCAATTACATTAGATTGTGCGCCAGCCAATTACATTAGAGTGTGCGCCGTAATTACAAATGAGTTAGAAAAATGAAATATGTGCATAGTCCTTCACAATCTTCACATTTCAAGTTGGTGTAGTTTTTTACTTAAATATTTTGTTCCTAAATTTGGACATGTATTGTGCTCAAATACTAAGAAAAATCTTGATTTTGCTGTGGAAATGATCTCGTTTTCATTTTTTATCCCAATTCCAACCAATGCAACTTTTTTTTTCAGTATGACACAATTTTTTTTTTTTTAAGCAATAATATTCATACACTTTAAATAAAATACATGTTATATATTTTATTTATTCAAAAATAAATTTTTTTTTACTGATCATTTCAAAATGACTAATAAAATTTACTTCGAAATCACTAAAATTAACGGAGTGTGAATCAGCAACTCAAGTGAAAAACATGAAAAGATTGGACATTAATTGTGCAATTAAAATTTAACTATTGATTATAAACTAAATATCTAAAATTAAATTTTGAATTTAAATTTAATACTATAATTTTGAATTAAACTTAAATTAGAAATTTGAACTGGAATTCAAATATTAAATTTGACTTTGAAATTAAATTTGAATTTTTATTATAAATTTTATAATTTAATTTTGATATTTGGAATGAATATTGTCTCTAAATTTGAATTCGTACTCAAAATATAAATTTAAATTCAAAATCTGAATTACATCTCAAATTTTGAATTTAAATATAAATTTGGATTGATACTTGAATTCAAAATCTGATCTTGAAATTGAAATTTGAATTTAAAATTTGAGTTTATTCTAAATAATAATTTAAATTCAAATATCAAACTTAATTTATATTTTTAATTAAATTTCACATTTAAATTTTATGTTTTGATGTTGTATTTGAATTTCAAATTTAAATTCTAATTTTGGATTCAAATTTGATTTTGGATTCAAATTTTAAAGTTAAACTTTTATTTTGGATTCTAATATTAAATCAAAAGTCAATTTCTAATTCAGATTCAGATTTTGCACTTAATTTTAAATTCAAATTCATATTTTTAATTTAATTTTTAAATTTAATTTCAAACATAGATTTTCATTTTTAAATTCAAAATATGAATTTGATTTCAAATTTAGATCTTGAATCAAAATTTAAATTCTAATTCAAAACTTGAATTTAAATTTAAAAATCAAATTGAGATCTTGAATTTGATCTTAAATTCAAATTTATATTTTTAATTTAAATTTTAATTTGTATGGAGATTTTGAATTCAAATTCAAACTCAAATTTTGAATCCAATATTTTAAATTAAAATTTTGAGTTGTTATTCAAATTATAATTTTAAATTTTAAATTCAAATTATAATTTTAAATTAAAAATTAAAATTTTTATTTAAAATTTAAAATTAAAATTAAAATTTTGATTTTGAATTCGAACTCCAATTTAGATTCAATATTGATTCCGAATATCAAAATTAATTTTCAAAATTTTAAAATCCAAATTCAAATTTAAATTTAAATTTTGAATTTCAATTTAAATTTATAATTTACTTTTAAATTACAATTGTAGCTTGAAATTCAAATTTTAAATTTAAATTTTAGATTTTTAATTTAAAATTAAATTTTTTATTTCACAATTAGTCCACAATCTTTTCAATTTTTTTGCTTGGTCTCTAAAAATGCTAGTACTTACTTACCTGGCTCTGATGTGGTGCTCACAGGAGCATTTTGTTAATTTTAAATTTTATAAATTTATTAAACATCTTATCATTAAAAAAAAAAAAAAAAAAAAAAAAAAACTGGCAGGTGGAACAACTCCTCTTTGTTCCACCTGGGGATAGGAATAGGCTATTCCCACCCCTAACGGGTTATCCTAGGATAACCCGTTAGGAATGGGAACAGCTGTTCTCACCTCTATTTATTTTCGTTTGAAATAAGATTGGGGATAACCCCTTATCCTCCCCTTATCTCCAATCGGGCCTTAATAGCTGAGAGCCTGAGACTGAATTATATTATTATTATTAAAATAAAATAAAATAAAATAAAATAAAAAAAAAAGTTGCATACGGATTATAAAAAAATAATAATAATAAACTAAGAACAAACTATTAAGTAAAAAATGAAAAGGTTGAGGACCATGGTGCAATTAATAACCCGAAGCGTTGGTTTGAGCTCCGGGAAAATACATTTCGCCGAGTAGGTGGGAGGAGTAAGAAGTTGGATGGGGATCGAGAAAGCACACTCGAACCGCATCCTCCCACGTGCCAGGCACGCGTGGCGACCCTCCCCTCCGCTGATGCGGCACGCGATTCCCCACCGCTCACACGTGGCGACAACCGTTGCGCAACTGAACGTCAATCGTAAGTACAAATTCTCAACAAACGAAACATAAACAGCAAATTAAATTGCAGAAGATATATGCACCCAGAAATAGATGTATGATATATATTTTTATCTATTTTAAGATAAAAATGTATTCATCGATCATTTCAAAAATAATCAGTAAAATTTATTTTATTCTGAAATTGATGGAATGTACATCGTACACCTATTTGAAACTTACAAGAGTTATTTTTTATAGAAAGAAAATTAATAAGTTACACCCTCACTTATCTAATAGGTAGAAGTCTGTCACGGACTTAAGCTTTTCGTTTAGCCAAAGTTTGTGCGACGCCCGCCTTCCTGCTCGAAGAGGGTAAGCCCAAACTGAAGTGGGCTTGTCAAGGTAGCCCAACTTCAACATCAAATGCGAGAGGTGAAGAGATTTGCAACTTCCCTCATCAATGCCACCACCACCATTAATGTTATGGGATGCCAAGGGTCATGTCAATCCACAAGGTTGTAAATATAGGCTTAGTGAATTTTTAATGTAGCCTTAGTGGGTAAGTTGTACATAAGCCTATAAATAGGGGAGTTGACTAAGGCCAAAGACAACACGAGAGAGTTGTATCTTGTAGCGTTATTTTTTAAGTAAAGAAAGTACTTAGTTTTTTCTGCGGAACCACTACTTCTTTCTCTTTTCTCTACTTTTGCATTTAGTCGTAGGGCGCGAAGGTCCAGACTAGCAAATAGAGAGCAAAACTTGCCCTCTTCGAGCAGGAAGGCGGGCGCCGCACGAATTTTTGCTAGGCGAAAAGCTTAAGTCCGTAACAAGTCGCTCACTACAAATATCTCAGTTATTGAATAAATAGAATGCATTCCAATTGGAGTATATAAATAGTATTGTTCAAATATACCTGATATAATGTTTGTTAATAGCATAACTAAGATGAGCAATGGTACTCATATATTCCGAAAAGAATATATATAATGTTTGTTAATAGCATAACTAAGATGAGCAATGGTACTCATATATTCCGAAAAGAATATATAATGTACATCTTATCCATTCAAAAGTGAAGTGTAAGTTATATATTCATTTTAGAATGTACATCTAGCATTTTCTAACTAAATTTCATATCCCTCGATATTAGAAATGTTATAGGGTTGAGATCTTAAACTATGGAATGCGCACATTTTAGCTTTTTAACTTTAGTTGCTTTTAATATTAGGCTCTAATTTTAAAATTATTATAATTAAATTTTACAACTAATTTTTTGATTAAATATTAATAAATTACTAATGTAAAAATGATAGTGATATATCATCTTAATTATTATTATTATTATATCATACATTGTTATATTATTTTTATATTAATAATTTACAATACATGTATGGTCAAAAAAAAAAAAAAAAAAAAAAAAAGAAAAAAAAAGTCAATTTCATTCCTACCCCTCTAAACTTCAAAAATATTATAGATGCCCCAATAAATTTGATTATCTTGCAAATACGTACCTCTACAAAATACTTACTATCTTTCAAATATACCCTTACTCTAACTTCTAAAATCCTTTGTAAAAGTATTGAACATGATGATATTTAGTGTAATTTTTTTTTCATAATTGTTTCTTTGTAAAAAAAAATTCATATTTGAACATGATGATAAAAAAAAAAAAATTCATTAATACTTCTGTGTGGTTTATTAAATATGATACTTTGTTATGATTCGTAGAACATGCATTTTACTACTTTATTTAACAACATATTTATAAGAAAAATTAAGATAGAAAATAATAAGTGAAACTTTTTTAAACATGAGATGTGGAAGAAATAAATTTGTGTTAGTTCAAAAATCTTAGTTCACATCATGAATATATATTTAAGTTATATTTTAAATAAACTATTTAACATGAGTCGGTTTATATTTTAAAAAATTATTTGCTTATTTTTTAAAAAACTTATTTTGATTTTTTAATGTTGTTTAGCTTATTTTGTTAGATTTATATTTTTTTAATTTATCTAAATTTGACGTATAAAGTTTGCATGAAAGTTATTTTTGAAAGTTTCTCTTTTTAGAAGGTTATTATGATAGTTCAATTTTTATAGGAGTATTTATGATATTAGATTTATTTGGAAGGGTAGGTTGAAATTTTTTTCTCAAAAAGAATAGGGTTGTAGGATTTGATTTTAATAATTTAAAAATTTAGTCAAAAATTATAGCGAATTAAATTTAAGAACTAAAATATCACGCGCTCTATAATTTGAGAAACTCAAATGCAATTTATCCCTCACTTTTTTATGCTTTTTTTTTTTTTTTCGAAAATATTATATCTTAGTTACAATTAAATGATTTATATGATATACTATTATTGGTAGAAGTGTCAATGGGGCTCTTGTCTTTAAGCACTTCACTTTAGCAAGGACCAACAGCATAGAGCGGATCCTTAATCTGACATTTACCTGGATGGGATTCTTATTCAGCTATATACAGTGCTTGCGTCTTACCTTGTGGTTGTTAAAGTGTTCAAGTTTAAGTGTCTAACTGGGAGTTTTAAGTCGTTTAGTATTAGTGCATCTTTCCCTTTTGTTGGTTCGGGCGTAGGCCCACTTCATGTATTTGGGGTTGTGTTGGGTCCTTCTTCTTTAGTCTTGTTCGGATACTGTCTCAAATAGGGTATATCCCTGTTTAATCAAAAAAAAAAAAATTATTGGTAGAAGTGAATGAAATAATTTTTAATCGTAATTTGTCACATGTATTTTACACATAGTTTCAAATAAAATCTTATATATTTTACAAAATTACAAGTAAAAATTTATTATATCCTATATTTGGAAACATTAATGTTATAATTTGAGTTAATTTGTCAAAATTTAGAATGGCTTCCACAAGTATAAGCAAATTAAATATTTTGAGTTTGAATTTGCTATGAATTTGATATATATAAGAAAAATCATCAATCTAAAAATACCCTCTTTAGTTTCTTTACAAGACATTAATTCAAAACAAAAACAAGAAAAATGAATACTGAGATTCAATTAATTTCATTTGCTAGCTTCAAACAAAAAATTCCAGATTTAAAATTAATTAATTCAGTTAAATTTATGGAATTGCAAATCAATATATCACTATCGTTACTTAGTGTATCAAATATTGTTGGATGTAACCCGTGTGATTTATTCAATAACTCTTTTATTTTTTTTTATTCTCCAAACATAATAAAAAAATGAGGGGATTTGTTATCCCTCCTTAACGGGCTATTCTAGAATAGCCCGTTAAGAAGGGGGATAACAATTTTCCCCATTTGTGGGAACAACCTTATTTTCATTTTTTTTTTAATTTAAATTAAAATTTATAAAGTTTTAAGTTTATTTTTTTTATTTTATAAATTTTAAAATTTTTAATTTTAAATTTTTATAAATCTAAAAAATTTAAAAATTTAAAACTTTGAAATTTTAAAATTTATACAAATTTTGTATATATAAATTTTTAAATTTTTTATAGAAATATTTTAATTTATACAAATTTAAAAATTAAAATTTTTACATCATCTTTTACATATTTTTCGAGATAATTAAAATTTAATTTTTTAAATTTAAAGAAATTTTAAATTTTATAACCTTTTAAATTTGTAACTTTAATTTTTAATAAATTTAAAATTTAATAAATTTAAAAATTTATACAAATTTTAAAATTTTTAACTTTAATTTTTAAAAAATTAAACGGTATTATTTACTAAAATATAAATTTTAATTTATACAAATATTAATTATTATTTAATTAATATTTTATATTAATTAATTAGATAAAATATTATTATTTTAAAATTATAATTACTTTTATTTTTTTTACTATTCTCACTTATTCCAAGAAAATGAACTAAACACAATTCAGTTATTCCTAAGAATAACAGATTTACAAACCAAACACTATTTTTATTTTATCCTTGACTATCCCGGAATAGCAAGCTATCCCAGAAATAAAAAAATTTATCCCCAAGCTCATAATCCCCGAACCAAATGGTACCTTAAAGATACAGTCAATCCAATCTGTTAGGATGTATCTCGACATATTCTTGATGGACGGACGTGATTAAAACATACTTACATTAGGTTATATATATATATATATATATATATATATATATATATATATATATATATATATATATATATATATATATATATATGACATAACGGGAGTCCTGCTCTAACCCTAATCTAAATTTTCTGTGACGACTTCATTCTCCGAGGATAAGGAAATAAACATGGGATAAGAGAATAGACAATGGGATTGCGCAGGAGAACGAATCGAAAGGAAGAATCGTCGTCTACAATCAATTTTAGAAAATTAAAAATCATGGCAAAATGTACAATCTAAAGTTTTTTTTGTATTACAACATAACATATATGTTGTTACTTACGTAAATAATGAAATATTATTT
>CM054936.1:16017224-16064724 GCA_029168755.2 Tillandsia fasciculata
ACCAAGGAAGGAAAGATAGACTTATCTTCTTACAAATGGCAAAGGGATTACATGCTCTATTTAATGCTTTTGTCACAAACCTGAGTTCTCTCGCGTCTCGCATGATGAGATTGCGCAAGAAATCTGGGAGTTCTTCAAGTTACGCATGAGGGAACTAACCTTAGTGAAGATTCAGAAACTGCAAATGCTCTACGAGCAAGTTTGACTCTATCTCTATGGCAGAGAGAATGATCCTTCACTGACTATTACACACGATTGCAAGACATCGTGAACTCATGTGCTAACTTGGGAGAGAAGATTCCAGAATTTAAAGTTGTAAGAAAAATTCTAAGAACTCTTCCTGAACGATTTCGCCCGAAGGTTGCAGCCATTGAAACAATTAAACACCCGGACGAAATGCGTGTAGAAGAATTAGTAGGTGCTTTACAAACTTATGAAATGACTTTTCCTACTAACTATTCTTCTGGAAAGGCATCCTCTTCTAAGTCTTCAGGTTACGCATTGAAATCAACTAAAGAAGAAGACGCGGATTCATCCTCCTCGGACGACGACGAGAACATTTCTATGGAGGACTTTGAGAAGCAGCTTGCTCTCTTGACAAGGAAGTTTCGCCGCAACTTTCGAAGGGGAAATTCAAGCAAAACTCCATCCTTCGGAAAGTCGAAGAAAGGCAAGGGATTCTCAAGCTACAAGTCAAGAAGCAAGAGAACTTCTCAAAGGATAAGAAAAGTTCTGAGGGACAAGTTCAGTGTTTCAAATGTCGAGGCTACGGCCACATAGCAACTGAATGTCCCAACAAGAATCGGCTAAGAAGAAAGCGATGCAAGAGTTACTTGGGATGACAACTCCACGTCAAATGAGTCATCCGTCAAGTGATGAAGAAGACAACGCGATAGCTTTCCACGCGTCCACCAAACCTTCATCCTTCATGTGCTTAATGGCAAGTACATCCGACATTCACTGTCCAAACTCCACTGTGGAAAAGATTGCAACGGACGATGAGTCAGATAATTCGGAAGGTGAAGATTTTGATTTTGCTATTAGCCTACCATCAACTTCTGAGGGATTCAAAGAAACTGGCTAAGCAAAACAAGGGGTTGAAAGAGAGATTACTGGATCTTGAAGATGAATTAAAAAGAGTAACCTCTATCTCAACCGATCTTGAAGTGGAAAGGGACAATCTGGTTAAGACAAATGTTTCCCTTCAAGAGTCCAATGAGCATTTCGAGAAGAGTTATGTAGACATGGTGAAACAAAGCAAACACTTCTTGAAGCTCTACGGCGAGGCCCGACAGGAAAAATCTGAAATGACAGAGACCATACGCCAACTAAAGGATGACTTACAGAGATTTACTTCTGGAAGGAGCAAGTTGGACAGACTCCTTGGTCTCGGTCAAAGAAACAAGTTCGGCCTCGGATACACTCAAACTGGAGACATTCCAAGTTCGAGTGGTACGGTATTTGTGCCTTCGTCGGTATCTCCTCCTCCGACACCGGTGTTCACGCCAAGCAACGACAACGAACCTACTACATCTTCTTCGGAATCGACAAAGAACAAGGTATGTTTTCGTTGTGGCATTTCAGGGCACATCAGAAGAAACTGCAAGACTGGAGCCAAATGCACACCTCAAGCACATCTTGCAACAACTACCAAAAGGGCTATTCCTCGGAAAACCACTCCAACCAAATTGACGGAAAAGAGCCTTGGTAGTACATCGCTCAAGACGACATCATCAAGGAGCAGCAATTCTTCAAGCAAGACGCTCCTCACCTAGGAAATCAACTCACGACACTACAGTCGCATACCAAAAAGGTTTGGGTGCGCAAAGGTGAGATCTTTCCCTGTCTTGCTACCAATGTTTCCTTGCATGCATATGATAGTTCGTCTTGGTACCTGGATAGCGGGTGTTCCCGTCATATGACCGGCGATAAAAACTGTTTTCAAACTTTGAGAAAAACTCCGGAGGACTTGTTGTTTTCGGAGATGGTCGGTCTTCCAAAATTGTTGGAAAGGGAACGGTAGCTATTCCAGATGGCCCGGTTCTAGATAATGTATTATTTGTTCATGGCCTTAAGACTAACCTCATAAGCATAAGTCAACTGTGTGATAGTGGTTATTCAGTTAATTTTTCATCTGATAAATGCACTGTAACTGACATGAACCATGCTTTCTTTTTAAAGGGGGTTAGATCAGAAAACAACTGTTATGTAGTTCCTTCTAAGATTTCTGAAAAATGTAACCTAGCATCTTTGAAAAATGAAACACTTTGGCATGAAAGGCTAGGTCACATAAACTTTAAGGAACTTGCTAGAATTTCAAATAAAGATGTGGTCAAGGGGGTTCCGAAACTTTCTTTTGAACAAAACCTTGTGTGTGGCGGTTGCCAAAAGGGAAAACAGTCTAGGACTGCACACAAGAATTTGAACCACATAGGTACAAAACGGCCTTTGGAACTTTTGCATATGGACTTAATGGGGCCAACTCGTCAACCATCTCTGGGAGGTAAATGGTATATTTTCTTGTTGGTTGATGATTTTTCTAGATATACTTGGGTAGCCTTTCTAAAAGAAAAAGCTGATACCTTTGATTCTTTTCTCGAAATCTGCAATCGTATTATGATAGAAAAGAATGAAAGGATTACTCGAGTTAGGAGTGATAGAGGTGGGGAATTCATAAATTCCAAATTCATTGATTTTTGCATTTCTAATGGCATTAAACATGAATTCTCCGCACCTTACACACCTCAACAAAATGGTGTAGTCGAGCGCAAAAACAGGGTCGTACAGGAAATGGCACGTGTTATGCTTCACAGCCGGAACTTACCTTTATATTTTTGGGCTGAAGCGGTGAACACTGCTGTTTATGTTATCAATCGCGTGTATTTGCGCCCGGGGACATTGAATACACCATATGAACTTTGGTTTTGTAGAAAACCTAACATCAAATATTTTCGCATCTTTGGGAGTCGGTGTTTTATTTTACGTGATCGTGAGAATCTTGGAAAATTTGACTCTCGAAGTGACGAAGGGATTTTCTTAGGTTATTCTACAAACAGCAGAGCATATCGAGTTTTTAACTTAGAATCTAAGACGATCGTAGAATCGATAAATGTTAAGGTAGATGAAGCTTTTCATTTTGAATCTGAAAAATCTACCCTCGATATCTCTCTTGATGATGATACACCTGCTAATGCATCTTCTTCTAACAATTCTTTCGATAATAATGTTGATGCATCTAACGGTTCTTCAAGCTTATCTGATGTGCAGGAATCATCTCGTGTACCTCCGCCTACTCCTCTACCTCAAACGTTACGCATCTCCAAGGATCACCCTGAATCGAACATAATTGGAGATCCACAAGAAGGAGTTAGAACACGGAGACAATTGGTTTGCGGATTTGCATGCTATGTATCTCAAATCGAACCAAGGAATGTTGATGAAGCTCTCCAAGATGATTACTGGATTAAAGCAATGCAGGAAGAGCTCCATCAATTCGAGCGAAACAAAGTCTGGGAACTGACGAAGCCTCCGAAGCAACACAATGTGATAGGTACCAAATGGATCTTCAAGAACAAGAAAAACGAAGAAGGTACTATCATCAGGAACAAAGCAAGGTTAGTTGCTCAAGGCTATTCTCAAGTAGAAGGTATAGACTTTGATGAAACTTTCGCCCCTGTAGCTAGACTCGAGTCCATTCGTATATTGTTTGCGATTGCTTGTCATTTTAAAATCAGATTATTTCAAATGGACGTTAAGAGCGCCTTTTTAAATGGATTTTTAAATGAGGAAGTTTATGTAGCTCAACCGAAAGGTTTTGTGGATCATAAACTACCTAACCATGTTTTTCGTCTGAAAAAGGCTCTTTACGGTCTGAAACAAGCACCGCGAGCATGGTACGAAAGGTTGACAAAGCACCTTTTGGAAAAGGGCTACACTCGAGGGGGAGCTGACAGGACTCTCTTTGTGAAGCATTATCAAAACAATTTCATAGTTGCTCAAATCTATGTCGATGACATTGTTTTTGGAGCAACGAGAGATAATGATGCTTCTAAATTCGCGGAGACCATGGAAAGCGAATTTGAGATGTCCATGATGGGCGAGTTGAATTATTTTCTTGGATTACAAGTTAAACAAAACGATGAAGGAATTCACTTGTGTCAATCCAAGTATGCACTGGAGTTGGTCAAAAAGTTTGATCTTGAAAATTCTAAAGATTTTCCGACTCCAATGGGAACTAGCCATAAGGGACTTGGAAGTGAATCACAAAGTGAGAATGTAGACGAGAAACTGTACCGCAGTATGATTGGAAGTCTACTATATCTCACGGCTAGTCGCCCGGATATATCCTTCAGTGTTGGGATTTGTGCGAGATATCAATCAGCACCGAAGGAGGTTCACCTGAAAGCGGTGAAACGGATCATCCGGTATATCAAAGGTACAATCAATTTCGGAATTTGGTATCCTATGGGAACGACTTTGGATATTGTTGGATACTCAGATGCCGATTGGGCTGGATCGGTGGATGACCGGAAAAGCACGAGTGGTGCATGCTTCTATCTTGGCCACTGCCTTGTTGCATGGCACAGTAAAAAGCAGAACTGCATAGCACTCTCGACTGCCGAAGCGGAGTACATTTCTGCAGGAAGTTGTTCAACCCAATTGATTTGGATGAAGAGCGTGTTGAGCGATTTCCGAATTTCAACATCTTCGGTAACCATTTTATGTGACAACACTAGTGCTATTAACATTTCTAAAAACCCTGTGTTGCACTCTAGAACAAAACATATTGAACTTAGATATCATTTTCTTAGAGAGCTAGTTGAATCAAACATTCTTCAACTGTCATATATTTCAACTGAGGATCAATTAGCCGACATCTTAACAAAACCTTTGGATCAAAAACGTTTTATTCACTTGCGTAAAGCAATTGGCATGCTTTCCTTGAAATAAACTCTTTTTGAAACCTTTGCTTAGATTAGGTTTTGTTTTTGTTCTTGTTTTGTTTTGTTCTTTATCTATGTTCTGTACATAGCACACTAATTGAGCATAAATCATAATTGACTTTAATTGCATCCTTTTATGCATTTAGAAATTTATTATGTTTTGATGTCATAATGTTTCAATGTTGCAATGATCATTTACGTTAATTAAACCATCTTTCTAAGTGATCAAAGTCAATTTCTCTCTCAATGATCTCTTGGTATAGTCATTATCATATTTGATTGCTTAGTCGAGTATGAATTCGAGATCAATGGTTTGGTTGAATACCTTATATATTAAATAATTGATAGCCAATTGAGGGGGAGTCAATGAAATGTGAAATGCTCAAAAGATGTGGAAAGAGTTACATCCCAATGAGGAGTGTGAAAACTACCACCACATGGAGAAAATGAAAGAAAAAGGATACTCCATGAATGAAAAGCAAACTTTTGTTTGAAAAATTGTTGATGAAACTCATATTGAAATACTTGACTCAGTCGTATTTCATGGTTGGTATAAGGTGGGATTTTTGATAAAAGATGCTCAAAGAGCCACTCCTTCAACAGATTGTCTAGATATATTATCTAACTTATCTGGGATTTCAAACATCTATTGATCTTGGTACTTCATTTTCTTTACTGAAATTGATGATTTGATAAAGACATTACACATAGGATCAAGATAGATGTAATTGAAGTTGTTCAACTTTAAGTGTTTTAACTTTCGTAAATCTTCGTTTCATTTTTGGATATTTTTGATAGATTTTTCATAATCTATTTCTTGTTGTATGAAACGATGTCATTTGTTTAAAGTTGACATGGTAATGTGCTTACATACTTTTTCTGGATTTTATGTATTTTTCTTAATTTTTCTGAAGAAAAAGGTGTAGCCGATCCGGATCGGGAAAGTGATCCGGATCCCGAACGCAGGATTTTTCCTGCGGGTGGCCGATCCGGATCACATTCTCGGCCGATCCGGATCACGGCTAGGGTTCTATATAGAAACTTTCAGATTCGAGATTTCTTTACCCTAATTTCTGGTTTTCAAGCTTCTAGAGTTTCTCTCTCTAGATTTCTTGCTTCCTGGTGCTTCAAAACTCAAAGTTCTTCGGATTCAAGTAAGTTTTCATGATCAAAACTCGGTTTTTCACAGTTTTTCTGTTTTTCATCAAACGTGAGTTGAAAAGTTGGATTTTTTTCGTTTGTGAATGGTTTTTGATCAAATTTCTTTTGAAATAAGAACTCTGGATCAATTAGTTTTGCTTTTATGCTGGGATTTCACTTGATTAACGAGTTTTTAGGCTTCGATTTCTAAAAATTCGGTTTTAGGGCATAAAAGAGGAATTTTTGTAAATCATGGAATTGATCTATTTTTAAAATTCTTTTTGGAAAACTAATTTGATTCTTGGCTTCTCTATATGATTATGATTGTCTAGGTACAATGTTTTCAAATTTTTCAAAATTGACAATTTTTCATATGTTCTTGAGTTGGTTTTCACAGGACATTTCTTAAACTCAAAGCACTAGATCAATGGCTTTCTCCTGGTTGATACTGTTACTTATCTCGATGGTGCTCACTAGACCAACCATAAGTTGAAGAGGGCTAAGAAAGTTCAAAGAAAAGGAGAGGTTGAAATTATCAGTGATACTGAACTTGAGAAAAACCCAGATGAAGTACACTGGGACATGTTAACGGATGACGATGATGATGACGAGTTTGTGCCTGCTGACTCGAAGCAAAAAGGAAAAGCACCAGTGAACTCTGGGAAGGCTCCTATGCCTGCCCCAACTATTTCTCTAAAACGTAAGCGGCTCGCTCGACGTTTTGGACGGAGAAAGGAGACCGATGTTGAACCACCAATAGCTCCGGACTCTCCGCCACGAGATGAAGAAGTGTTTGTTAACAATGACCGGCTTAGAGCATTTGCACATCGCGAATGCATTGGCGAAAGACACGTGAACATTGAAGCTCTACGAAGTCACTCTCCTGAATTTGGTACTTTGATTGATGAAGCAAATCTCATTCAAGTATGTCGCTTCCCGGAAACTCTCGGATACTGCCTGCACCATGTGAGGACCTTCTATACCAACGCACGGCATCTTCGCGAATTTGAGAACGGTCCGATGGAATTCTATACGAATATCCAAGGAACGAGAATTAAAATCACCCCACAGTTGATTGGTGAGGTTTTGGGAATGGAAGCAAGCGGAAGAGGAGCTCACTATCTGAAAGGAGTGGATTTGACAAATACTTTATGGTGTAAAGTTATTGAGGGGATTTGTCTCGAGGGAACTCAATCAACGAACAAATCAGTTCGATCCAAAGAACTTCGTCTGGAATATCGCTTCCTAAACTTCATCACTTGCTACAATATACTTCCAAACATGCAGACGAAGGTTGTGAGATGGGAACGGTTGTTGTTCTTATATCTCATAGGACACCCGTCAGAAGCAAGGGCATTGAATGTCAACATACCATACATCATCTGGAATAGAATGACACGATATGTTGAGCATCCTCATCCTACCGAAAGAATTCCTTTTCCATTGATCATAATGAGGATCTTACAGAAATTTCAAGTTGACATCACCTCGGCGACGTATCATCAATGTTTGAACATGATAGATGAGTCCACAATTGTCAAATCTCTTCACAAGCTGCCTCATGTCACTCAAGCTTCTGCATTTGGAAAGAAGCCTGACACGGATGCATCACCATCTCATCAAGCACCTGGCACAGATGATGAAGCATCATTGACTTCAATTTTCAAGTTGCAGCAACGACTATCCGTTCAGCAGGAACGAATGTTGAAGGAACAACAAAGGGTTGCGAATGAACTGGAGCTAACCACAGCAGCTCACATCACCATCACGAAGAAAATAAACTCAATGGACAAGCGGATGCGAAAGATTATGTCCAAGATTGGTTGCATGAGTTCAGACTTTTCAGATTCTGATAACTAACTTTGTCTTTTTGTGCAGGATTATTTCTCGATAACTGAATTTGGATTAGTTTAGTTGATTCTTTTAGTCTAGTTTAACTCTCAGTTTGTGCATATTCTTAGGTTAATTCTCTTTTTGTGCATATTGTTAGAAACTTATGAACTTTTTGTTTACTCTCCTTACATATTGTAGCTCATGCTACGTTTTGGCTTTATTTGTGACAAAAAGGGGGAGAGAGAGTGAGAGTTGAGAGTTATAAAGAGATAAACTCTGAACAATGAACAATGAACTCTGAACAATGACTGTGAATGAATCAAGGAATGAATCAAGGTAAGTATGAATCTCAACTCAACTTGGGTTTTCTTTGTGGATTGTGACATGCTTCTATACTAACTATTTGACTAACTATTTGGGCATGTAATATGACTAACAAGTTGATGTTGGACTAACATACTTTGACATTTGGTTTTCAACTGCTTAGAAGATATGTTGGTTTTAACTATGTTCTTTCACATATCTGATTCTTTCAAATGTCATGATGAGATCAAACTCTATCTCTGCATTTGGTTTTGTATGTTTCAATTCTTGAGGTATCTAACGATTTTGTTTGTCAAGAATGTTTTCTGTGTGCAGAGTTACAGATGTCTAAGTCTAGAGTCTGTTCTAGGAGTTTATCTCATGTTTTTAATTTCTGGAACTCTTTTGTAAATTTTTGTTGTATGGTGATAGCAACAAAAATATCTTTTTGAATTTTCTTTGTGGATTTGTGTTTTGTCACGAAACCGCCAAAGGGGGAGATTGTTACGGAATTTGAGTTGGCGTATTTCGTGAATAGTTTAAGTCTTGAAGATTGAAGATGAAGAAACTTTGGATCATATACCTCAATCTCAAGAAAGAAGAATTCAAAAGGATCAGGTACGTTTAACTAAATAATTTTGATGATCCGAATACTTCTTATAGTGTAGAAACACCTGGAAGAGGTTTTAATTGCATATTCATCAAAAACTGGACATGGGACATGTTCAGGATCCGGATCGTGTCTTTCAATCCGGATCCCGAAGGGTGTTCGTTCATACACTAGTTCAATCCGGATCATGGCATTTGATGATCCGGATCCCGAACATGAGTTTTACCTGTTGGCTTGAACGATCCGGATCAGGAATCTCAATCCGGATCCCGAACACATTGTTCTGGTAAAACTGTATGAACGATCCGGATCGTGGATTATGATCCGGATCCCGAACAGGCGGTTTTCTGGAAATTGCTCTCTACGCGTCTGCGATCCGGATCGTGACTTCGCAATCCGGATCGCCGTCGGTAAAACTTTCCAGAAAAGTTTGTTTTTGATCCGAATATTCTTCCTAGGGTTTCTAACCTATAAATAGCCCTTCTTTTCATTTCTAGGGCATCCCACATCGGAAAAAGAGCCGTCATTTTCAAATATCATTTTATACGGCCTTAGATCCACATATAGAGAAGAACGGAAATCATTAGATCTATTTAATGGTTCTTCATCTATATTGATTAGTTTGATTCTAGGTTTTCATACTCATATCTTGAGTTGAATCAAACTAATGAATACTTAGATGGTATTTCCGATCTACTCTTGATCTAAGTATTCGGCGGATCATCACCACCCAAACAAACAACGATTTACCCCAAAATCGGCGCGTGGACTCGCGTGGCCTTGTGGATTCAAGGTGTTATCGCTCTCGTGGATTCGGAGCGAGGTGCGTTCGTGGATTCGAAGCGTGCCATTGGGTGAAGACCGTGGATTCGGTCGGACGTCGTGGACTCGACGTTGGACGCTGTGGATTCAGCGTTGGGCGCGGATCGTGGATTCGAGAAGCGTCGTGGAGCGAGCGGAGAAGATCGACTAGGGGCGTATGGTAAAAGGTTGAGTCGTCTGTGAGTACGTTATATCACCTTGTACGTGTGTTAACTCTAGTGGATTTCGCCGTGTTATCGGTCCCGTGGTTTTTTACTCCGGTTTGGAGTTTTCCACGTAAAAATCTTGTGTGTTCTTTTATTTTTCCGCATTGGGTTTTATCGCACAAAGATTTTTGAGTGTTTATTGTTTACACCTATTCACCCCCCTCTAGGTGTTTTTTCCCCTATTAGATCCTTATTAACCTAAACCCAACACACAAGACCACAAGAATAACATAAAAACTAATTTTATTCCAAAATAAAAACTAAAAGTTTATGCTATTACATCACACCCCTCTTAAAGGAAGTTTCGTCTCCGAAACTTAACTAACGCCACCGGAAAACAAATCAGAAAAACGCTATCTCATTATCGATTCTAATTCCCATGTAGCTTCACGTTCCTCATGGTTGCTCCACTGTACCTTTACGTGGGGAATTGATCGGTTATATAATTTCTTGTCTTCACGTGCCAAGATCCACATCGGAGATTCATCAAAGCTTAAATCCTCCCGTAGCTCAATCGACGAAGCACTAATGATGTGTGACGGATCGGGAAGGTACTTCCGAAGCATTGACACGTGGAAAACATTATGCACCCAGTCGAGACTAGGTGGTAACACCAACCGATATGCTAACGGATCGATATGCTCCAAGATCTCAAACGGTCCAACAAATTGCGGGCTTAACTTGCCCCGCAAACCGAACCGTTTGAACCCCTTGGACGGTGATACCCTGAGCAAAACATGCTCTCCGACTTGAAATTCCAAGTCACGACGCCTCCAGTCTGCATAGCTTTTCTGTCGGCTCTGAGCAGTCAGGAGTCATTGTCTAACAATGCGAACCTTCTCCTTAGTCTCCTCCACCAAATCCGGACTGATGAGCTTACGCTCTCCCAAATCATCCTAGCAGATAGGGGACCGACACCTACGTCCGTGCAAAGCCTCATATGGCGTCATCTGAATGCTCGCCTGGTAACTGCTGTTGTAGGCAAACTCTACCAAAGGCATATAGCGAAACCATCCTTCCCCAAAGTCAAGCACACAAGCCCGGAGCATAACCTCAACAATCTGGATCACCTGCTCCGACTGTCCGTCACTCTGGGGATGAAAAGCTATGCTGAAGTGGAGTTTTGTCCCCAAGGCCTGCTGCAAACTCTGCCAAAAATTTGATACGAACCACGTATCCCTGTCGGAAGTGATCGTTGACGGCACCCCATGCAACCTCACTATCTCATCAATGTACAACTGTGCCAGCCGGTCTTGTGACCACGTCGTGTGTATAGGCAGGAAATGCGCCGATTTTGTTAACCGATCCACCACGACCCAAACCACATCGTGATCGTGCTGCGACAGTGGAAGGGCAGTAACGAAGTCCATAGTGATCCACTCCCACTTCCACTCGGATACCGGGAGTGGGTGCAACTTTTTTGCTGGCCGCTGATACTCAGCTTTAACCTGCTAACAAACGAGACAGTATGCCACAAACCGTGCCACGTCTTCCTTTAACTTTGGCCACCAGAAGGTCTGCTTTAACTCTTTGTACATCTTCGTCCCTCCATGATGGACTGTATAGGGGGGGCAATGTGCCTCTGTCAAAATCTCCTCCTTTAGATCCGACCGATCCAGTACACATAGACAACCCCGAAACCGAAGTGTGTCGTCTGCTCCGATAGAAAAGTCCCCCTCCTGGTCAGAAGTGATCCTGCTCCTCAGACGCTGCAGCTGTTCGTCCGTCTTCTGGCCTTCCAAAATCCTTTCAAGTAAAGTTGGCTTGACTACTAGAGCCAATAGTCATGCCACCGTGCCCTTAGGCACAACTTCCAACCTCATCCGTTGGAATTCTGCGATTAACCCATCCTGTTGGGTAACCGCCCCGACTGCTAGTCCCTCAGTCTGGCCTTTCCTGCTTAGGGCGTCAGCCACTACGTTTGCCTTTTTCGAATGGTACTAGATTGACATATCGTAGTCCTTCAAAAGCTCCAACCAACGCCTCTGTCGTAGGTTCAATTTCTTTTGAGTTAACAAGTACTTCAGGCTCTGGTGGTCAGTGAACACCTCACAGTACACCCCAGAAAGATAGTGTCTCCAAAGCTTTAGGGCAAAATAATCGCTGCTAGCTCGAGATCATGGGTAGGGTAGTTTCGCTCGTAATCCTTGAGTTGCCTTGACGCATAAGCAATAACTCTATCCTGCTGCATCAGGACACATCTAAGGCCAATCCGCGACGCATCGCAATACACCCCATAATCCTCTCCCGGTCTTGGTAATGCCAAAACAGGCGCTCGAGTCAACCTACCCTTGAGTTCTTCAAAACTCTCTTGACACTGAGGCGTCCATACAAAATTCTCGCCCTTTCGGGTTAACTTATTCAGTGGAATGGCAATCTTAGAGAAGCCTTCCACAAATTGCCTATAATACCCGACCAAACCCAAAAGACTACGAACCTCAGTAACGGTGGTCGGTCGCAGCCAGTCAACCACTGACTCCACCTTCTTAGGATCCACTGCAATTCCCGATGCTGAGATTATATGCCCCAAGAAGGATACCTCGCGAAGTTAAAACTCACACTTCTTAAGTTTGGTAAAAAGTCCATGATCCCTGAGAATCTGTAGCACAACCCGCAAATGATCCTCATGGTCCTCATCGCTACGCGAGTAGATCAGAATATCGTCAATAAAGATCACCACGAACTGATCCAATAAGGTATGAATACCCTGTTCATTATATCCATGAACGTGGTTGTTGCATTCGTAAGTCCAAACGGCATAACCATAAACTCGTATGACCATATCGAGTCCGGAACGCCGTTTTAGAGACGTCCACACCCTTGATCCTGAGTTGATGACAGCCATACTGCAAGTAAATTTTTGAAAACATTGTTGCGCCTTGCAGTTGATCGAATAAGTCATCAATCCGAGATAAAGGGTATTTATTCTTTACCGTGACCTTATTTAATTCCCGATAGTCGATACACAACCTCAAACTGCCATCCTTCTTTCTCACGAATAGTACGGGTGCGCCTGTCACGCCCCGAGTTCGAAAATAGAGCCTAAATTTTTTTTTTTTCCAATCAAAGTTTAAAAGCAAGCCAGGGCACGACAGACCGCCACATATATAGAAAATTTTCAATCCTCTTGGATTGAACCTTTTCTATACATGCACGGCTAAGCACTTACAGCCAATACCAGAGTAGTCTAAACTACGCACTAACTATAAAAGATTACAAAAGATTATTATTTAACATTTACAACAACTTATTCAATTACATGTTTACAACTGGTAAAATTCCAGCGGCTGCCAAGGGTCAAAGCTATCTCGATAACCTCACCAACATGTCCCGACATCCCAGCACCCGACCGACCTGAAAAATGATCACCCAGGGGGTGTGAGATACACTGTACATGTATCCCAGTGGGCATGACGAGGCAAGAAATAGCAAATCGTACCTACTGGCATACAATAACTAGCGGATAGTAAAAGTCATTAGGAAAAGCATATATATTTGGTACTAGGGGAGAGAAAGAGAATGCAAAGTCTCTCCTAACTCCTTGACTCCCTGCATGCAACGGGAGAAGATTACGTGGACCCTCCTAGAAAGGAAGGACGACCTGGTAGGACAGCTAGTCGGAGTAGGAGGGCGCCAATTACTCGGTAAAGAAACTGGACGCTGAGCGTCTCGAACTCCCCTAGGTAGGAAGGTCACGGCCACAATGCCGAGCGAGTGATCTTCATAAGCACGACCATTTGCAAGCAGCCGAAGACTGGTCAAGCCAAGATCTTGGATCGGTAAGTCAATTACCGGATCGGCTCTAGGTTGGACATCATTTAGAGGACCGAAGCATAAGAACTCTGCCATTGGCCGGCGCCGGAAATAAAGCAAGGGTCGGATTGGGAGGTTGCTTCGGGAGTACCCTCTAGGGCGAAGAGGCCACGATTAGGGCACAGTCGTGGCAAAGGCATGAGATTCGTCGTGAGAGAGGCAGAAGATGTGGGGAAAGCTGCTAGCAAGGGGAGTCTTTTTATAGGCCAGCGAAAGAGATCAGGGCGGTAGCAAACGCTTTGGAAATGGCAACCCTAGTTATGGAAAAGGCGAAGGAAAAATTTTGCCGAGAATCAAGAAAGATCAGCATGTGTAGTGGCCCTAGTTCCCATGCTGTGTTTTTCCGATGAATCCACGGTTGGAACACCTAGTATTGGTGTATCTGGCCCACAGTGCATCAATCGGATGCTACTGACGGACCCTGTGTGCTTTTATTTGCTGTATTGGCCTTCGGCTGGGTTTGCCGAAATTTCTAGAAAGATTTAGGCCAAACAGAGGTCGTAGATGGATTCAGCACGGAAAAACGCTTGAAAACGACTATTTATTTGCTTAATTTGGAGTCCGGATGCCCAAAAACGGACACCCGGAAGTTTTTAGTGGAAAATGGTGCATGGGAGGAGCCGTAGACCGCCGGGATGCCACGTGGCGGCCTGTCATTGGCCGGTTCAGGATGCGCGGTCCACAGAGCTGTGCGGCGGGGTGCACAGACCCGGCGCATGGACACGTGGCACCGCCTGATTGGCGGGCCCAGGGCGCGCGGTCTACCGGGTGGAGCGCGGCGGTGCATGGACCAGGCGGGGGACACGTGGCAGTCCCCGGTTGGTTGGTGCACGCGGCGCGGTCCACAGAATTGCTCGGGAAGGCGTGGACCGGGTGCAGGGGACACGTGTCACGCCCTGATTGGCGGGTGCAACGTGCGCGGTGCACCGGGCGCGCGGCAGGTACCTCGGGCCGCGTGCGCACGTGTGACCCACGTCGCGCTGCCGGGCGGGCAGCGGGTCAACCGGGCGAGATACGTGGCGCCCGCTCATTGGCGGGCGCCACCGCCTTACTGTTAGGGTGGAAGGACACGTGGCGAGTTCTCCGCGGTCCGCGCCAGTGTTCCCTGTTCAGTGGGACACGTGGCAGCTTCTGAGTGGCCCTGCACCGGTGTTTCCTGTTCGGTGGGACACGTGGCAGCACGGGAAGGTTTCGGGCGTGAACAGTTTTGGGCCGGGCCCAACACTGTAGCCGCTCGAAAACTTTCGGGCACCCGAAAGTTGGGCCCGAAAGTGGGGACCTTGTCTTTTTGGGCTGTTTTTCCTTGGAGCCTATAAATAGGCCGGTTTGGGCCGAGTTTTTCACCCCTTTTTCGTGGGATTTAGCTCCTGAGCCTTTTATGAAAGATTTTCCTCTCCCTCTTGCCGATCTTCTGGTGAAGTTTCAGATTTTCTGGAAGCCGCGACGACAGCATTTCCTGCCTCGTAGTGCGGAGCGACAGTATACTGTTGGAGGCCTATTTCCGTCGTAGTTTAGTCTGGGAGACCTGCAGAGCTACCCCAACCTCATTTTTGGACGATTTCTTCGACAGCGGTTGCAAGAGAGGTACATCTACGTTTTCCGTGTTGATCATATTTCCCAGAAATGAGCTTTTATAAGGGTTTGGGGTACATTTTTACACCTCTTTGCTACAGTCTGGAATCCTGACAGCAGTGACTTCGCAGAATTTTATCTTCGCATCTGGATATCGGATTTCAACGATTCAAGAGCCTATCGACGTCTACACTTCGCGAGGATCGTCGTGATATTTTTATTGGAATTTCTGGAAAATTATTTTCAGGTGAAATTCGCGCAGGAACAGTAACCCTGCATGCTGTTTTTTTTTTGGGACCTATTGTTATGTGTAAATAGTTTGTAATTGAGAGTTGTTGTTGTACCCAGGACTGTAAGAGCACTTTTTCTGTGCTCCTGGCTCTGTGGATCTGGGAAATTATCGATTCCTGGACTGTTTATCTGTACCGTCCCGGACAGTTAGCGTGTTCAGGTGGGTGATCCTGCTTTCAATATCTATGGACTGCACTCTAATTCTGCAACTATAAATGCATGCATGATAGTATTTGAGCTAATAAATCTGTGCAAACTGTATGTTAGTACCCACAGTTGATAATTGCTAAATTTGATGATCTTATTGGAACCCTTGCAACATAGGAACCATTTTAATTGGAAAACTTGACTTAGCACATCTATTATGCATTGTATATCCTACTCAGACGACTACTATTAGATTTATGCATTTGCTTTAGTTCCCCCACGTCATTTGTTACTTTTGTCATTCGAGACATAGTGGTCTTCCCCTGAGTTGTGGGTTGGGAGGTTTAGTAGCTATGGATGCATTGTACTCGTGTCTGGGGACCGAGTAGAGTTGGTAGCAGTCTGTAGATTGTTTATCATTGAGATAGTGACAGGTGGATCTGGGATCTTCGGTGATGGTCATTGTGACAGTGTGGATTCTTAGTTAGCGAGTGAGACAGTGATTGGATCATAGCCTGCAAGAGCCATATTTGAGATCGACAGAGATGCGCGGATACTTTGCTCGGTGGGGTCGCTACCCACGAGTGCCACTCCGGAGTTGGGCTTGCTACTTCTATTGCGGCTTGTCGATGTTGGTGTCCCTCTGGCTGAGCCAGTTTTGGCAGTCATGGACATCGTCCCTCTGGCTGAGCCAGTTTTGGCAGCTACGGACATACCTACAGCAGTAGGTAGGCGCAGGTTTGACTGGACCGTTTTGGCAGTCAGTTTGGATTGGGTGACTTGAGTCGAGTATCAGTAGAGACATATTGGTCTTCGGTCCTTTTTCCTTGAGCATTTAGATAGAGGCATAGTAGCAGTAGATATTTTACTTTCCAGCTTTTCTATACTGCATTTTCTTTTGTTACTTTATGCCTCTTGTAGACTTAGTGGGCAAGCCGTCGGGCTTGTTGGCGGCACCCACTGAGAACTACTGTGGGAGGTAGTTCTCACAACCGTTGTGGTGTCTTTTCCCCAGGGACTTCAGCTCCAGTTCCTGCGGTGCCCGTTGCTGATCCAGCTCCTACAGACCGAGGTAAGGGAATCGCGAGGTAGATCCTTTTCCCTTTCAGCAGCAGCGAGAGGTAGAGGTACCTGATGTACTTTTTGGTTGTGTCTTTTGGTTTGAGAGATCATGTAGTGAGGGATCGAGTTGTACTCTTTTACTTTCTTTTGACAGACTCCTGTCTTCTGGTGAGGTTGGTATGTATTATATGTGAGAGACTCTTCTTTTTCCTTCTATAGATAGTTTTCTTTACAGCTCTGATATCTGTTAGTATAGTTGATCTATTTTTGCAGGTTAGACGCTACGTCTCTACAGGGCTTCCTGTAGGGGCGGCGGATCTGTTGGCGAGCCCGGGGTACAGTTCTGACCCCGGGGCGTGACAGCATGCATCCGCGAATCCCTCGAGAATGGAGCAAACATCTCACCAAGATACGGGAAGATCGCGGGTATCAACATCAGTGCTGAAAATTGAGTCAATTTCGACAATCGCCCGAACGGCCTATCAAGCAATTGCCGAGGAGGCATTGTTGAGACCAGAATTTTCTCCCAGAAGAGAGCGACACGTGGCGTCAAACCATCGGTTGAAATACATTAACCGACAGGGGTTTGGGTCAATAAGGAATGACTTATGATCAACCCCAGGTACAGAGGCCTGCAGCATACGATACATTATCGGGTGAAGACATCGGCCGTTGAGAGAAGCAGCCGATGCAAAGACTATCACATCGTTTAGTATCGACTATGGTGTGGAGGGAGAGATCTGACTTCCCCGGTCACACGGCGAAGCAGGTAAAGTCGAAGTCAACCTTCGGTTGATCAAGCCAAAGATGGAAAGATTCACGTCTTATTTCAGACCGAGTTCGATCACACGAAGACGTAAGAGGTGGCGAATGCCATCGGCTGAAGGCATCAGCCGATAGGAAAGTCATCTGACAAGAGAGGCTGTCAACAGCAAGATGCACGCTTCATCCAAGACCATCTCTCAGCCGAGAAAGGACACCAGACCGCCTCAGTCGACCGACGGGAGGGGCGAAATCAAGGTCAATCCTCAGCCGCCCGAAGCCACAAAAGGAAAGATCTTGAAGAAGAATGAAGGCGAGATTCAGGCGCGAATATCATAACAGACCCTGAAGCGGCAAGCGGCATTCAACAGAAGGAAGCGCCAAAGATCACGCTTCGGTAACCCAGAAGGGCCAACAACGCCCAGCGTCGGAAAGTGCCGAGAATTATGCCCCAGCGCAACGATCAAGGGATGAACCTAGACGGGAAGCTGCGACCACCCTATTGAGACTAATCGATTCAAAAGGAAACGGTTGAGAATTTTTCGATAACCTCCCCAAGATTACGCCGATTATTCAAAATTCAAAATCGACGCCTAGTGACTTAGTTCGGGATATGTATAAATACCCGAACCATCAAAGTGATCGGGGTCCGGCAACCTCGTAAGCCTAGTACCACCCCACCTCTTCATTTATCTAGGAGTAGAAGTAACTTAACTTTTTTTCTTCTTTTTTACTGCTTTTCTAGAAATAGACTTAATTAATCCTTCTATTCTTTTTCCCCACTTGTATCCCCTTTCTCTTTATCAATATAAAGTGTAAACTGGCTTTTTGGTCGTGTCTTTATTTATCCTTGCATTTAGAGTGTAAATCGGCTCAGTTGTGTCTTTATTTGCTTCTTTGCATTTAAAGTGTAAACCGACCCCTTGGTTGTGTCTTTGTTTGCCCTTTTGCGCTTTAAAGTTTTAATCGACTCATCAGCCGTACATTTATCCATATACGTTTCGATTCTTCTAAGTCGAAACTGGTGATCCCTCTCTACCTTCGCGAACCCGCATCGACAGTCACCGGTCGTTGCGATTGTAAGGAGTTACCAGAGGAGAACCCGGCCGAGCGCATCGCTCCTCGGCCCGATCGCTTGATTGTTGGCACGCAGCGCATTTCGACATCTTCTGGAGGATCACCAAGTAGGGGCCGATCGCGTGCAAGCCACATTTTGGCCCCAACAGAAAGAGAAAGAAAAAATACAATTGCACAAATCTCAATGCAAATTCAATGGTAAAAAAATCACAAGCATAGTTGGGCTTGTACTTTTGAAAGTATATAAGCTCTACTATATATATATATATATATATATATATATATATATATATATATATATATATATATATATAAAGAGAGAGAGAAAGAAAGAGAGTCCGACTACTATGCTTGTAAAAGTACCAAGTAATTGATTCTTGTAAATTTTCAACCGTTAGATCTATCCCTTTGACTAATTTCATCCCTTAGATCATGCTATTCTACAAACCACCCACTAAACCCAAGGGGCCCACTATTATCCTAACTACAAATCCTTTCATTTAAGGGCTAAAAATTGATAAGCACTAATGACTTGTACATTTAAAAGTATAGTAGCTCAATTATATATATATATATATATATATATATATATATATATATATATATATATATATATAATAGAGATGTCAACGGGTCGGATTCAATGCGAATTTTTAAAAACCCGAATCCGAACCCGACTACCAAACCCGAAACTCGAATCCGACGGATATAAAAAATTCATATCCAAATCCGAACCCGACAAAAAATCCAAATCTCGAACCCGAATCCAAACCCGAAAATCCAAACCCGAAACAAGTATTTCTCTGTTTTTCTTTACAATATTTCGAAACATATTACATTAAATCTAAATTTTTAAAATATAAAGTTAAATATAATATCAAATATTTATATACACATATATTATATAATATAAAATCAATTCGAGTTCGGGTTTGGATCGGATACAACCAAAATCCATATCCGAATCCAAATTCATTGGATTTTTGTTTTTTATATCCGTATCCGAATTCATATCCATTTAACATCAGGTAAATTCATTGTGCTTGGATTCGGGTTCTAATAAAATTTCGGATATCCAAATGCATTGACATCCCTAACATAGAAAGAGAGAGAAAGAGAGAGAGTCCAGCTTGAACACTTTGGATATATAGAAGTTTCGTGCTTTTAATTTATTTTCGATGGTGAGAGATATAAATCAACAATCGTTTTTATCAGTATTGGACATGATCTATGCTATTAAAAATATTTAAAATTAAAATTTTTTAATTATTTAATATTATTTATTTAAAAATACATAATTTTAAAATAAATAACTGCAACAAGAAACCTCATTAAAAGTAATAAAACAAATTTAAAATTTCATACAAGAGTACTTGTTGCATAAACTGAAACCAGAGGGATGAGCTCTTAAATGAGGAGATGTTTGGTATTTGTGAATCACATTAGTTCAAGGAACTAGCAGCGTATGCTTCGTGTGACAGAATTCAACACCACTACTTCTCATGACAAATATATAAGTAAGACCTTATATAGGTCCGTATGAGTTCAAAATAGTAATGCCTCTCAACATCCACAACTATAAATCACTGGTCGCATAAACTTACAACTTCAGTTTGACTTTTGTGCAAACAAACGCTCCCTACACTCACAGAATAGTTCCACTCCGATCGCACAACAGACAAGTGGACATCTATCTAATCATTTTGTTTGTGGGGCGGGTGGCATTTTGCACTCACTTGATCCGGAGCATAGCATCATTTGTTACTATAGGAGCTCGTAATTTTTTTAAAAAAAAAAAATTATTAAATAATTAGTAAAAATTATTGAAGAAAATGATTCTTGAAAGGGCGATGCTACATGTACACCTCTTTAGGGGTGTATATCCTACACTCCACCTCATTCTAAGGTGAGTATTATTTCACTCGTCACATCGAGTGACGAGTAAAATTCACCCTATCCTAGAATGGTGTGGGGGTATAAGATATACACCTCTAAAGAGATGTATATTTATATAGTATATATAAGTATACACCCCTTTAGAGGTGTATATCCTACACCCCCATTTCATTTTAGGATGGAATGAATTTTATGACGAGTAAAATAATACTCATTCCAGGGTAAGATATGGTGTAGGATGAGTGTACACCTAGCATCCCTCGTACTTATATATACTTTTTTTTTTCTTTTTTATTTCTTTTTTTTTTTGTGCTCGTCGTTTTATCCGGCAAAGTTGGACGCGTCACCGAATCCATTGTCGCCCACTACTGCCTCCTCGATTAGACGGCTCTGATTCCACCTATGCCCATCCATGTCAACAACCACAAGGACAACAAGCGCCCTGTATATATCTACATAAAGTCTCTAATCCCTATGGTTCACCGTACGAAAATTTCTAATATTCTAATCACTTTTATATTTTTATATTAAAATATGTAAATAATTATCACTCCGTTGAAGCTGAGTAGTTATTAAAAAAAAAAAAAAAAAAAAAAAAAAAAAAAAAAACTAAATGTATACTTCAAATGGGATATATATTTTACATCTCATCTATCTATTTAAGGATGAAATAAATTTTATCGATCACTTTGAAGTGATCGATGGATAAATCTCCATTCTTAGATAGGATGGAATGTATGATATATACTCCATTTGGGTTGTATATGTAGCATTCTTCTATAAAAAAAAGTATTAGTACAATACTAAAATTATTTTAAACTTTTAAATGATAAAAATATTAGATTAATTTGAATTAGAGAGTTTTTTTATTTTTTATATTTACTAAAAATTATTAGTAGTCAGTACATCAACAATAAATAAATAAATATATATATATATAGAGAGAGAGAGAGAGAGAGAGAGAGGGAGAGAGAGTTGGGCTGGAATGCTATTGATAGCACCAGCCCAACTTTGCCACCCATTTTGTAGCCATTGGATCGCATTAAGATTCGTGAAGGCTCTTTAATGAAAAAAAGATAAAAGAAAAAGTAAAAAGAAAAAGTAAAAAGTAAAAAGCTTTTCTTTTAGGGCTTGCACGAATCTCAATGCAATCCAATGGCTACAAAATGGGTGGCAAAATTGGGCTGGTGCTATCAATAGCATTCCAGCACAACTCTATATATATATATATATATATATATATATATATATATATATATATATATATATATATATATATATATATATATATAATTAGGTTAGAATACTATCGATAGCACCAAGTCATTGGTGCTATCAAGTTTTTAGCCGTTGGATGAAAAAATATACGGTTGGGATTATAGTGGTCCCCTAGGGTTTACTAGGTGGTTGGTTGAATAGTAAAAATCTTATGGGACTACTATAATCTCAACCGCATATCTTTTCATTCAACGGCTGAAAACTTGATAACACTAATTGTTTGGTGTTATCGATAGTATTCTAGCCGGACTCTATATATATATATACTGGTTCTTAACGACATCTCAACTAGATGACTTTGGATTAGCACTAAATTTATCATTCTAAATATAAAATAAACAACATTCTCAATGTATTACAAGCCTTGAACTAATTGGCTCCCAAGTAGAATATAAATTTTACACTTTATTTATCCAAAATTAAGCTTAAATTTTTTATCTTGTCTTCACACAGAAGTTACAAATTTTTTATAAAAGAGTTGCATTTTTTCGTAGAAACAACCTTAGGTAATTATAAATTTTATAAATATATTAATTATATTGTTGGTTCTTAATTTTTGAGTGGTTTTTTTTTTTTTTATTGTAGTTTCAAAACTTTTATATGTTATGACAAAGTTTTTAATTTTTTAGAAAGAGCTATATGTACATTTCTTTTTGGGTTGTACATCATACACCTGCTGCATGAATGCTTCGGATTAATCTAAATTTCTTATTTAAAGAATCTCAGATTAATCCGAGCCGTCCCTGTTAGGGATGTATGATGTACACGCCTAACAGGGGTGTACCTATAGCAAAACTCACATTAAAAACATAATAGAATTACAATTCAACGAAAAATAATGAAAAAAATCAAAAAGAAAGAAAGAACTATAGAAAAAGCAAAATTATTACATAAGTATTCTAAAAAAATACTTGAAATATTACGAAAAAAATATAATAAATAATAAAAGATACATTGAAGATGCTCAAATTCACATACCAAAAATTAAAGTGAAGCTAAATTATGAGTATCGTAGGTAGACACATTGAATCGAAATAAGATTTAAAATTGACATCTTAATAGACTAATTTAGTTCCTTATAGTTTTCTTAATTCGTGAATCTGAAAAATCTCTTGCACTCACATTGATTTGTGTGCTTTTTTTTTTTTTTTTTGTTTCTAGGCCAGTCATTGAGAAAGTTTTGTTACATGTATAGTGTTTAGGGTTTAAATAAAGAAATATAACAGTCCGCAAAAGAGAAAGATGTGAAAAAATGTAACCGTCTAAGGAAAAGGAAGAGACGGTAATTTAATTCAAACAAAGAAAGAAAGACGAAGAGGTAGTGGTTCGTTTCAAGCAAAGAAAGAAAAACGAATAGGGTGGTTCGATTCAAGTAAAGAAAGATGGAAACACATGGAGCAGTTGGGCCAGTTCGGTCCAAAGCAGCAGGTGTAACCCAGTTCGGTTTAAAGAAAGAAAAATGGAAACATAATCAATATGTGTAATCCGGTTCGGTTCAAGTAAAGAAAGAAGTATGCAGCAGGTGTAATCCGATTCGGTTCAAGTAAAATATATATATATATATATATATATATATATATATATATATATATATATATATATATATATATATATATATATGTGTGTGTGAAGAACTTGAGTCGGTTTAGCATGTAATTCGATTCAGTTCAAGCAAAGAAAGAGAAAAATACATGCAACACTTGAGTCAGTTAAGTGTGTAACCAGGTTCGGTTCAAATAAACAAAGAGGGAAACACATGACAATCGGTTCAAGCAAAGAAAAAGAAGTATGCAGCAGTTGTGATCCGATTCGGTTCAAATAAAAAAAAAAAGAAAGAAAGAAAGAAAAATATGTGAAGAACCTGAGTCGGTTTAGTATGTAATTCGGTTCAGTTCAAGCATATATATATATATATATATATATATATATATATATATATATATATATATATATATATATATATATATATATATATATATATATATATATGCAACACTTCAGCCAGTTCAATGTGTAACAAGGTTCAATTCAAGCAAACAAAGAGGGAAACACATGCCAATCGGTACAAGCAAAAAAAAAGAAAGAGAAATATATAGAGAACTTAAGCAGGTTCAACAAAAAAAAAAAAAAAAAAAAAGGAGAATTTGAGTCGGTTCATAATTTCAAATAGAGAATATATTGTTATGTGACAAAAAAGTAAGAAAAATAATATATAGATATAGATAGATGAAAAAAGCCACTTGTACACTCCAAAAGAGGTGTATATTTTACATCCCCATCCATTCTAAGATGGAGTGAATCTCACTGGTTATTTCGAAATGACCAATGAAACACATTCCATCCTTAGATGAATAAAATGTATATCATACATCTCTTTCGGAATGTATGAATAGCATTACTCATAAAGAGATATCGACTTGAAAAGGGTTTAAAGAATTTAAGAGTTGACGAGAAAGATCAAAAAATGACTAGGTGCATAATTAGCAAATTAGAGTTTTTCTTTTCAGAAAAAATGATCGCAAGTAATTTACTTTATTTATTTTTTAAAAATAAATAATTTTAAATATGTGAACTAATTAGATTTTCAATTATCAAATTCTTAACCAATTACATTAGATTGTGCGCCAGCCAATTACATTAGAGTGTGCGCCGTAATTACAAATGAGTTAGAAAAATGAAATATGTGCATAGTCCTTCACAATCTTCACATTTCAAGTTGGTGTAGTTTTTTACTTAAATATTTTTGTTCCTAAATTTGGACATGTATTGTGCTCAAATACTAAGAAAAATCTTGATTTTGCTGTGGAAATGATCTCGTTTTCATTTTTTATCCCAATTCCCAACCAATGCAACTTTTTTTTTTCAGTATGACACAATTTTTTTTTTTTTTTAAGCAATAATATTCATACACTTTAAATAAAATACATGTTATATATTTTATTTATTCAAAAATAAATTTTTTTTTACTGATCATTTCAAAATGACTAATAAAATTTACTTCGAAATCACTAAAATTAACGGAGTGTGAATCAGCAACTCAAGTGAAAAACATGAAAAGATTGGACATTAATTGTGCAATTAAAATTTAACTATTGATTATAAACTAAATATCTAAAATTAAATTTTGAATTTAAATTTAATACTATAATTTTGAATTAAACTTAAATTAGAAATTTGAACTGGAATTCAAATATTAAATTTGACTTTGAAATTAAATTTGAATTTTTATTATAAATTTTATAATTTAATTTTGATATTTGGAATGAATATTGTCTCTAAATTTGAATTCGTACTCAAAATATAAATTTAAATTCAAAATCTGAATTACATCTCAAATTTTGAATTTAAATATAAATTTGGATTGATACTTGAATTCAAAATCTGATCTTGAAATTGAAATTTGAATTTAAAATTTGAGTTTATTCTAAATAATAATTTAAATTCAAATATCAAACTTAATTTATATTTTTAATTAAATTTCACATTTAAATTTTATGTTTTGATGTTGTATTTGAATTTCAAATTTAAATTCTAATTTTGGATTCAAATTTGATTTTGGATTCAAATTTTAAAGTTAAACTTTTATTTTGGATTCTAATATTAAATCAAAAGTCAATTTCTAATTCAGATTCAGATTTTGCACTTAATTTTAAATTCAAATTCATATTTTTAATTTAATTTTTAAATTTAATTTCAAACATAGATTTTCATTTTTAAATTCAAAATATGAATTTGATTTCAAATTTAGATCTTGAATCAAAATTTAAATTCTAATTCAAAACTTGAATTTAAATTTAAAAATCAAATTGAGATCTTGAATTTGATCTTAAATTCAAATTTATATTTTTAATTTAAATTTTAATTTGTATGGAGATTTTGAATTCAAATTCAAACTCAAATTTTGAATCCAATATTTTAAATTAAAATTTTGAGTTGTTATTCAAATTATAATTTTAAATTTTAAATTCAAATTATAATTTTAAATTAAAAATTAAAATTTTTATTTAAAATTTAAAATTAAAATTAAAATTTTGATTTTGAATTCGAACTCCAATTTAGATTCAATATTGATTCCGAATATCAAAATTAATTTTCAAAATTTTAAAATCCAAATTCAAATTTAAATTTAAATTTTGAATTTCAATTTAAATTTATAATTTACTTTTAAATTACAATTGTAGCTTGAAATTCAAATTTTAAATTTAAATTTTAGATTTTTAATTTAAAATTAAATTTTTTATTTCACAATTAGTCCACAATCTTTTCAATTTTTTTGCTTGGTCTCTAAAAATGCTAGTACTTACTTACCTGGCTCTGATGTGGTGCTCACAGGAGCATTTTGTTAATTTTAAATTTTATAAATTTATTAAACATCTTATCATTAAAAAAAAAAAAAAAAAAAAAAAAAAAAACTGGCAGGTGGAACAACTCCTCTTTGTTCCACCTGGGGATAGGAATAGGCTATTCCCACCCCTAACGGGTTATCCTAGGATAACCCGTTAGGAATGGGAACAGCTGTTCTCACCTCTATTTATTTTCGTTTGAAATAAGATTGGGGATAACCCCTTATCCTCCCCTTATCTCCAATCGGGCCTTAATAGCTGAGAGCCTGAGACTGAATTATATTATTATTATTAAAATAAAATAAAATAAAATAAAATAAAAAAAAAGTTGCATACGGATTATAAAAAAATAATAATAATAAACTAAGAACAAACTATTAAGTAAAAAATGAAAAGGTTGAGGACCATGGTGCAATTAATAACCCGAAGCGTTGGTTTGAGCTCCGGGAAAATACATTTCGCCGAGTAGGTGGGAGGAGTAAGAAGTTGGATGGGGATCGAGAAAGCACACTCGAACCGCATCCTCCCACGTGCCAGGCACGCGTGGCGACCCTCCCCTCCGCTGATGCGGCACGCGATTCCCCACCGCTCACACGTGGCGACAACCGTTGCGCAACTGAACGTCAATCGTAAGTACAAATTCTCAACAAACGAAACATAAACAGCAAATTAAATTGCAGAAGAATATATGCACCCAGAAATAGATGTATGATATATATTTTTATCTATTTTAAGATAAAAATGTATTCATCGATCATTTCAAAATAATCAGTAAAATTTATTTTATTCTGAAATTGATGGAATGTACATCGTACACCTATTTGAAACTTACAAGAGTTATTTTTTATAGAAAGAAAATTAATAAGTTACACCCTCACTTATCTAATAGGTAGAAGTCTGTCACGGACTTAAGCTTTTCGTTTAGCCAAAGTTTGTGCGACGCCCGCCTTCCTGCTCGAAGAGGGTAAGCCCAAACTGAAGTGGGCTTGTCAAGGTAGCCCAACTTCAACATCAAATGCGAGAGGTGAAGAGATTTGCAACTTCCCTCATCAATGCCACCACCACCATTAATGTTATGGGGATGCCAAGGGTCATGTCAATCCACAAGGTTGTAAATATAGGCTTAGTGAATTTTTAATGTAGCCTTAGTGGGTAAGTTGTACATAAGCCTATAAATAGGGGAGTTGACTAAGGCCAAAGACAACACGAGAGAGTTGTATCTTGTAGCGTTATTTTTTAAGTAAAGAAAGTACTTAGTTTTTTCTGCGGAACCACTACTTCTTTCTCTTTTCTCTACTTTTGCATTTAGTCGTAGGGCGCGAAGGTCCAGACTAGCAAATAGAGAGCAAAACTTGCCCTCTTCGAGCAGGAAGGCGGGCGCCGCACGAATTTTTGCTAGGCGAAAAGCTTAAGTCCGTAACAAGTCGCTCACTACAAATATCTCAGTTATTGAATAAATAGAATGCATTCCAATTGGAGTATATAAATAGTATTGTTCAAATATACCTGATATAATGTTTGTTAATAGCATAACTAAGATGAGCAATGGTACTCATATATTCCGAAAAGAATATATATAATGTTTGTTAATAGCATAACTAAGATGAGCAATGGTACTCATATATTCCGAAAAGAATATATAATGTACATCTTATCCATTCAAAAGTGAAGTGTAAGTTATATATTCATTTTAGAATGTACATCTAGCATTTTCTAACTAAAATTTCATATCCCTCGATATTAGAAATGTTATAGGGTTGAGATCTTAAACTATGGAATGCGCACATTTTAGCTTTTTAACTTTAGTTGCTTTTAATATTAGGCTCTAATTTTTAAAATTATTATAATTAAATTTTACAAACTAATTTTTTGATTAAATATTAATAAATTACTAATGTAAAAATGATAGTGATATATCATCTTAATTATTATTATTATTATATCATACATTGTTATATTATTTTTATATTAATAATTTACAATACATGTATGGTCAAAAAAAAAAAAGAAAAAAGAAAAAAGAAAAAAAAAGTCAATTTCATTCCTACCCCTCTAAACTTCAAAAATATTATAGATGCCCCAATAAATTTGATTATCTTGCAAATACGTACCTCTACAAAATACTTACTATCTTTCAAATATACCCTTACTCTAACTTCTAAAATCCTTTGTAAAAGTATTTGAACATGATGATATTTAGTGTAATTTTTTTTTCATAATTGTTTCTTTGTAAAAAAAAATTCATATTTGAACATGATGATAAAAAAAAAAAAATTCATTAATACTTCTGTGTGGTTTATTAAATATGATACTTTGTTATGATTCGTAGAACATGCATTTTACTACTTTATTTAACAACATATTTATAAGAAAAATTAAGATAGAAAATAATAAGTGAAACTTTTTTAAACATGAGATGTGGAAGAAATAAATTTGTGTTAGTTCAAAAATCTTAGTTCACATCATGAATATATATTTAAGTTATATTTTAAATAAACTATTTAACATGAGTCGGTTTATATTTTAAAAAATTATTTGCTTATTTTTTAAAAAACTTATTTTGATTTTTTAATGTTGTTTAGCTTATTTTGTTAGATTTATATTTTTTTAATTTATCTAAATTTGACGTATAAAGTTTGCATGAAAGTTATTTTTGAAAGTTTCTCTTTTTAGAAGGTTATTATGATAGTTCAATTTTTATAGGAGTATTTATGATATTAGATTTATTTGGAAGGGTAGGTTGAAATTTTTTTCTCAAAAAGAATAGGGTTGTAGGATTTGATTTTAATAATTTAAAAAATTTAAGTCAAAAATTATAGCGAATTAAAATTTAAGAACTAAAATATCACGCGCTCTATAATTTGAGAAACTCAAATGCAATTTATCCCTCACTTTTTTATGCTTTTTTTTTTTTTCGAAAATATTATATCTTAGTTACAATTAAATGATTTATATGATATACTATTATTGGTAGAAGTGTCAATGGGGCTCTTGTCTTTAAGCACTTCACTTTAGCAAGGACCAACAGCATAGAGCGGATCCTTAATCTGACATTTACCTGGATGGGATTCTTATTCAGCTATATACAGTGCTTGCGTCTTACCTTGTGGTTGTTAAAGTGTTCAAGTTTAAGTGTCTAACTGGGAGTTTTAAGTCGTTTAGTATTAGTGCATCTTTCCCTTTTGTTGGTTCGGGCGTAGGCCCACTTCATGTATTTGGGGTTGTGTTGGGTCCTTCTTCTTTAGTCTTGTTCGGATACTGTCTCAAATAGGGTATATCCCTGTTTAATCAAAAAAAAAAAAAATTATTGGTAGAAGTGAATGAAATAATTTTTTAATCGTAATTTGTCACATGTATTTTACACATAGTTTCAAATAAAATCTTATATATTTTACAAAATTACAAGTAAAAATTTATTATATCCTATATTTGGAAACATTAATGTTATAATTTGAGTTAATTTGTCAAAATTTAGAATGGCTTCCACAAGTATAAGCAAATTAAATATTTTGAGTTTGAATTTGCTATGAATTTGATATATATAAGAAAAATCATCAATCTAAAAATACCCTCTTTAGTTTCTTTACAAGACATTAATTCAAAACAAAAACAAGAAAAATGAATACTGAGATTCAATTAATTTCATTTGCTAGCTTCAAACAAAAAATTCCAGATTTAAAATTAATTAATTCAGTTAAATTTATGGAATTGCAAATCAATATATCACTATCGTTACTTAGTGTATCAAATATTGTTGGATGTAACCCGTGTGATTTATTCAATAACTCTTTTATTTTTTTTTATTCTCCAAACATAATAAAAAAATGAGGGGATTTGTTATCCCTCCTTAACGGGCTATTCTAGAATAGCCCGTTAAGAAGGGGGATAACAATTTTCCCCATTTGTGGGAACAACCTTATTTTCATTTTTTTTTTAATTTAAATTAAAATTTATAAAGTTTTAAGTTTATTTTTTTTATTTTATAAATTTTAAAATTTTTAATTTTAAATTTTTATAAATCTAAAAAATTTAAAAATTTAAAACTTTGAAATTTTAAAATTTATACAAATTTTGTATATATAAATTTTTAAATTTTTTATAGAAATATTTTAATTTATACAAATTTAAAAATTAAAATTTTTACATCATCTTTTACATATTTTTCGAGATAATTAAAATTTAATTTTTTAAATTTAAAGAAATTTTAAATTTTATAACCTTTTAAATTTGTAACTTTAATTTTTAATAAATTTATAAATTTAATAAATTTAAAAATTTATACAAATTTTAAAATTTTTAACTTTAATTTTTAAAAAATTAAACGGTATTATTTACTAAAATATAAATTTTAATTTATACAAATATTAATTATTATTTAATTAATATTTTATATTAATTAATTAGATAAAATATTATTATTTTAAAATTATAATTACTTTTATTTTTTTTACTATTCTCACTTATTCCAAGAAAATGAACTAAACACAATTTCAGTTATTCCTAAGAATAACAGATTTACAAACCAAACACTATTTTTATTTTATCCTTGACTATCCCGGAATAGCAAGCTATCCCAGAAATAAAAAAATTTATCCCCAAGCTCATAATCCCCGAACCAAATGGTACCTTAAAGATACAGTCAATCCAATCTGTTAGGATGTATCTCGACATATTCTTGATGGACGGACGTGATTAAAACATACTTACATTAGGTTATATATATATATATATATATATATATATATATATATATATATATATATATATATATATATATATATATATATGACATAACGGGAGTCCTGCTCTAACCCTAATCTAAATTTTCTGTGACGACTTCATTCTCCGAGGATAAGGAAATAAACATGGGATAAGAGAATAGACAATGGGATTGCGCAGGAGAACGAATCGAAAGGAAGAATCGTCGTCTACAATCAATTTTAGAAAATTAAAAATCATGGCAAAATGTACAATCTAAAGTTTTATTTGGTATTACAAACATAACATATATGTTGTTACTTACGTAAAATAATGAAATATTATTTTGTCACACTATTTTACTTTGCATGACATATTTTACGTGCCATTTTGACCACATTTGATGAATATGATCTATCTCTACCGAATAAGCTGGTACTATCGTTTCAGAAAGTAATGGATGAAAAAATTTTTACTCTTGAATATAGGGGTGTCAACGAGCCGAACATGAGCGAGCTGGGGTCGACTCGTGTTCGGCGAGCTGGGGTCGGCTTGTGTTCGGCTCGTTTAATAAACGGGCCGAACACGAGCTGGCTCGTTTAAATATCGAGCTGAAAAATTCGGCTCGTGTTCGGCTCGTTTATTAACAAGCCGAACACGAGCTGGCTCGCGAACAACAAGTTTGATTTTCATTCCTACTATTAGGTATAAAGTTAAAAAAAAAATTAAAAAATTAAAATTTTAATCTAATAATTAAAATTTACAAAAAATTGATGGCTTAAAATCTAAATAGTAATATATATATATATATATATATATATATATATATATATATATATATATATATATTCGAGTTGTTATCGAGCCGAATACGAACGAGCTAATCCCAGCTCATGTTCAGCTCGTTTATTAAACGAGCTGAAAAATTCGGCTCGTGTTCGGCTCGTTTACTAAACGAGCGATTCGATCTCGAGCTCATTTCGAGCCGAACACGAACTGGCTCGCGAACAGCGAGCTGAATTACCACCCCTACTTGAATAAATGAAGATGTAAGATATACATCTATTTAAAGATGTACAGGTAGCATTCCTCATTCTGTATTGGTCTCCAGTATTCACCCACCTCCTTTTGGTTATTTAAGAAAAAGGAATTGTATTTTTAACTCATGTGGTTGTTTTTTATTGGCCTATTTATGGGTGTGTGTATATAAATGGGTTGTAGAGAATTTGAACTCCTTTCCCGGGTCCTTTTTAATAGCTCTCTCAACTTAATTTTATTTCTTTAATTGAGGCTTTCTTGACTTTTGATTTTTCAAAATTTAATAATATTAGTGAAATAAATTAAAAATTTTATTGAACTTAATAAATGTAATCACTTTTTAGCAACCAATCAAATAAAATTGAACTAATTAATTATTAATAACCAACCTTAATGAACTGTTTCATCTCCAAATAACCCCTATATATGTTGGGAAAAATGTTTTTTATAATAATTATATTGCATAAGATAGAATCCAAACTGAATCAATAGTGCTATGTAGAATAATAAAAAGTCTTATCAGGAGCAATATGATAATTTTATGCTAAAATAATATTTTTAAAAAGCATAGCTAAGATTCCAATTGATATGATAATATATATATATAATACATACATTCTAAGAAGAGTAGAGCTTATATATTTTTAAAAACACAAGTCTATAAATTCTTGTGAACTTTTTATCATTGAATTTATATATATATATATATATTTTTCTCTCTTTTTAGTTGATTTTACAATAGCACAAATTTTAAAATTCACAAGCATAAGTTAACTTATATTTTTGAAAGTATATAAGCTCTCATCTTCTAAAAATATTATATTAATTTACCAATATATCAATATTCTATAAAGAATTATAAAAATAGTTATTTTTCTTGTATTTTTTTAATTGTGTATACTGTTATTTGATGGGAGAATTTTTTTTTTTTTTTTTTTTTTTTTTTTTTTTTTTTTTTTTTTTTTTTTTGCATTTTGCTCAATTAAAATGTTTTATTTTATAATTAATTATAAAAAAATTTGAATTGCAGAAATGTTATTTTGCTATCAACGTGAATGCCCCGCTAAATAGCCGCCGGTCAATGCCTTGTTCTAAACTTTGTCAGTCAAAATGGAATATTTTATTTGGATACAAAAATTGGTTGATCATGCTTACGTAAAATATTTAGTTAAATCTCTACTGATAATTGTTTTACTGTGCTTACGTAAAATATTTAGTTGATTATTCACTATCCAGTACAATGTCGATGTGGACAACCCACAGACATTTATAAAAAGATTTTATTTTTTATTTTTTCAGTTTCAAATTTAAAATTTAAAATTTAAATTTAAAATTTTAAAATTTAAATTTAAAATTTTAAAATTTAAATTTTAAATTTTAAATTTTAATTTTAAATTTTAAATTTTTAAAGAGAGGCGAAATGTGAAAGAGGGCGAGAAAGAAGTCGTACGCAAAATGAGAAATTTTTTTTGTCGGTCTAATTTTTTTATTTTTATTTTTTCAAAAATACCTTAAAACATTAATAATACACTGTAATTTTTTAAGTTGTTAAACTATCCAAACGCACTAAAAAAAATATCCCTTTTTAAAATATAGAATAAAATAATCTAAAATTCTATTTTGAGGGTTTCGCCCTTATTCTAAAAATTTCAAATTATTTATGTTTTTAGTATTAAAAATTAAACGTTTGAATAAAGAAGATAAACTTTATATATATATATATTTAGAGTATATTAAGGTAGCGTTTGGTTCGGGGATTAGAAAAATTTTGTTATACCAGGGATAGGTACAGATTCTGGTATTAGCAGGAATTAGTGTAAATTTGCGTTTGGTTCGATTTATGAGTTATACCGGAATTAAAGTAAATTGTGTTTGGTAAATTATATAGGAATAAGGAGAATAAGAAGAATTGGTAAAAATTGTGTTTGGTTGAGTATAGAGGAATAAGAAGAATTGATTAGTGATAAATTTGTGTATTGACTATTTTGCCCTTTATGATATATTATATAAATAAAATAATTTATGATATTAATCAACCTAATAATAAATTTAAATTATTATTTAAAATTATAAAAAATATTTAAAAATAAATAATAAATATATAAAAATACTTAAAAATGATAAAAAAATTATATATTAAAATATTTAAAATTTTTGATTCTTTATCATTTTAAAACCATTAACCAATAAATAAGCAAATTTTAAATTTTAAAAGATAACAAATTTACATCAACTTATAGCAGAAGATGAAGTTACAAATTTTATTTTAAAAACCTTTTATTTTTTAAACCACAATCGAAATTAGCGAGTGGATAACTCTCTGTTAATCTACAGATGGTCTTATTTGAGGTTTAAAAATTAGCCCTGATGCATTCAAACTGACACAGTTATAGGTGAGAGCTTAAATTATGAAACCAATTCTCTCCAACAAATTACAAATTACAGATCAAATCAAACAAAGAAAAAAAAAAAACAAAACAAAACAACACACTAATTTAAAATCAAACGATGGATGCAGAACTAATACCACAACCCCCATTGTTACAGAGCTTGATTGGTTAATAATCATCGCCTAAAAAATAAATAAATAAATAAATAAATAAATAAATATCTCCTTAAAAACCGAGCAGGTTTCGCCTACGCCGCCGACTCGCCCCATCACTCCTCAGCCTTCGCTGCTCCCAGTCGAGCACGGGCGCACACGATTCCCTTTTCGCACGTGCCGCCGCGGAGCTTCGCGGTGCACAACAGCGCCTCGTCTAGGGCGCGGAGAGGGGCGCAGAGGGGTCGCAGCGGGGTCGCAGAGGGGTCGCAGCGGGGCGCGGAGAGGGGCGCAGAGGGGCGCAGAGGGGCGCGTAGGGGCGCGGAGGGCCGCAGAGAGACGCAGAGGGGGGCGGAGATGGCCGGAGAGGGGCGCGGAGAGGGGCGCAGAGGGGAGATGGGAGAAGAAGGAGATCGAGATCGGAGGAGATGGAGGGCAAGATTGGGAAGCTCACGGGATGGGGAAGAAGAAGAAATCCCTCCTCGATCCCTGTGCCGATTTTCAATTCCACCCAATTCCAGCTTGCACCCAGAACCCAAATCCCCCTATCCATACCTGTTAATTCCCGATGGCCAGAACCCGGATTCCCCAAAAATCCATACCCGTTTGGGTATGGATTTGGGGATAAGGGGGGTATTCCCCCCTTATCCCCCTATCCAAACGAGGCCTAATAGTTTTGCTCATAAAGTGTCACATTCTAATAGTCTCACATCGGATGCGAATGAAATTATGATTGAATTTATAAGAGACATGAACACTAATAATAATAATTAAGTTTAAACATTTTAGGCTGTGATTTGGGTCCAACGAGTTATTATTGCTAGTGGGTCGGATAGTAATAATTAAACTTGAGTTCAATAAATTATTATTGCTAGTGGATCGAATCGTCATATAAAATTATCATTACTAATAGACCGAATTAGTTTGAGTAGTACTATTTGTACACTTCAAGAAGGATGTACATTTTACCGAAGGAAGGGGATGTATATGTACAGCAGCCCTCTCGAGGTGTACAAATAGATTTTTTCCTTACAAATAGATTTTTTCCTTCTCCATATCTAGAAGGGATTTAATTGCAAATTTTACACTTTTTTGGGTTCCAATGCTATTGTTTCTATACAACATGCATGTATAGCATACGAGGTAAACTCTCTAGTCCCCTCATCAACGTCCGCGGTAACCATCATCGTTGAATAATAATTAACTAATAAAAAAATAAATAATTAATTACAAGAAACCCCTCAAAAAAAAATCACATCAAAAAAAATAAAATAAAAAAAAGGCAAGAGGGGGAACGAGGGGGGAGAGAGAGAGAGAGAGAGAGGATAGTAGAGAGGCGAAGAAGCGATAGAAGCAGCAGGAGAAATCTTGAGGTGGGCAAAGTCGTAGGGCTTAGAAGAGGAAGAGAACCCCCAAAAAATAAAATAAAATAAAATTAAAAATAAAATTAAAAATAAAAAAAAAACGAAGAAACCCTAGAGGTAAGAGAGAACCGTAAGAGGTGATGGCGACGCCATTGGCGGGAGACGGAGTCCTAGCGCTGATGCCCCAGGAGGCGGGGAGCGCCATGGATCCCTCTTCCTCCTCCTCTTCTGCGTCTTCGTCCCCTCCCGCGGCTTCGGCTTCGGCTTCGGCTTCGGATTCTCCGGGAAGCGGTAGTGGCGAGAACTCGGCGCAGCGGTCGCCGATCCTCATCTTCCTCTACTTCCAGAAGGCGATCCGCTCGGAGCTCGACCGCCTCCACCGCGCCGCCATCGAGTTCGCCACCGCCGGCGCCGAAGGCGACGTGCGGCCGCTCGCCGATCGCTGCCGCTTCCTCTTCGACATCTACAAGCACCACTGCAATGCCGAGGACGCGGTAGGGTTCCCCACCCTTTTCGAGTTAGTTTTGAGGTTTGGGTTCTGTCTAGGGTTTGATCTTGGGGGCTTTACGGGATCTGATTCGTGATTTGGATTCGAAAGAGGTTAGATTACCTTCGATTTTGGGCCAAAAAAAATATTTAGAAGCTTGTTCTGTGTTTTAAAATTAGCTGATCTGATGGTTGAATTTGGGATTAAGTGGTTTGATTTGAACAAGATATTCGTAAAGATGCTCAAATTGGATCATTTTTTGGGTAACAAATTTGTGAGGATGTTGTGTCGCTGGTTGGTAGGATGTGGATAAGGCTGTTTTTATCTCTTTCTGGCTCTTTTTCTTTTCGGTCGCAGGGTTTTTGTTGTTTACTTCTTTATATCGATGAAGTTTAAATTTTACGTTGGTAATTGCCCGATTGAATCACTTTAATCGTTCAAAGCTGGGTAGCGGATTGGGAGGGTAGTGATGAATATGGTTCAACTTGCCTCCTTGCTCTGTATTGCAGCAGAATATGTGTTTGCAAAACTATTGTTGTTGTGACTGATGTGGTATGTCGAAGTTTCTGTTTGCAAACTTGTTTATTTTTTATATTCTGTCGAAATTCGGTAGGTTAAAATTTAGAGATTATCTGATTTGTTGATATGCTTCATCCTGTTTGCTTTTGCTTCCTGTTTCTCGAAGATGCATTATTACGCTCAACTGGCTGCCAGACATCCATATTCATTTATGCCTTGTTTGCTACGACTTCATTTCTTTCCTTTTCTTTTTTGAAACCCAAATTCCAAGCTGGAATGCGTTGGCGAATGTAGTTCTCCGTCCTTGTTATTGCTGTGTAGCTTGTGACGCACTCTGATCGGATGTGGAATGGTATCTTCTTAAGGAAGAAAGTGAAAAAAGAATTGCTACTTTGCGTCTTTTAGAATTGAAGTCTTTCCACCAAACTTTCTTGCGGATAACACTGATAAAGTCTATTCCTCTAATTATCCCCGCAGTCCCAATTGAGTTATAATTTTATTTTGAAGTTTGGCAGTCAAATATGAGAGAAGTGTCTTTCATATATATTTTGAAAGCTAACTTGAAATGTTTTCTACGTCAGAAGTTTGCAATAGAGCTTTGACTAACTGTAATGTTATCAATTTAGTAATTTGAGTGTTTCTTCTTTGAAAAGAAAGACTGACCTACAAAAATGCTGCATAATATTTGTGACGCCCCACTTCCCAGGAGGTCACCCATCCTAGAACTACTCTAGTTCTAGCACGCTTAACTCTCATAACCTCTTGGATCTTGCTACCATCCAAAATGCTATAGCCGGGTTAAGAGATTTAGTCCTATTATATCATTTATATATAAGACTTATCCAAATTCCGGGGGTGTCACATTCTTCCCCCCTTTAAGCCCTGACGTCCACGTCAGGCTCAAGCACACTCATAAGCACCAGGCGATGTGAGACTCGTCTCGCTAGCCTTAGCCGACCTTGTGGGGAGCTTTACTCCACCCATAACGGTCATTAGCCGGGGAGCCTCGCTCTACCCGCTATATAACCCTGGCTCAGTTGAGACTCATCTCACATTTCCGACTGGTGAATGGCTCTGATACCAACTGTGACGCCCCACTTCCTAGGGGGTCACCCATCCTAGAACTACTCTAGTTTTAGCACGCTTAACTCTCATAACCTCTTGGATCTTGCTACCATCCAAAATGCTATAGCCGGGTTAAGAGATTTAGTCCTATTATATGATTTATATATAGGACTAATCCAAATTCCGGAGGTGTCACAATATTATCACACATTTGTTCTTTTGACATTAATTTGGATATCTGTAATAAAATAATTGCTTTAACAATTGCAGGTTATCTTTCCTGCTCTTGACATACGCGTTAAGAATGTTGCTAGGACGTATTCACTTGAGCATAAAGGAGAAAGTGATCTTTTTAATCAGTTGTTTGATTTATTACATCATGATGTGCAAAATAATGATGGTTTCCGACGAGAACTTGCATCATGCACACGAGCCATTCAAACATCTCTTAGCCAACACATGTCGAAGGAAGAGGAGCAGGTAAATTTTAGTTTTTGTATTGTTTGCAGTGTTTTGGTTTTCATGTTGGTTAAATGTAATCGATCTGTCCTTGTGAGTTATAGAATCCATGGTTTTCCAATCAGTTTGTTCTTGTTATAGACAAATTTACCAGTCTGAGTGGATCTATACTTATGGCATCACTTGGAAAATAATATGTTCATATTCTGCAATGTTCTATCATCTGATGATTGTACCTTCATATCAATGCTTCTATTTTTCGTAGATACATGATTTTTGGCGGTTGATTTATATGAGAGTTTTTGTCACTTTGAAGCAACGATCAGTTCCCTTTTTCTATTTTAGTTAAACCTCAGGCATGAAGAGTTATTGTGAGTGAATAGGCTGGAATATAGTGATAAATGGTTAAATAGGAAAGTATAAATAATTTAAGATTAAGATTAGATGGAAGGAAGTTTTTTGTTCCATAGTAGTGAAAATAATCAATTTTAGAAAGGAAGATGAGGTAAAGTGGAAAAATGGTGTTAAATCACCAAATCAATTTTGGTAGCTAAGTCCATGGGTTTTCTTCCCATGCTTGTGGGCTAAATTCATTCAAAGTTGTAGAAATAACTCTTTAAAAAGAATTTAGAATCATATAAATAGCTATACAGATGGAAACCTAAATTATTTTGACTAATAACAAATCTTCCCCAACCCATTGTATATTAAAAAGATTGTATATTAAAAAGATTGAAGTGCTAAAATTTATAGAAAATAATGCAATCATCATGGTGGTGATGCTAGATTGGCTAACATTTAAATACGGCTGGTTGACTGTGCAGTCATCCCTGTGGCATCCTGCTTTTTAGTTAAATGAAATTAGACTTGTTGTGCGCTAGGACATCTCTTTGCGAGAATAGTCACTGTGTAGATACATTTCCTAACCTAGCTTAGATTTTCCTTTTCCTTAACCAGCTCTGAAATCTGTTAGCAAGAAACTCAGCTATATTTTGTTAGAAATTTCATCAGTTGTCAGATCATATTTAGGAGCAATTAGCATATTTTTGTTTTTCTGAGCAAAACATGTTGCCAAGTCATGATGTGATGGAGCACTATGCTAGTAGCATATTGGTCTTTACAACTGCACGTTGGAACCTGTATCGCAACTTGTTGAAGGCTTTTTGGAAGGTGTGGACTGTGCCTTCATTCACTTCATTTTATTCTACTTTTTTCCGCTCAGATGGTTCCCACTTATTATTTTATTCTCAACTTGATGTTTTCTTAATGTTTTGTTCAATTGTTATATGATACCATGTTACCTTGCTATGGTATTTGTAAGATATCCTATCTTAATTCCATCTATGAAGCATTCCTTGCAAATATTGATCGCTGATAAAAGTTCAAATGTTGCAGGTCTTCCCCTTGCTGATTGAGAAGTTCTCATTTGAAGAGCAAGCTGATTTGGTTTGGCAGTTCTTGTGTAATATTCCTGTGAACATGATGGTAGAATTCCTTCCGTGGCTTTCAGCTTGTGTTTCACCTGATGAACATCAAGATATGCTCAAATCTTTGTGCAGGATAATCCCAGAAGAACAGCTTCTTCAGCAGGTATTGATAATTATTACTGTTCCTTTTCTTAACCTGACTGGACCATAATGCATTTAACTTCTAGTTGAATATTGTAGGTTATATTCACTTGGATGGAAGGGAAAGAAGCAATCAATAAGGTGAAAGATCAAACCGAGAACTCTTCTAGGGGTGGGACTTTTTTGTCCATGGATTACCCGGAGAAGCATATCTGTCTGCATGAATGTTCCAGGATTGGAAAGAGGAAACACAAGGATTCAGAAAGAAGTTCTTCAGACAATATTGGAGTGCACCCAATAGATGAAATTTTGCATTGGCATAATGCTATCAGATTAGAACTGAATGAGATAGCAGAAGAGGCAAGAAAGATACAAAGTTCTGGAGATTTTTCTGATTTATCTGCTTTCAATATGAGACTTCAGTTTATTGCTGATGTATGCATTTTCCATAGGTACAATTCTTATTTGCCTTTTTGACATAAATTCTTTTCTTTGCCTTACTTTTTTACTTGATTGACCAAAGAATTTTTTGTCTTGCTATTCGTACTTCCATCGCAGAAATACTACTGTCGAAATTTTTTTTCCAGCTTTGTTTTCTTCTCGTTTTATGGTCTTCCTAGGAAGGAAAAAAAAGAAATTAATGTGCTTTGACACATTTAATGTGGTGCCTACTTTTAAGTTGCATGAAGACCATTTGAGTTGGTTTGGACAGATGCAATGGTGACTACTTTAGTGGGCCAGTGAAGAGGGGTGATTTTCTTGAATAAGATGATTTTTCTTGAATAAAAGAATCCTTGTGGACAGAAGATGGAAATTAACAACAAAGCATCGAGAAAGGATACAAATTTAGTTGGTTTGAGGAAGAATCTTAGGCTAATGATAGATGCCAAGTTGACTCAAAATACTGGAAACTAGAAGTTTTAGGTCTCATTTGGCATCGTTGCTGCTTTTTGTTTAACACTAATTCTATATAATTTGATATATTGATGGAAGGACTTTCCTCTTGTTGTCATAGTTGGATAGCTTGTAATATATCCTGGCCAAATGATGGATGACAACCTCTTTAAAAAAAAATCTTGGAAGCAAAAGAGAGTTGCTTCCAAGTTTTTGTCTTTTGTTGCCGAACAAACACCTTGGATGTAAGGATTGCAAGCAATCCGCCATCCCTCCTACACTATTTTATGTAGAAAATAGAAAAGGCACCGATGCCAAACAAGGCCTTAGCTGATGCTGTACTGTTTTTTCTCTAATTTCGTTTTGGTACATTATCTTGTATGACCCTATGTGCTTCACTGAAAACGAACATGGAAAATGGTCTTTTATTGTGATTATGAATATCCGGTATCCTGATTTCTAATGAGCATCTTCAGGAGCTTTGCTATTTATTTTTTATAGAATTGTTCTGATTGGAATATGAGAGATGTTTAGTTATTTTAGTGTGTTCATCTGTAACACATACCCTTATATTCACTTTGTGTCTTTATGCATAAGTAGATTTAGTTAGAACTAGCATGTGAATATTATCAAGAGGAACATGAACTACACAAAGGTATAGTTCATTTGTATTTCTCATTGATGGAGCACATTGATCATGTCTAGCTCCACTGCTCAGTTCTGAAAGTATGCAAGTAAAATAGTTATAATGAATTAGGCTTGGGTGCATGGCTTTTGAAGGGATTATGATATAGATTAGTTGAATCATTGAATATATCAACTGTTCTCTTAACTCGTAAGTGTTTTTTTGTGTGCAGTATCGCAGAGGATCAAGTAATATTTCCAGCAGTCGATGGGGAGGTCTCTTTTGTTCAGGAGCATGCTGAAGAGGAAACTCAATTTAACAAATTTAGGTTTTTGATAGAAAGAATCCAGAGAGCGGGAGCTGAATCAACTAGTGCAGAATTTTATGCAGAGTTGTGTTCCCATGCTGATCAAATAATGGAGACGATTCAGAAGCACTTCCACAGTGAGGAAGCTGAGGTAGGTCCAGTATTGTCAATATTATTCAAGTTATTATTCCACAACAACAGATGAAAGGGATCTCAATAATTTTTTTTTATTCTAGGTTCTTCCTCTAGCTAGGATGCATTTCTCTCCTGACAAACAGCGGGAACTTCTGTACAAAAGTATTTGTGTAATGCCTTTAAAATTGTTAGAGCGGGTATTACCATGGCTTATATCAAAGCTGAGTGATGAAGAGGCAAGGTCTTTTCTTCAAAATATGCATCTTGCAGGTTTGACTTTATTTTATCACCTCTTTTTTTGTCTTGTAATACATTTTGTATAATACAATACTTTATTATCTCATGCAGCTTCATCATCTGAAACTGCACTTGTCACTCTCTTTTCTGGTTGGGCATGCAAAGGTCGTTCCCAGGACACGTCTAACAATGGCAAGTTCATATGCTTGACATCCAGGGCGAATGACTGTTCTTTAGGCGATATGAATGAAGTGGAGGAATGTCAGGCATTCTGTGCATGTGCATGTCCTCTTAACTCCAAGACTGAAGTTCCACTTGTAAGATCTGGCACTGATGTTAGGCCGGTAAAACGAGGAAACTTCTCAGAACCTAGTGTGTCTCCACTTGGTGTTGCCAATACAGAAACTGCTGAATTTCGAAGACGCCAGTGCGGCAAGAAACCATGCTGTGTACCTGGTTTAGGAGTAGATAGCAGCAATCTAGGGATCCGTTCATTGGCTTCCGCTCCTTCACTGTATTCCAGTCTATTTTGCTGGGACTCGGACAATGTGTCATCTGATCCAGTTAATTCTGTAAAGCCTATTGATACCATATTCAAATTTCATAAAGCAATTCGCAAGGATGTGGAGTACTTGGATGTAGAATCTGGAAAGCTTATAGATTGTGATGAAAATTGCCTTCGGCAGTTCATCGGTAGATTTCGTTTATTGTGGGGTCTGTATAGAGCTCATAGTAATGCTGAAGATGATATTGTTTTCCCAGCTTTAGAATCAAAAGAAACTCTTCACAATGTCAGTCATTCATATACTCTCGACCATAAGCAGGAGGAAAAACTATTTAAAGATATTTCTGAGGTTCTTTCAGAGCTTTCGCAAATACATGATGGTCTCAGCCAAGTTAATGATGCTAAGATTGATGCAGATAGAGTAAGCTCTGAGTGTCCTGCTAATCGTGTTGATTGGGCTAGAAAGCAAAATGAACTAGCCACAAAGATTCATGGGATGTGCAGATCTTTGAGAGTTACTCTGGATAATCACGTTCTCAGGGAAGAACTTGAGCTGTGGCCATTGTTCGATAAGCATTTTTCCGTGGAGGAGCAGGATAAGATTATAGGTCGTATAATTGGAACGACAGGAGCAGAGGTTCTCCAGTCGATGTTGCCCTGGGTAACTTCAGTTCTTACTCAAGAGGAGCAGAATAAGATGATGGACACATGGATGAAAGCAACCAAAAATACAATGTTCAATGAGTGGCTAAATGAGTGGTGGAGCGGTAGCCTTAAATCACCACAGGCAACTACAAAGAGCCCTGCCTTTCCCAAAGGTCGCTAACTTAATCTTTGTTCTATTTCTAAATTATGTGACACTAAGCTTTTTTGATGTTGCCATTAGGTGGCTTATAGAAGATATGCACTTAACTCTGTCTTAATTACTTTCTTCTTTGACCCTTAATTCTAAATTATTTATTTATTGTCCTTTTGGCTTCTTAGATCCTGAGTACCGAGAAAGTCTTGATCAGAGCGACCAGATGTTCAAACCTGGTTGGAAAGATATATTTAGGATGAATCAAAATGAGCTCGAGTCAGAGATTCGAAAGGTCTCACGAGATCCAACACTTGATCCTAGAAGAAAGGCATATCTGATTCAAAATCTAATGACGAGGTTTGCTCCACTGATAAGTGATTACATGTTCTTTGCATTCATATTTTTTTAATTTCCATTAATGCCTGAATATATTCAATTGCAGCCGTTGGATTGCTGCTCAACAAAAATTACCTCATACAAGAACAGGAGAGAGCAATGATGGTGGAGGTTTACCAGGCTTCTCTCCATCATTTCGAGATCCGGAGAAGCAAATATTTGGCTGTGATCATTACAAACGAAACTGCAAACTTCTTGCTGCATGTTGTAACAAGCTGTTCACATGCCGGTTCTGTCATGATAAAGTTAGTGACCATACTATGGACAGGTAGAGCACTCATTAAATATAATTATAAAGTTCTGTCACCATACTTTTTTAGTTTTATCAGTAAAATGTGAAAATTTTGGCCACCGTACTTTCTTAGTTCTGTGGAAGTTTAAATTACTTTTACTTTTTTTTGCAAGTATTGAGGCATTATTTTCTCTTAATCTAAAATTAAGATTAGAGCAAAGGTATAAAGGAGGAAACTGTCTCACATTATTTATAAGATTGAGGATACAGACATCTCATTCTGAAATGCATGCTTCACACATATGCTGCTTTAATAGTGCCTACTTCAGTTTTTGTTCCTTAAGTATAAACCTGCATACTTGGGCTTAAATGCTGGAGGTCTGATCACATATTGCCCTCACAGCTTGTTATTGTTGGAAGCCTTGTGACATGAACATAGAATCATTAGACAGCCTGCTTGCTTATGTAATTGGATATTATATCAACTTGGTATTTAGTGCCTTCATAGAGTGGAAGAAAGAGAACATCGATTGACAATCATTTTCTAATTGGTATTTCCTGAGACTATGATAAGGTAATTGCATGTTTAGACATTGAAGATGGTTTAGTTTAAAAACTAAATCTATGGATGAGCATGCTTTTCCTGGTTGAAAGGATGTGTTGATTTGTAAGGACATTGTGTTGACTCCAGATGGGATATGTGGTGATTACTTGCAGACTGTTGGCTTCAGATTTGACTTAAATTTGAGAAACTGTTGTATAGCACTGTTAATTTTGTCGGTTTATTGGATTTGCAGGAAAGCAACTGCAGACATGATGTGTATGCGTTGTTTGAATGTCCAGCCTGTTGGCCCAACATGCCAAACACCCTCCTGCAACGGATTATCTATGGCGAAGTACTATTGCAGTATCTGCAAATTTTTCGATGACGAAAGGTAATCTTTCAACAAGATAATTCAATGTTATTTGTTTTGAGGATCTGACAGCTGATCCCCCTTAGCATACAAGAAGGCTATGTGCACGTGCACACACGAAAACACGCACAGCCTCTGTGTTATTAATATAGCACGGAGGTTTCTGTGCCACCAAATTAGCTTTTAGATACTTCCAATAGCATAGATTATGTTTAACGGAGCCGATCGTTAATTCGGATGTTCCATTATTGCAAACAATTTGATAGCATGGAGGGCTCCGTGCTATTAATAGTATTCTAGCCTAGTGTTCCACACACACACACACACACACACACACACACACACACACACACAAAAACATATATATATATATATATATTACTAGCGTAGGAGCTCAATTATATATGAGTCCGGCTACGGTGCTTTTAAAAGCACCAAGCACTTCGTGCTTATAAGTTTTCCACCGTTAGATCTAACCCTTTGACTAATTTCACCCCTTTGATCATACTATTCCACCAACCACCTACTAAACTCTAGGGAACCACTATCATCCTAACTACACATTCCTACATCCAAGGGCTAAAAACTCACGAGCACCAATGACTTTGTACTTTTACAAGCATAGGAGCTCAATTATATATATATATATATATATATATATATATATATATATATATATAGAGTAGAGCTTATATGTTTTTAAAAACACAAGCTCATCCATGCTTGTGAATTTTTTACCATTGGATTTGTATTGGGATTTGTGCTTTTTACTTTATCTCTCTCTTTAGTTGACTTTACAAAAGCACAAATCCCAATACAAATCCAATGGTAAAAAATTCACGAGCATGGATGGGCTTGTACTTTTAATAGTATATAAGCTCTACTCTCTCTCTCTCTCTCTCTCTCTCTCTCTATCTATATATATATATATATATATATATATATATATATATATATATATATATATATATATATATATATAGTAGGACTTGTGTGCTATTAGGAGTATGGAGGCCTTCGTGCTTCTAAGCCATTTTTGATGATTAAACTTTCGAATCGACGATTAGCTCCGTTAGACTTGATTTAGCGTATTTGAAGTATCTAGAAAATAATTTTTGTAGTTTTTCGATATCATTTACTTAATGATCGAAAGGATTTAAAATCAACGGCTGAAAATAAAAATTTCACAAAAAGTTATGATATAGCACAAAAAGTTATGATATAGCACAAAAATTTTCGATCAGAAATATTGATCTTGCTGCACATCTATGAGGCACGGATACTTCAAATTTCTCGTCGTACCCGTATCGGATACCGATACGCGCCCGATACGTGTCCGATACGGGAATGAAGTATCCAATATTTTTTAAAAATAAAAAAATATCAGATACACCTCGGATACGGGAGGGACACGGGGGGATACGGGGGAGATACGGCCAGATTCTTTTTTGGTCTAAAATGATCGGAATTGAAAATTTTTCAAAAAGTATGCATCCAAACCCATTGGAAATAAGGAAAAGAATGAGAAAAATGCAAATCTCTATTCAATTTGTCATTTTTTCTACTTTTTTGCACTTGAATGGTTGAAGGTGATCCTTCTCGTTCTATCTCCACACAGTATTAAGCTATAGTTCAGTCCTTTATCGTTTCTTTTTTACTTTTTTTTCATCTAATTTATCAACCTAAAACTAATCAATAAAGATCATAGAGAATATTTTTTTTCTTTTTCAATTAAATTGTTAGCATAATTTCTTTTATTATTGTTTTATATAATAGAACCTAATAAAACGTATATATATGTTGAATGACTAATTATCTAGTTTGTGCAACTAAATATCTATTCTTATCATTTGATCAAGTTGGATGATAGTTGGTTGATACTTTTTGAATTATTATTTCATACGATTGATTATCTTTTTTTATAAACAGATGTAAAACAATTATACAAGTTAATATACATCAAAATATATTCCTTAATATAATCCAGTTATCCTAATTGTCCTTAATATATCATTACATATAATCAACGTATATTTAAATATATTTAAAATAATATTTTATTTATGTATATTCCACGTATCGTATCCTAAAAGTTTTAGGAATTGCCGTATTACCGTATCCGTATCGTGTTGTATCCGTATCCCCGTATCCTTATTTGTGCAACGAAGTAAATTTCATCTGATGTGTACTAAGTTTTTTGAACTAGTACAAATTTATGCTCTTCAGAATCTCGTGTTTCAAAAAGTTTCACTTTATTTCAATAGGAAAAATTGCATGAGTTTCATTTTGCAACACCAGAAAAAGTTTCACTTATTGTTTTCTATCTTAATTTTTCTTATTGCATAATTACGTGAAACTTTAATAAAAAATTCTACTTAAACTTTAATAAAAAATTTCAAAACTTCAGGTTTGAAATTTAAGTCTTTTATCACTGTTTTTTATGGAATTTTTATTTTCTGCCGTTTATTTTGGTGCTATTTGCTCACTAGGTAAACGAAGTCAAAAAATTATAAAATTTGATTTCTAGATAGTTCTAGTAGCGTAGATCATGTCTAATGAAACCGATCGCCGAATCGGATGTCCCATAATTGAAAACAACTTAAACACAAAGGCCTCCC
>CM054936.1:16067224-16120586 GCA_029168755.2 Tillandsia fasciculata
ATTTGAATTATTTTATACCGTTGAACATACAAACATACCACATCGGCCGTTAAAATAGTCACTTTTGAGACCCTTTGATCATTTGGTAAATGGCATTGAAAAATAATGAAATTTGGTTTCTAAATAGTTTTAATTGTGTCGATCATGCCTAACGGAGCCGATCATTGAATCACATGTCCCATCATCGAAAATAATTTACAAGCACGAAAGCCTCTGTACTTTTGAAAGTACAGAAGACATACCTCTCTCTCTCTCTCTCTCTCTCTCTCTCTCTCTCTCTCTCTATATATATATATATATATATATATATATATATATATATATAGTAGGACTTGTGTGCTTTTAGAAGCACGGAGCCCTCCGTGCTCCCAAGTTGTTTTTAATGTTGGGAGCTCCGAATGGACGATTGGCTCCGTTAGATTTGATCTAGAATATTTGAAGTATCTAGAAATTAAATTTTGCGATTATTCGATATCATTTACCTAGTGATCGAGAGGGCTCAAAATCAACGGTTGAAAATAAAAATCTCACAAAATATGATGATACGATATTAAATTTTTAGATCAAAGATATTGATCTTGTTCTCTCTATATATAGTGTAAAGAATTTTCTATCAAAATTTTACGTGATTTGAATATTTCTACACCGTTAAATTTGCAAACGGCTCACCACAACTATTAAAATTGTTGATTATAAGCCAATTTGATCACTAGGCAAATGATATTGAAAATTCGCGGAATTTAATTTATAGATCAAGTTCAACGGAGCCGATCGTCCATTCGGAAGTCCCAACATCAAAAACAACTTGGGAGCATGGGAGCCTTCGTGCTTATAAAAGCACACAACCCTAGCTCTCTCTCTCTCTCTCTCTCTCTCTCTCTCTCTCTCTATATATATATATATATATATATATATATATATATATATATATATATATATAGTAGGATTAGTGTGCTATAAGAGCATCGAGGCCTACGAACTCCTAAGCCGTTTTCGTTGATGGAACTTCCGAATTGACGATCAGCTTTGTTAGACTTGATCTAGCACATTTGAAGTATCTAGAAAATAAATTTTGTTGTTTTTCTGATATTATTTACCTAGTGATCGAAATGACTAGAAATAGACGGCTAAAAATAAAAATCTTACAAGAAGTTATAATGTAGCACTAAAATTTTTGATAACATATATTGATCTTGTTGTAGATAGTATGAAGATTTTTTTATCAAAATTTCATCTTATTTAAATACTTCTACACTATTAAACATTTAAACGGCACACATCAACCATTAAAAATTGTTGATTTTGAACCCTTTCGATCAATAGGTAAATTATATAAAAAAACCGCAAAATTTATTTTCTAGTTGTTTCAAATACGTTAGATTAAGTCTAACGGAGCCGATCGTCGGTTTGGAAGTTCCATCATCGAAAATGGATTAGGAGCACGGAGGCCTCTGTGCTTCTAATAACACTAGTCCTACTCTCTCTCTCTCTCTATATATATATATAAAGAGAGAGAGAGAGAGAGAGAGAGTCCGGCTACTATATTATTAATAGTATCAAGCACTTGGTATTATCAGGTTTTCCGCCATTAGATCTATCCCTTTGACCATTTCTACCTCTTAGAGCATACTATTCCATCAACCACCCACTAAACCCTAGTATGATCACTATCATCCTAACCACACATTCTTTCATCCAAGGGCCAAAAACCTAATAGCACCAATAACTTGGTGTTATTAATAGTATAGTAGCCTAATTCTCTCTCTCTCTCTCTCTCTCTCTCTCTCTCTCTCTCTATATATATATATATATATATATATATATATATATATATATAGAGCTAGGCTGGAATACTATTAATAGTACCAAGTCATTGGTGCTATTAAGTTTTTAACCCTTGGATTAAAAAATGTGTGGTTGAGATAATAGTGGGCTCCTTGGGTTTAATAGGTGTCACGCCCCGAGTTTCAAAACAGCGGTAGATATTTTTTTTTTTTTTTTTTTTTAAATCAGAGTTCAAACTTTAACTCAGGACATGAGCAGACCGCCACATGCATAGAAAATCCTCTGTTCACACGGACAGAGTCTCCCCTATACATGTTCGGCTAGGCAAGTGCAGTGATACAATCAGAGAGCAACATAATCAACAGCTAAATCCAAAAACATAAAGCTCTACAACTAATACATCCACAACTATTCATGACATAATCCACAAATACTCCAACTCAAAAATACAGAGACAACTACGATCATGATACTGTAACTGAAAATACTAGCACTGGGCCATTGCGGCCAATAGCAGGGGACGACTCTAGCGCGACAGCTCACTGGATCGTCCCAATCTCCCAGCACCCGACTGACCTGAAAAACAGTCACCCAGGGGGTGTGAGATATATCGACAGTGTATCCCAGTGGGCACGACGGGCCGAGAAATAGCAAGTCGTACCTACCGGATACAATGATAAGCGGATAGCAAAAACAGGATATACTGAAAGCTGAAAGGTAAGATGCAGGTATAACATCCAAGCATGCTGTAACTGGCAAATCAGACAAGCAAGAGCTAATCATGCTATAGAGCAGAGCTAGTATGATAATCAATAATATCAATGCTGTAAACAGGGAATGCTGATAATCATGGAAGGGAAGCAGGGTAATCATGATTGTAATCGATCATGCTATAACTGATAAATTTGAAAAGCAGGAAATAATCATGCTATAACTGATAAATCTGACAAGCAGGAAATGATCATGCTATAAACAAAGCTGGTATATAACAATGCTGTAAACTAAAAGAGCTGAATAATAATAACTGTATGTACCCAATCAGTTCCGTCATCGGTCACGAGGACCTAGACCAATGCCAAAGCTGGCACGTTCGGCTGACATATAACCTGGCACCATCGGTGCACTCAGGGGCACACGTGTCGCCACTCTCGTCCACTATGTGCAGCCTGGGGCTCACGGGTCGCCACTATCGACCACTTTACCGGTAAAGAACGCGTTGTGGGGGATCAATCCCACGGCGTACGTGAAATGAGCAGCTAGTGCTATGGCGATCATAAGGCTGATGCTCAAGCTGAACAGTCGGCAATGAGCCAGATAATCCCTGTCGGGATGCTGAAAGCTGTAATAATCACGGATGCTGAAAGCTGTAATAATCTCGGATACTGTATAAACGAATCTGAACAACAGGAGCTGAATATTTGAGCTGTAACTGAAACTGAATAGCAGGACTGTACTCCCATTTTATCATGCAACGTAGAACAGGAAATGCTAATATAACCAGGCTGATAATCAAATAAACATGGCGTATGTCAAGCTGTATATATATATATAGATATACTAAATGCTGAACATGAAATCATATCGGGAACTGAACTGCAAAATCGATGCTACATAACAATGCACAATAAATGCTGGAATGAGAGTAAATAGAAAGGCTCAAGTATAGGCTCAGGGCTACACAAAAACAGGGGTCCGACCTACCACGGCACCCCATAGGGCCAACCTGATAAAGCCCGGACCGAAGATAAACCCACCTCAATGTAGATGATCACGGTGGCTGCTGGATGGGTCTCAAGCTGGCGGCTGACTGCTGGGGCCTGAATCATAATCACAGGTCAGAAAAGACTCTCACACATACCCAACCCACTGACACACTGTGTGCAGACAAGCTAAACGGGGAACTTCGCTGAAGTCCCGGAATTTTCCGAAATTTTTGGAAATCCGCCGATAGATCCACTATGATCCAATCTGTGCTGAACAGTAACCAAAACTCGTGAAACTTCACGTGCTGCCCAAGAATGTCTAACTTAAGACATTTAGGCCCTAACACCAGACTCTGGGTAATCCTGCACACCGGCAGTGCCATAACCACTGAAACACTTTCGGGAAGCTCACTTTGGCTCCGGAAGTTGTAAACGAGAAATTAAAATCACCGGGCTCTTTAGAACAGCACGGGAACAGCCACGGATACCTGGCATCACAAATTAATCACTGAAATTTCTCGAACTGCGTGATTAATGCCGTATCATCGATAAATCGACGATTTTGCCGATTTACGGTTCGGGATCCAATTCCCGCTCAACGAAAAGCATCGGACCTCCAACGAAAGTTTTAGAGATCATGTGTACACTGTACAAAGCAGCTAGTATGGTCACAATTGCATTTAGGCCCGCAGGATTTTACCAAATTGCATAAAAGAATGCAATTTCTTGCCTTTTTCACTTGCGTTTAATTTCGGAATGCTTTTAAACTGAACCGAGGCCACCAGTAGGTGGGCCTCGACGCACTGAATGCCGTGCTCACCATTTGGGAGCAATGCAGAGCCCGAGGACAACTTCGGGTCAATAATTTCTATATTTAAAGGCTCAAATTGCTAAATTTTACACATACACTAGACCAAATGCATTTTAAATGCAAGCATCGTGATCAGGGACTCCCAAATGTTCAGAGGCTCACCAACTAGGTGCCGCGGGGAAACCGGAGACATCGCCGGAACAAAATGGCTTGAAACCCAAGCTTTTAGAGCTCGATTTGCAAGATCTCTCCATCTACCCAGTCAATTGCTGAAGTAGAGTGAGCATCAAGCTCAGGAGGTTGAAAGGAGTCGAATGCTCACTTGCTAGATGATCAAAAACTAGGCTGAACCAATTTGGGCTCTCTCGGGCATTTCCCCGAACACATGGTGGGCATCAAAGCTTAATACACAACCTTGAAGGCATTAATGGTGGATCTCTATACAAAGGCTCTGGGTCTCATGCACAAGCACCTGTAGGTGCTACCCGACTCCACGAAGCTCGCTGGACTCATGGCCGGCGGCGAGAGGCGGCGGCGGCGCAAGTTCGGCCGGAGCAAGCACCCATAATGGTGAAGCCACAACCGAGCAGCATGGGTCTCATGCAAGGGCATCCTTGGGTCTCTCTCCACCAAAGGAAGACAACTGGAGCCTTGGCCGGCGACGAGGAGCGGCGCCGGCGCCGGAGCAAGGTGCTCGGCCGGAGCAAGGTTAGCCCGAAACTAGGGCTGGCTTGCGCGGGCTCAAGGATGGACCAAACCCAACCAAATTTCATGGAGGTGTTCCCTAGACCCTACAGAAAATTTCCATCATCTTGGTTCAAGGCCCGAGCCACCGGGTGCGGTGTACGGCCGCGGCGGAGCATTCATGCATTCCGGCGGGTGCAACTTCCCCGCCGGCGACCGGGAGCACCCCGAGGGTCGGGGCTCGGCTGGGAGGTTCACCAAGAGGTGAGGAAGGTGCTCAGGGGTCTAGTTTGCAAGAAAAACAAGGAGGAGGGAGAGCCTACCTTGATTGGATCCGAGGAAGAAGGAGATGGTGGCTCCGGCGGCGCGCGGCCACGACAGTGCATCGGACCACCACAGCTTGTCTTCTGGATGCTGCAGATGACCGCAGAGAGACCTGGGCACAAGTCTAGGAGCTTGGGTGCTTCTCTTCTCCCACAAACCTAGGATCAAGAAAGCTCCTTGATTCCTTTTGCTTTTCCGGCGACCAGGGGTGGTGGCCGGCGGCGCAGTAGCTCGGGATGGGTAGCAGAGGGATCGTGGGAGTCGTGGGTGCGGCTGCAGTTACAAGAACCAGGAGGCTAGGGTTCCTTCCTTGAACCCTAAGTTGCTTTAAATATAATTTGCACAAAATGCTAGTTAGCCCCCGAACTTGCATCCTTTACATCTAGGTCCCTCACTGTAGAACACAATCACGAAGAAGCCCCTCTAGCACAAGTTTGGAGCAATTTGACACATAAAATATAGGGTTTTTTGCAAAATATTGTGAATTTTTACATATTTCATGCTTTTCGAGACAACCGGGTTGTCAAACTGAAAAACGGACACCACCACGACGTCCGGCTCAATGAAATCTATAAAGTAGTGATTTTGGTTCGCTAAAATTGAGCTTCATAATTTTTAAAATCCATCTTATACTGTAAATTATATAGTTTGGCACGCTTTACGATGCTTTAGGCTCGTCAAATGCAAATTTTGTCAGCGCCACAGCGCTCAGAACGATGATGCCATTCAAATCGACTACCTGGATCGTCATATTCGGACTCCAGACGGTCGATCGGCCGATGTTGGCCGGCGAGGGAATCAAATCAGGGGCTACTATTCATTGGTACTATTCACTTAAGTCGCGGGTCCCACCCGTAACTTCGTTGATTTCTGGACAATCCGACCGTCGGATCGAAAATCAGTTTATATCATTTTCAATCGATTCGACGAGACGGTCGCACTGGCGATTTCAGATTTTTGAGATCAGACTCGGATATGAAAGGCAGAAATAGTGCTCCGAAAACTGTGCAATTTGCACACCGATATACAACCACATAGGTTTATTTTGCATTTCCTTATTCATATTGACATTTTAATTCTTCAAATTCAAATTTGAGTTTCTTGGGTACTACAATAGGTGGTTGGGAAATAGTAAAATCTAACGGGTGAAAATGATCAAAGAGGTTGATCTAAGGGTAGAAAACTTGATAGCACCAATAACTTGGTACTATTAATAGTATAGTAGCCGGTCTCTCTCTCTCTCTCTCTCTCTCTCTCTCTCTCTCTCTCTCTCTCTATATATATATATATATATATATATATATATATATATATATATATATATATATATATATATAGAGGTCTTCGGACTCATTAGTCGTTTTCAATTTTTCAATAATGGAGCTTCCAAATCAACGATCCATACCGTTATATATGATCTGGAGCATTTAAAGTATCTAGAAATAGAATTTCATAATTTTTTTTAATTTATAATAAAGTCCATCAAGTGGGTACGAAATGATTGTCAAAATTAAACGATCTTCTGAAAATAGGGGATAGGGTTTTTAAATTCAAGATCAGAGTTATTGATCTTGATTTATATAGTAAATAGAATTTTCTATAAAAATTTCAATCGATTTAGAATCTCCTACACTGTTCACTCGAAAATGCTCCATAACGGTCATTAAAAAAGTCAATTTTGAGGCTCTTCGATCGTAAGGTTTATGATGTCAAAAAATTATGAAATTCAGTTTCTAGAATGTTTAAATGCTATAAATTATGTTTAACAGTTTGAATCATCGATTTAGATGCTCTATTATCCAAAACGATTTACGAGTACGCAGGCGATTGTACTCATAATATTATAGTAGTTTGAGTACATAAATATATATCAAGGATTTAATTGCCGTGGCATGGGGCCGTGCCGAAAACTTACCGGCACGGTGCGTGCCGAGCCGTGCTGATGAGTGCCGGTCACAAAAAAAACATGCGTGCCGACACATAATGGCATGAAATATTTATTTTCTTTAGCAACAATTTTTTAATTGTTTATTATGTATCTTTATCAAATATTTTGAACTTTATTGAGAAAATTACTTAATAATTTAAAGGAAAAAGGGTTTTGAGTTGTGCCAACAGCACGGTGGCTGTATCATGCTGGTATCTTGTTGGCATGATACGGCACGGTGGATATGGCCCGTGCCGATGGGTACTTAAATCCTTGATATATATACGAGTTCGGCTCGGGTGCTTCTAATAGCACCAACCATTTGGTGCTATATATATATATATATATATATATATATATATATATATATATATATATATGTACGAGTTCGGCTGGGTGCTGCTAATAGCACCAAGCATTTAGGGCTATCAAGTTTTCCACCATTAGCTGGGGTGCTTCTAATAGCACCAAGCATTCGGTGCTATCAAGTTTTCCACCATTAGATCAACCTATCTAACCATTTTCACCCTTTAGATCATGCATTTATGCTGGATCACTTGGTCATGTACAAAGAGGCTGCATGCTCTACGATATATGCTTATTTGGTCACTTAATTTATCATGTTCTTCAATACTTGGAGCCAATCGTTGCAGAGTCTTGTATAGCCCCCACATAACCTCTTTATCTTGCTCAATATTTGTATTGAGTAAAAGTATGCGGGATTCAAATAAAAACATGCAATGGGCGATGGAGTTGACATTCCCACCTCTTACCAATTATTTTAAAAACTTCATTATATTTTTCCTCCTCATTGAATGATTTTGCAATGGCTTTCTTTGCTCTATTCATGGCCTCATAGATGTATCCCGATTGAAGGTCGCTTCTCATCATCAACTAATCGTAGAACACGAACAATTGGACCAAAAATTTTAGAAGTATATATTATGTTGGTCCAAAACATGGGCATCATTACTATGCTAGTAATTCTTTTGCCTAGTTGCTGCTGTGCCCATTTGTGCTTGGTCAAATCTTCGGATGTAAACATCTTCCTCAAGTTATTTTTCTGTTGGTGTAAGCGTTGAAGGGTGAGAAAAGCAGTGGCACATCTTGTTATGCCAGGTCTAAGCAACTCGTTATGGCTCGTGAAACGTCTCATTATATTTGCCACACCTGTGCAATTATAAACATAGCTATTCAAAGTCACGACTCTTTGTATGGTCCTATGCACTATAGGCATCTTTCCGATATCCTCGAGCATCAAATCAATGCAATGGGCGGCACATGGAGTCCAAAACAAATTTGGTCTCTTAGCTTCTAACAATCTCCCTAAGAAAAAATTGAATGGGAAAAAGATTATAATTATTAGTTATATAAATATTACACAGTATAAAATATTTATAAGTTAAAAATTGTAAGAGAGAGAAACTTACCAACTACTATGTTAGCCCATTCATTATCAGGAACAACTTGTACAATATTTACTTCCCCAATAGTGTCTATCATATTATCCAATAATTCAAACATTCTTTCCCCATTTTTAACATAATTAAAAGTATCAAAAGATCCAAGAAATATCATATACCCATTGGAGAGTCCATAAAAAAATTTATTTGGGGTTTTTCTCTCCTATCCTTCCATGCAGCTGACATTAAAGAGCAACCAATCCTCGCCCATTCCTCCTTATGAGACTTTAAAACATTTCTTGTCCTTGCAGCCTCCTTCAAAAAAAGAACTTATAACTCATATGCAGGCGATGGTAGTATCATAGCACAACCATATTGCCCAATAGACTCAATTGCCACTTGGAAACTATCATAATTAACGACATTAAAAGGTATCCCAATATCGTACATCCATCAGGCAAAGTCTTTACAAGCTTTCTCTCTCAACTTTTTTTAACATGCATTATTTATTGTCGTTTGCTTTAGCTTTCCTTCCTTTCTTTCTTGAACCACCTTCATGTCACGAGCGAAATACACATCTATAGGATCCTTTTGACTACATTTTTTTTGCTATTGACTTGCTACTTCCAACACTTACACTACTTTGACATCTTTTTCCAAGAGATTTAATTTCTCTAGTATCATCTTCATCCTCGTCATCACCATACTCTATACTTCATCAAACTCAGGCATCAAAGGATTTCCCTCCTTTGTTGCTTCTTTCTTAACCTTAAAAGTCCTTAGTTTCCTCGCGGACATGAGCCGAACATCTTGGGCATCCTTTTGCGTTTCAAAAGCTGCCAATAATATGTTGTTTGGCTCTATAAATGTCTCTTTTTGTTATTTTTTCACAAAAATTACACATCACATTATTTCTATTGTTGGGATCCTTTAAACGTGCATATTTCCTTGTAAGATCCTTTTTTGCATCCTTCATGATCTATTCAATCAAGCTACAACAATGAAATAGAAGTCAACAAAAATGAAAGAACAACAAGTTACGAATAATATTTTAAGATTAGAAATATTAAATGTCTGAAAAGATCTAAGAGAAGAATCAGACAAAGAATGAAAAAAGGAATCAACAAATATACAATTGAAACAAAGAGAGTAAAAACATATGGGAAAAAAATAGAAAAACCGCATAAATACATCAAATCCCATAAGAAAATAATTAAGAAAAGGTTTAAAAGAGTAGATTTGGGAGTATAGAGGCAATACTTACTTTCGTGTTGCTGCTGCTGCTGCTACTGCTTGTTTCTGCTGATGCTGCCTGCTTGCTACCATTGCTATTCTCCTCTGCTGCTTGATTCCGTTGCTTTGCCGTTGCTTCAAGCTGCTACTGCAGCTGTTAGGGATGTTTGACAGAGATGGGATGTGGGAGAACATGAGAGAGAGGGGAGCGGCTGATTTTTTAGAGTTTTTTTTGGGTTACTTTTAGAATTTCTTTAAATATCTTAACGGGTTAAAGTACATTAATCAAACCCATAACCCGAGAACCTGAAAACTTGAACCCAAAATCCTTCTATACTTAAATATTGTGAGGCCTTGCCTGAGGTGCGCGGAAGCGAGGCCTTGCGCCTTGCCTAAGACACGCGCCTCAGCAATAACGTTGCGAGACTAGGCGCGCGCCTTGGAGCCTAGCACGCGCCTTAGCAACAGCGTTGCACCACACTATTGGTGAGGTGTGCGCCTCGCTCCTAGGTGCCAGGGCATGTGCCTCAGGCGCGCCTTTTCAAACACTGTATGTCTCTAATGCTTTTGAAAGCACTGAGGCCTCCGTGCTTGTAAGTTGTTTTCGATGATGTGACATTTGATTCGCCGATCGGCTCTGTTAGGCATGATTTACGTTATTAGAATTATTTAGAAACTAAATTTCATAATTTTTCAACATTATTTACCAAGTGATTAAAGAGTCTTAAAAAATAATTATTTTAATGGCCGATGTGATATGTTTATAAGTTCAACGGTGTAGAACAATTCAAATTAGGTAAAATTTTAATAGAAAATTTTACTTACCATTAAGAGTAAGATTAATACTTCTGATTTGAAATTTGTCTTTTATTACTGTTTTTATGGGGTTTTTATTTTTAACCGTTCATTTTGAGGCTACTTATTTACTAGACAAAGGAAGTCAAAAAATTATGAAATTTGGTTTTAGATAGTTTCAACACTGTAGATCATGTCTAATGAAACCGATCGCCAAATCGGAGGCCTTATCATCGAAAAGATGAAAACAACTAACAAGCACGAATGCCTCCGTACTTTCAAAAGCATAGTCTAGCTTTCCCTCTCTCCCTCTCTCTCTAGCAACAAATTATAAACAAATTGATTTGGGCGATTCTACTTTCAAACCAGGTTGAACAATCTGTTTGATTGTAAACTAATCAACTTTGGGATCCATAGCGTTCGTTTCAACAGTTAATACAAAAAGTGTTGTTGCATATATTTAGGTTTAAGACTTGGCACATTTCTTAAGGGCTCGTTTGGTTCGAGGATAAAGCGGGGATAATAAAGTTATCCCTGCTATTCCGCCAAACGAGATGATTTTTGATCAGAATATTTTTATCTTGGTCAAACCTTGCTATTCTTGGTTATTCCGGAATAATTAGGATAAACTATTCCACCCTTTAGGTGGAATAGTGCTATTTCAAGATTTAATTTCAACCTTTATTAAGATTATAAATTAACTTAAAGTAAATTATATAGACATGATATATTACATATTATAATAAATTATTTTATTATAAAAATGATTAATTATATTATATTAGTATATATTATTTTGTACTTAAATGCTATAATAAATTATACTTAAATTTATAATAAATTATTTTTATTAAATTTAAGTTAAAGTAGAATTTGAAAAACAATTATTTTTATAATAATTTTTTTATTAAATCATATTTTATAATAAATTATTTTTATTAAATTATATTTTATATCAAATTCAACAATTACTTTTTTTTTTTACTATTCTCTACTATTCCATAAAATTAACCAAATGCAATTTCAATTATTCCGGGGAATAACAACATTGCAAAGCAAACACAATTTTACTTTTATTTATGACTATTCCAAAATATTAAGTTATTCCAGGTATAAAAAATTTTATCCCACTGCTCGTTATTCCTGAAAGTCCTAAGGCTATGTTTGGTATGGGAATAAATTGGGGACAACAAAATTTATCCTGCTATTTCGCCAAACGCTTTTAAAAAATGGTCTGGGCAACTATTCCGGTCAAAATGGGTTATTCTAGGTAATTCTAGACTTGGGAGCAACTAATCCACCTTTTTAGTTGAATAAGGCTATTCTCATGCTTGTATCTAGCTAATTAAAAGTAAAGAAAGATATAATCATGCTTATACTTAACGAAATAAAATAAATATAATAATAATAAATAATAAAAATAATAATAAAATTTATTTTATTTTTAATATAGAATAATAATAATAATAATAATAGTAATAATGATATCTATTATTGTTATTGTTGTTAGTAGCAGAAGTACTACTATTATTATTATAAATTAAATAGCATGTATTATAACATATAATATGTTAAAATATATTATTTTGCATTGTTTATATATATATATATATATATATATATATTTCATTATTTTTTACTATCCTTGAGATACCTACCAAATACATATTTAGCTATTCTTAAGAATAAAAGAATCTTTAACCAAACACAAATTTGAACTTATTATTGTATATCCCAGAATAACTAATTATCTCAAGAAGGAAAAAATTTATTCCTAAGAACGTTAACCCCCAACATAGCCTGAAGGAATACCATAAGTTTTCTTTATAAAGAAATCTGTGAAAACTAGTTTTATTATTGCCTAAGCATTATAAATGAGAGTGTTCACATTACACAAACTTCTATAGAATCCATCATTTTGTTCTTTTGGCGGTACGGATCAAGAGCATTACATGGTATGTATTAAAGCATGGGTAGCGGGAAAGAGAGTGAGAGGGAGGGGGAATCAATCATCAACAAGAGGCAGAGCTTCTATTTGCATTATGCTGTAAAAGATTAAATGCTGGACTTCTTATCATTTCAGGAGTGTATACCACTGTCCGTCTTGTAATTTGTGTCGCCTTGGAAAAGGACTCGGTATTGACTTCTTCCATTGCATGACTTGCAATTGTTGCTTGGGAATGAAGTTAGTGGAACACAAATGCCGGGAGAAGAGTTTAGAGACAAACTGTCCCATTTGTTGTGATTTTCTGTTTACATCAAGTGCGGCAGTAAGAGCTCTACCCTGTGGCCATTTCATGCATTCCGCATGTTTTCAGGTATATTCTCTTCCATGAGATCTGAGAACAACTGGATATGTTCTATTTACTCTCTCTGTCCCTGTTACATAACCTCTTTCTTTCTTCTTTTTATGGCTAATAAGACGGTTTAAAGAGTTGGTTGTAGGATTTAGATATTTGCTAACTATTTCGATCATTTTGCAGGCATACACTTGTAGTCACTATACCTGTCCAATTTGTAGCAAATCCTTGGGAGATATGGCGGTAAGAGACATTACTTTTCATACCCTTATGCAAGTAAAGTTTCTGTTGTTTCTTCCATGTTATGTAGTAATTAAAAAACTTTTAGCATACTATATGATATTGCACATATTTGATACCTAACTAGAAAAAGATATCAAAGTGAATTTTGTTTCTAAGTGTTTATCAGCTACTGAGCTACTGATCCTTTCATGTGCATTTTTTGAACAATTTGTGTTGAATTTGAGATTGCATTCATCTGATATACACTAAATAGATTTGACATACTTTTTGCATATTGAGATTTTGATGTTCATTAGTTGACATGGGTGGCCTCTCTGTTTTTTATTAATATCAATACAAGATCTATAGTCTTATTTGGCAACTTATATTTCAGCTTCGACTTTTCATTACCCCTGCCCTATGCTAATTGAAGTGGTTTTTAATTCTTGATTTGGTTTAGTTTTTGAGCCTATTATAATTACTAGTTTAGAGGTTCAGCTTGAGCTTGTGTTGCCTACTAATGCTGTGTGCCAGCTCAGTCTTTTAATTTCATCGATGTTACTTGCGGGGCCCTGGTTTTGGTTAGCTCAGCTGAATTTATGTTGTAGCTGTAAAGCTTGAATAGTTTTGGTGGAGACGCATGCCGAGAATTTTGAGCAAAACGAAAAAAGCTAGAGTCTACACCCTGATTCAACTCAAAATCACGTGTTAGGCATATATGAGCTTGTGCTTTAAGTTGTCAGTTCAGGATGAGGGCTAATCTTTTCCCCTTTTCCCTGTGTGCTGCATCCTGCTGTCTTCAGAATCAATCTTGAGCCCAGACTGGCTCTAGGTTCTGTTGGGCTCTACCCTTTATTAGTTTCAAACTTCGTTTACTATATTTTTCCATATTTTGCTGATAGCTTTTGAGGAGAATTTGCCTCTATATTTAATAGTTGATCAATTGCTACTAAAGGCAATTACTAAGTTAACTACAGAGATATCTCTTTTGGAAAACCAGTTTTGGTGTGTATGGTTTTTTTATCAGCCTATGGAAACCTGTGCCCTGGAATAAAAGTTGGAATTGCAAACAGCAAGACTATTATTGCTGTAGGAGGGTGAGTGGTGACATCTCTGCAAGCTGCCTCAAAATGGCTTTTCTGACTCTATTTCTTTCTTTATATATAAATGATCCAAAATGAATAGGTATGGAAGCTATGATTGTAAACCATGATCATGCTAGCTTGTCTTCTTTGGAACTTGGGACATAGCCTGCCCTAGATGTGATAATGACTAGGAGGTTTCCAAAGGCATGTTTCAAGCTTGTTGTTGAGGTGGGCATTATTCTTTACAAGAATTATTGTAATAGGATAATGGTTGGGAACATTTGAAAGGCATTTTGCTGTTTAGGCTTCCTAGGTTTAGACAAGGCCTTATCTCCAGTCGAGTCGATCTCAACGTGTAAAGGTTTTCTTAAGTCGTATGATTTAATGTTGTTTTAAAATTTCACAGGAACATAGTCAAATGAATATGCTAGTCTTTTCTATGGATGAACTCATGAAACCTGCCCTTAGTTTTCCTGTACCCTAGTTGAGCTATGGTGCTTAGTACCAAAATATATTGACTTGGATCTGCTTGAAACTTATCTGTTGGCTTGGAGCAAGTTTCTCAGTTGCTTCAGTGGTGTACTGCGAAAGACGAGACCTACCTTTTATTTTTCCAAACAACCTTCTGGATGCCCTGCTTCTGTGTCCTTTACCATTTGTCATGGTCCCAAGGGTCTTTTTCCATGAGAAGACTCATACAAGATCTAATTTTCTTTTTGGACAAAATTAGTTATATTCCTTCAAGATGCTCTTTGCGAAGTTCATTTTTTAGTTATATGAAACAACCATTGTTTTCCAATAGCTTTAGCTACTAGAGAGATGTTGACTCGAATTAAATAGGAGGAAATCAATAATGCTAGAAGCCTAGTGGGACTCGAACTTAGGATCTTCTGCTCTAATATCATGTTAAATTATAGAAAACAACCGTTGTTCACCAATAGCTTAAGCTACTAAAGAAAGATGTTTTTATATTTTATATTCTATATTCATGATATTTTGCAATGCTTACACCTCCGAGAATCCTTGACAGGGAATCAAATTCACTATCGAGCCATTCCTTAACGAATAACTTCACCTTGGTTGTGTTCATTGCGTTTGTTTTTGGAGATGGTTGTAGTGAGCTCAAAAAAAATAATCTCTTCAATTCGTAGCCCTCTAGGGGCTTAAGATAACAAGTTGTTCTTGAGATCCTGCTATTGCAGACGCTAGCCACTTCCAGAAACATATTAGAAATCACTTAATTCCCTGTGAAACATATTTGAATATTTTTTGCCTCTTCTTAAATGGTTCAAAGAACTCACTCGTGAACCTACATAAATAAGATTCACAATTTTGTCTTCTCTGGGTATATAGATATGTGCTTCTATCTTGTAATTTAGATGGCTTATAGCTTGTTATGGGATCAATGGATATTACAAGTCTTATCATGTATGCTAACATTGTCTGATCTTATACAAGAGAACCCATTTAGTTGCCAGATGCTTTTCCTTTTTCTGGTGCCTATTGAGACAAAAAGGTGTATTTGGACAATCTTCAGGTTTACTTTGGCATGCTTGATGCCCTGCTTGCTGCTGAAGAACTTCCTGAGGAATACAGGGACCGGTGCCAGGTGCATTTTCCTCTTGCAATCAAACTACATCTCCTTTTATTATTGAAGTGATTGCTAATTGATTAAAGAATTGGTGCAGGATATACTGTGCAACGACTGTAACAAGAGTGGTTTATCTCGATTCCACTGGCTATACCACAAATGCAGCTTTTGTGGCTCATACAATACCAGAATGATCAAGACCGACACGACCATTTGCTCCACGTCGAATCGGTGAAGGTTTTTTGCTTTGGTTTTCTTCAATTTTTGTTGTCTAGTTTGTACATACATTCTTGCAACCAACTTTTATGTAGCAACACTGTTACACCTGTGCTCAAATCAGTTCATAGCAAATTCATATTCTTGCACAAACCCTCTTCGTCCCATTACTATTGAAGTTACACCACATCTGGCCGATCGGCGTTGTATATTTTTCATATAGCAAGCAATTGCTTTTAAGTATGTGACAATGCAAAAAAGGTTAGGTTTATCGGTCATGTAACGCAAGAATCATCATGAGCCGTCTTCTATGCTGAGTATGTGCAAGAATTTGGTATTTTGACAACACATCATGGACTGTTCCTTTCGGTTGCACGACCGCTATGGTTATTGTCTAATTGATTAATCTTTCGTTTGAAGTTTGTTAAATTTGTCGCGTGTTTGAACCATTACATTTCCTAGACTTTCAAACACACAATTTGGGTTGGGTAGCTTGCAAAATAGCTGCTGATTATTCATTGGCGACGCTTTTCACCTTTCATTTGTGTTGGAGCTTGAATGCTTTTGTTCTTCACCAGTGAATTCGATTTATCGTCTGCGTAGGCGATTAAATGCGCTAGTAAAATTTATTTGGACAAATGTTCTTCTGGTGCTGGAGCTGTGAATGTAGTTCTCTCTTGTTCCACTACGATACATAATTGGACGGTACAATCCAAATAGTTCGGATTATGTTTTTATTGGGCCTCTCTGTACCTTACTACTAGACTTGGTCGATTTTGAGTTGTAAATTTCTTATCTTAGCTGCTATTTTATGTAGTGTTTTCTCTAAAATCAGCGTGCTTTTTTGTTCTTCATGTTTTGTTATTATCACAAGTTGTATTAGATTGAACCAACCATTGGATGGATTTTTGTGCTCAATTCTTGTTATTGATTGTTACTACGCAAAAAAAAAAAAGAAAAAAAGAAAAAAAAGAAAAAGAAAAACAAAACAAAAGACAAGTTACTAGAACAAAATGCAGTAATTTCTCCTTCATTTGAACTTAGTACCCTTCAAATGCTGGCTTTTTGTCCGGTATGATAGAGATTTCATTAAGATTACTAAATATTTCAATGTTTCGCATGCAGACACATACACAAAGTGGGTCAAATATAAAAAGAAAAACCCGAGTATTTAGTGTTGTAGAATGAAATACTCATTTAATATGGGTATTTATGTAGAATGAAGAGTTTTTTTTTTTGTTGTTATTGTAATTTTGGAATACAGATCTAGTCCTCGTATAGTATAGTGCTAAAAGCCTTTATTTGTTAGAATAATATATTTGACTTAGGAGCTGATTTATTAAATCAATTATGTCATTAGAAAAAAATGTAACATAGATCTTCATTTTGTTTGACCGAGCGAAAGAGACGTGCGGGGCAAAGTTTCCGTGCATTTAAACATCATCGCATCATCTGGGAGCAGTTAAGGAATGGACCAAATCCTGTTACAAAGGTTTCTGCCGTGACAGTGAGTGTTTTTGCGCTCCGGAGAAAAAGAATAGATGGCCGATCTTGTTTTCTAAAGTTAATCAATTGCTTCACTTTTACTTTGTTTATTCGGAAAAGTGCAATCTAGAAGGAATTTTTTTTTTTTTATTTTTTTATTTTAACGTAATCTAAATGGGAAGAGCTACACTAATTTAAGTTTTTATTTAGTCACAGCTGAAGTAGAAAGATGCAGAACATTGCCTGACGTGTCACTCACAACAGAGCAGCAGCAGCCGAGCAAATGCTACACGCCGGAAGATTCTATCATTTTCCCAGCTAATTTAATTTAGCCGCATGAAGGCCCCCTCCACTACATGAACGCCGTTGATCTGAAATATAGCCCTCTTGAGAATTACATTTTATTGTTTTGAGTAGGGGTGTCAGTGAGCCCTGCGATCGGGTTGTGTTCGGCTCGTTTAATAAATGAGCCAAACACGAATGAGCCAAACACGAACTGACTCATTTAAATATCGAGCTAAAAAATTCGGCTCGTGTTCGGTTCGTTTATTAACGAATCGAATACGAGTTGACTCGCGAATAATAAATTTGATTTTTATTTCTACTATTAGATGAAAAATTAAATGAAAATTAAAAAATTAAACTTTTAATCTAATAATTAAAATATACAAAAAATTGATGACCTAAAATCTAAATAGAAAATATATATATATATATATATATATATATATATATATATATATATATATATATATATATGCATATTTGAAAAATTCGGCTGGTATTCGGTTCGTTTACTAAACGAGCGATTCGATATCGAGCTTATTTTGAGCCGACCATGAGCTGACTCGCGAGGATTGCCACCCCTAGTTTTGAGTGACACCTCTTTAACTTAAACTTTTTTTGAATATTTTTGAATTTACTAATTTTTAGCAAATAAATTGGAGATTTTATCAGCGGCACCATCGTTGCTTCCATCAAATTTAATAATAATTATTATTATTATTAATCACTATGGGACGAAAAATTAACCTCTATTCGTTACATAACTATTAAATTTAACAAAACTATCAATTTAATGAAATAACTCGAATTTAAAAACAGAGACGTGGAGGAGCATCGATCAGTCAAAAAATTAAGTCTTTTTTGATTTTTTTTTTTTTTTTTTTGGATTTTCGAAGTTTTAATTTTAACATTTTTGAGACTTTTAATAAATTTCTTTTGGATTACTTTACTTTATTTCTAATACTGAAAAAAGCCCACAAAGTGTTGTCTAAAACCCTTATGGGTTTATCTAAAAAACTATCTTAATTTAAAAATTAAAAGTTAGCAAAAATAATTTGACCTTAAGTTCAAAAACTAAAAATTTATCAAAAGAACTATTTTAATTTCTGCTTTTGTAAATTTCTTAATATGAATTGGATTTTTTAATTGACGGTTCGAAAAAGAATGCTATGGATAAAATTGGGGTTCCATCTCCCAGCTATTTTTTGGTGTACACCTAGCATTTTCTTGTGAGATTTTTTTGCAATTAGTTCTCTAATAATTTTTTTTTAATAAATAATTTTTTAAAATTTATATTTATAAAATTGATTCTGTTTCTACCGCCACACAAACAACATAAATGGGAATATTTAATTTGAACACTATTAATCATTCACTGCGATTAATCATTCTGATTTACCGTGTTTAAACAAATTCCCGCTTTTACCACCTACTATTCTCTTTCCGTTTATCAAATTTTTAAAAATTACTTCAAACATAAATTTTTCATTCTCGTTTTGTCTCCTTCTTTTCTCCTTCTTTTTTCGTTTATCAAATTTTAAAAAATTACTTCAAATATGAATTTTTTTATTTCTGTCTGGCCTCCTCCTCCTCTTCTCTTTCTCTTTTCATCCATCAAATCTCAAAAAATTACCGACTTTACCTTCTCCTCTTCTTTTTCTCTTTCTGTCCAATAATTTCTTAAAAATTATTTATATACAGATTTTTCATATCCGCTTTATTTCCTCCTCTTTTCATTCTCTATCAAATTCTAAATATTATTTCAAACACGATAAATAATTTACTATATTTAAACACATTTTTTTTTTTTTTTTTTTTTTTTTTGTATTCAACTTAAACACAAAGCGATTTCATGATGGTTATGTGAAGCTCTCATGACAAAAATAAAATTAATTTTATAAATATAAATTTTAAAATATTATTTGTAAATTACAAAAATATAAAAAAACCCTTTTCTTGTTATAATTCAGGCCCCACTTTATTCGACCAATGAGCTGTGTATACATCATAAGCGGTTTTAAGTATTCTCCAATATGGTATGACCCTAATGAAAGACCTATTTTATTACATAGAGTAAAAAGCACTTTTCTCTCTCTATATATATATTCTATTTTAGGTTGTACTTAAATTGTCATGTCCCCAAATTAAACAAACCACTAATTAATTCGGGGCGCATATATTTATTTATTTGTTTATGTTATGTTATGTTATGGTATGGACTTTTTTTAAGCAGGGCCATCCAATATCCAATATCCAATATCCAAAATTCACTCTTCTTTCTTTTGCTTAATTAATAATGTCATTTGTTCTGCATCATCATTGCTTTGAAATGCCTTGGCCCACATTAATTACGTAGATCATCGGCACAAGCTTTGAACGTATCCTAAAAAGTGAGTGAGATATCACCGCAATTACTTTGAAAATGTATTATATAATAATTAAACGGTGATCTAGTGAATAGAATCATCTGCAGTTAATTAATAATACAATAATTTATGTCTCTTTTTTTCTCTTCGGGTGCGAAATTCGACCCTTTGAGTGGGCCTTTCTTTTGATTTGGAAGATCTTCAAAAGTTGGCATCCTAATCCTCTTTGATCTTCCTTTCTCCGAAAAGCGGAAATATATATATAAAAGCATGATTAAGGGCTTATTTATATAATACTAAAGCATTAATCGAATCTCATATTGGTTGGTGAGGATATACTTCAGCGAGAAAAGGTTAAAATTTGACCTAAGGAGCTATAGGTGCTCTTCGTAGATTAATTGACAAAGTCCAAATTAAGTGAATGTCCTAGTACGTACCTTTTCATTTTGTGGCAATTAAGTAAAGCAAGAGCTTTGCATATCTCTATATAAAGATAGGGTTACAAGTGTGATAAATGTTGATACTGTCGGATCATTGACGCTAATCATTAATTTCAAAAGCTCGAGTTATTAGAGATATACAACCAATTCACTTAAAGCGTACAGACACAGCGCCTACGGATTTCGATCAGAATCAACCCATATGGACGTTGGGTTTATTGTTGGGTCTCTTGCCGTTAGGTCTATTGTGGACTGCAGCCCCATTCAACTTATTAAGCGTACAGACACAGCGCCCACGGATCTCGATCGGACTCAATCCATCTGGACGTTGGGTCTATTGTTGGGCCTCTTGCCGTTAGGTCTATTGTGGACCGCAGCCCCACTCAACTTATTAGACTCACCCAACTCAACTTATTAGTCTTCTGGGACTATTATCACGAAATAAAAAGTTGAACCTATTTAATTTCATAAATAAATAGACAACAGACAATGCATGTTGTTGTGAAATTCTCCAATCTTATTTTAAGCTAGAATTAAAATAATTAAGTCATGATAGAACTAGCTTGCATGAAATATCAAATATTAATTGAAGTTTTGTGAACCCATTTCTTCATTTTTGCCCCCCAAAATTTACATTATAGCACCACTTTGAAAGCGACATGATAATTAAAATCACTATTAAATTCCATGCATATATGAGCCCGCTCAATTAAAGGTATATATATGCATGCACGTAGACCCACCCCTCAACTAAAACCACCACCCCTTGACTTTTCTTGTTGACACAGGTTTACTTTTGAATTTTTCAAATTGTGTACTGATTTAAATCAATTAAATTAGTTTTTTCCTTTTTTTAAAAAAAAATAAAATAAAAAATTCATAGCTGATTCTATCAAGTTTAATGACTTTATTGCTTATTAGTAAATAAAATTCAATAGCTTATTGAACAATTACATACAAATATTTCAGATTAGCTAAGTAGAATAATTCAATTACAAAAATAAACTCTTTGGTTGTTTAAAAGGTAGGGGTTAATTTTTTAGCTCAATTAATTATTCTAGTAATTAATTAATTTTTAAAAAATGTTAAATTCAATGGCTCTATTAGCAAAATAATGAAATATATGAGAGAATTTGTCTATGGATTTCTCAAAAAATAAATAATTATTTCACTTAAATCACCAATCTAAAAATTTCGAAAGTTATCATGTGCCAAAAGAAAAAAAATTAAGATGATAATTTCAGAATGGCTGTACATAATTGAGGGGTCTTCATACCTTAATTGGATGAAGTCACGGAATTTTTCCTTTTATCATTTTTGCTTCCAAATTAGTGTCACCCTAATTATTATTATTATTATTTATTTATTTATTTATTTATTTATTTTTTAAGTAGTATGCTATCTGATTTATTTATTTTTTAAAAATAAGTTTAGTTAAATATCTCATATACCAACTATCAAGTTTTTAGTCAAATACGATAGGTATGGTCGGTATGTGTAGTCTCAAATGTAGATTTATAGGAAGCCTCCTCATGTAACTTTTATTCCCACATGGTAATATCTATATATATATATATAATATATATATATATATATATATATATATATATATATATAAAATTCAATGAAGTTTATTCTTTATTTTTTAGTTTTAATTGTTCACCATGATTTTTTATTTTTTAAAAAATAGAAAACATAAAAATAGCAAACAAAAACAAAGTGAATATGAACAAACCATTCAGCAGGCTATGCTAGGTTGATATATATTTTTTGCTATTGTACTTGTCAGCTATGTACTGGGCAACCGGGCTAAACAGGCCCATAGAGAATTTACTAGTGATAGTGTAGTGGGTGGTTGAGCAGGGAAACATATATGCTATGCTAGGCATTATGCAACTAATTAAACTCTTTGCGATAGGTCCGGGGTTGAGCTTAATTGATATCTGGAAGGATGATTAATTAAGTGTTCATTCTGGACTTCTTTTTTTTTTTTTTTGAAATAACCCTCCTAATTTTCAAAATTTACGAAATGACCATTTCATTTTTTTTTTTTTTTTTTTTTTTTTGTAAAATAACCCTACTTTCGCCATGCGGGCGCCACGTTGGGTGTTGACCTTTAAGGCACCGAGCGACTCAGCGCTTTCACAAAAATTCTGTGAAGCGCTGAGTCGCTCGGCGCTGAGTCGCTCGGCACCTTCAGTGTGGTTGGTGACTTTTCCTGAAAATTGGCCAAGTCCTCAGGATGCGTTTGTAATGTTGTACTAAAGGTGCTGAGTTGCTCAGCGCCTTTAGCGTTAAACAATACAGGCGCCGAGCGACTCAGCGCCTTTAGCGCTTTACACTAAAGCCGCCGAGCAACTCAGCGCCTTTTGTGTAAAACACTGAAGGCGTTGAGTTGCTCGGCGCCTTTTGTGTAAAACACTAAAGGCGCCGAGCGACTCAGCGCCATTAGTGTTTTACACTAAAGGCGCCGAGTCGCTCAGCGCCTTCGTTTTGACTACAACCCCCGCACGGGATAAAGTGCCCTCACTTTCCCCTTTTCCAATCCGACTTCCCCTCTCCACCTCTCTCCCTCTCCCGCAGCACAGTGCCGAAGCACATTGTCGCTTCCAATTCGACTTCCCCTCTCCACCTCTCTCCCTCTCCCGCAGCACAGTGCCGAAGCACATTGTCGCCGTTGCCGTCGCCGAAGCCCATTGTCGCCGTCGTCGTCGCCATCGCCCATTATCGCCGTTGCTGTCGACGAAGCCACTATCGCCGTCGCCGAAGCCCGCGGTTGCCGTTGCCGTCGCCGTCTCTCTCGCTCTCTAGATCTCACTGTAAGCTTCCTCTCCCCTCCCCTCTCCCTCCCTTCCTTTCTCTCTCCCTCTCTCTCTCACTGTGAGGCGGAGCTCTCACACTGAGTCTCACTATGAGAGTTCTCTCCCTCTCTCCCTCTCTCTCTCACTCTCGCTCTCTTTCTCTCTTACTGTGAGAGTTCTCTCACAGTGAGGGCCTCACTGTGAGTTTCTCACAGTGAGGACTGTGTCTCTCACAGTGAGGGATCTCTCACTGTGAGAGTTCTCTCACAGTGAGTGCTACTGTGAAAGAACTCTCACAGTGAGAGATTCCTCACTGTGAGTGAGGGATCTCTCACTGTGAGATAGATCTCACAGTGAGGTTTCACTGTCACCTTTAGCACTGTCCGCGCGAGATTTTACAGTGAGAGGTTTCACTGTCGGTCTCCGACTGTGAAGTTAAAATTAGTATTTTGAAGTAGTTAATTTTATTTTGTAGTTGAAATGGCTAATCGTCGCATGTCCCTAAGTGTTCATTGGGATGGATAGTTAGTTATCGATGAGAATGGTTCAAAATATATTGGCGGTCGAAAAAAGTTAATCGCGATACGTTCTGATTCTACATATACAGGGGTATCCCTAAGTGTAAGAGCTAACTATATTTTTTTTTATTACAGGGGTATCGTGTTGTCTTGTTCGTAGAGCATGGGCGCAAGATCAACCAGTGGGAGCTTCACCATCCAGGTGTAATAGATCTACTCCGTCAGTCTGGATTTTACGGGGTATCACGACTCAGACGATTAGTGCTGGATCAGGCTCTGCTAGGCGCCCTTACTGAGAGGTGGAGACCGGAGACCCAGACCTTCCACTTTCGCCATAGTGAGATGACCGTCACACTACAGGATGTGGCGGTTATTTCGGGTCTCCGTGTCCATGGTGCGCCGGTGTGGGGATCTATGCTTCATGATTGGCCAGCTCTCTGCGCAGATTGATTGGGGGTGGTACCTAGTGACATCTAGGGGTCACAAGTATATCTAGATTGGTTATATCAGCATTTTCATCATTTAACCTCTGGATGCCCCTACCGGAGCAGTCGCAGCTACGGCCCGTGCATACATGCTATATCAGATTGGGGGTAGTTTATTTCCAAACCCTAGCAGATATAGAGTTCATCTAAAGTGGCTATCACTTTTAGCTTACTTTGATATTGCGGCACATATGCGTGGGGTGCTGCGACGCTGGCCTATCTCTATCGAGCGCTAGGATATGTCGCGCTGAACGGGAAGGCCAAATGTTGCTGTTTTGGGACCCTTTTGCAGGTATAAAATCTAATTTTTTGATTTCAGTTTTATCTTTATATATTGGTATTGTATATTTTATTTATTATATTAACCCGTTGGCGTTAATTTTTAGATCTGGGCTTGGGACCATATTCATATCAGCCGACCTACATGCATCATAGCATTGCCCGATATAGTCGATCGATCTCTGGGTTGCCGGTAAGATATTTATTTGATATAGTAGATTTTTGTATTTCAAATGTAATTGCAACTAATATATATTTTTTATAATCTAGATGGGGCAACGCTGGAAGACTACGTTTTGGAATCAATGTCAGGACGAGTGACATTGAGGTTTATAGAGACGAGCTAAATCAGCAGCGAGAGGCGCAGGTATGTAGATATTTTATTGAATACTTTTAAGTATATTTTTCTTCATCACTTTTATATTAACTGATCATTTTGTCCATTAATAGGTTATATAGATGCCGTACATAAATAAGATTATAGCTACATTACCAGATTTCTGTGTGCAGGGCTCAGCAGTCTGGCGTGCAAGAACAGTCGTTATTTGCTTTCACATTGTCGAGATGCACGTGCCGGACCGAGTCCTGCGGCAGTTCGGTATTCTCTAGCATATACCTCGCAATGTGGAGTCCTTCCGACGCATCACATCACGTGGGCGTCCGGATGAGGATTGGATCGCATTTCATGCTATCCACATTGAGAGATGGTCCAAGAGGCTAGAACAGATTTTTGATCAGCTCCCGGCTGCTGGTGAGGACCCACTGCAGGCGGCATTCGTATATATGCAGTGGTACTGGACAATTACGAGAAGATGGATATCTCATCCAGTACAGCGTCCTCGCTGACTTTTTATCCCCGTGGGCATGTTGAGAGGAGACTGGTATAATAATAATAATAATAATAATAATAATAATAATAATAATAATATAATAATAATAATAATAATATATATAAATTTAACATATTCAACTTATTTAATATAAATTTAATTTCTAAATTAAAATGCAGGTCGACACACTACGACAGGTTCATACTATTGTCGGCCAGTTATTGCATGACCGACCGCCGCCTGAGTTCACATTTGGGACTCTGACAGAAATGAACGAGAATATTCAGATGGTACTACAGCATGTACCATATGTACCTACGGCTAGAGTTTCAGGCGGACCTTCATATGAGGGAGCGTCTTCGAGTCATCAGGTACTATTTAGAATGGAATTCAAATTAAGTTTTCAAATTCAAATTAACAAACTATTTACACTCTTTCAGGTGCCACGATCTCCATCTCCTACCATTCAGGCCCCGACGACATTTCCTTCTACGTCAGCGTCGCTCCCGCCACAAGTATCACAGACTTCATATACTTCTACATATTCACGCCGTCGTCCCTCGTCATCATCGCCATAGGAGATCTAGCACATTGTTGAGCAGGATGAAGGCGGTATCATCGAGGAGCTCGATCAGTTGGCAGCAGTCGAGCATCTCGATGATATGCCTATTATGGAGCTTGCTGTTCCCTGTGGGCGAGGGCGTGGACGCGGGCGTGGCTGAGGACGTCGAGGTCGAGGACGTGCTCAAAATTGAGCTTTTGAGGTCGAGGTTGTATTATTGATATTTTTGTAATATTAATTTTTGGTTGTTACTCAACTATGATTTCTAAATGTCATGAATGTTGTGAAATTTGGTGGTTGTGAATGTTGTTTCAGAATTCTGAATGTCAATTCTCACTGTTTGCAGCTTGTTGTACAAATTTGGGTTTTTTTTTAAAGTCATGTAAAATTTTGGATGCTGTCCCAGCTAAAGGCGCTGAGTGACTCAGCGCCTTTAGTGTAGAACACTAAAGGCGCTAAGTCGCTCGGCGCCTTTAGTGTTTTACACAAAAGACGCTGAGTTGCTCGGCGCCTTTAGTGTAAAGCACAAAAGGTGCTGAGTTGCTCAGCGCCTTTAGTGTAAAGCACTAAAGGCACTGCGTCGCTCGACGCCTGTAGTGTTTAACACAAAAGGCGCTGAGCGACTCAGCGCCTTTAGTGCAACATTACAAGCGCATATGTGCCTTGAGGACTTGGCCAATTTTTAGGAAATTTGGTGAAGTCCCCAGCCGCACTGAAGGCGCCGAGCGACTCAACGCCTTTAGAGAAATTTTGTGAAGGCGCTGAGTTGCTCGGCGCCTGTAGTGTTTAACACTAAAGGCTCTGAGCGACTCAACGCCTTTAGTGCAACATTACAACCAAGTCCTCAACCGCACTTAAGGCGCTGAGCGACTCAGCGCCTTAACAAAAATTTTGTGAAGGCGCTGAGTCGCTCGGCGCCTTCAAGGTGGACACCCGACATGGCGCCGACGTGGCGAAAGGAGGGTTATTTTTACAATTTTTTTTTTTTGAAAGGGTTATTTCGCAAATTTTGAAAATTGGGAGGGTTATTCAAAAAAAAGTCCTTCATTCTCTTAGCTCCAGCTTCGACTTTCGGTTGCGGTGATTTCTACTAGAGCCTAGAGGAATTTTCAAATAAAATTAAGTTCCAATTCGGATATTTTGCATCAGCTATAGATAGGAGGAGTTGTTGTTGGGCGTTTTAGTGAAAAAGTTGTCGTACTGCTCAAACAATGCAAACTTGTGCAGTATTTCAGCAAACTACTAGTGCCACGCCCCGGGTGTAAACCAGAACCCGGGCCCGTCCACAGATCCGCTGTGTACACGGTATTTTTCGCGTACACGAAGCGCCAGTAATCTGCTCAGATATAAGAGATAAAAAGAAGAGTATAAAACAGAGCTGAACTAAAAACTAATACATCTCAGACTGAAGTTGGAAATAAAATACAATACATTTGTAAAAATAATTATCACGCCCCGAGTTAAAAAACAGAGTCTATTTTTTATTTTTTATTTTTTTTTTAAAATCAGAGTTTTGAAAGCAAGCCAGGGCACGACAGACCGCCACATATATAGAAAATTCCCAATCCTCCTTGGAATTGAGCCTTTTCTATATATGTTCTGCTAAGCTCTTATAGCATATATCAGAGTAGTCTAAACTACGCACTTCTAAAACAAGATTAGGTAAAGATAATTATTACAATATCTTTACATAAATATGCAGAAGAATAAAAGTTAACGGCTGCCAAGGGTGGTTTGCTATCACGGAACCTCACCAACACGTCCCGACATCCCAGCACCCGACCGACCTGAAAAATGGTCACCCAGGGGGTGTGAGATATATCGACAGTGTATCCCAGTGGGCACGACGAGCCGAGAAATAGCAGATCGTACCTACTAGCATACAATAATTAGCGGATAGTAAGAGATTAGTAGGTAAGACAGGTATAACAAGCTGATAACTGAATAATCATGAATACAGTGCTGAGCATAACAGGGTACTGAACAATCATAATAAGAGCATGCTGATATAGATACTGAATCAAAAAACTGAGCAATCATAAGAGTATAATGACTAAGCATGCTAAACAGGCAATCAATGCATCAAAGGTAGAACAACCAAATACCCAATCGAAGCCACCATATTGGTCAACCAGACCTCAGGGAAAACTCGCCGAACCTGGCACCAACCTGGCTGACATACTCCGGCACCCTCGGGCACTAACCTGGGAGTCAACACTCCGGCACCCTTGGGCACTAACCTGGGAGTCACGGGTCATACACCAGACCACTTTACCGGTAAAGAACATACACACGGGGAGCGACCCCGCTTATGTTTGTGAAGTACAGCAGTGCGGGCGATCAATCATGCGAATGCTCAAGCTCACGGTCCATAGACCGAGTAATCGGCAACAAGCCAGGAAAATCCCAACAGGGATGCAATGCAGAATAGCTAACTGAATCTCAACTCATGGTAATCGGCAACAAGTCGAAAAAATCCCAACAGAGATGCAATGCAGAATAGCCAACTGAATCTCAACTCATGGTAATCGGCAACAAGCCAGGAAAATCCCAACAGGGATGCAATAACAGAAAGCCAACTGATCTCAACTCATGCAATATAAATGCAGGAAACAATAACTGATCAATCACACATGGCAAATGGCAAGAGTAATCAAGAAATACTGATAAGCGAGTAAATGTGTGATAACTAACTAATGACCAATCATGGCAAATGTCCAGAAGAATGATAATAACTGGTAATAATCTAAGGATCAATCATGCAGGGGATAACATGAACTGATAACTGATAATCAGGTAAAAGTATACAAGCTAGCTAATGACCAATCAGGCATGGCAATTGTCCAGGATAGAATCATCATATCTGATCAATGAAATAACTTAAAGCAGATTTTAGCAATATGAACTGATCAATAAGTCAGGCAAGTATAGCAATATAAGATGATGCTGATCAAATAAAAAGGCAGGCTCAATAAGAAATCTAGGCTACAACAAGAACAGGGATCCGACCAATTACGATACCCCAGAGGGCCGAAATGATAAAGCCCGAGCCGAAGATAAACCCACATATCTACAGGCGAACTATCGACTCCAACAGAAAACTCGAAGACTGTGCCAACCTGAATCATATGTTTTGATTAGGGAACAACTCACACATACCCAAACCACAGACTCAATATTCTTACTTAAATCTGAATCTTTTCCAAATTGATGCCAAAATTATCAAAATATCCCTCGATGCCTGTAACCCCCCCCCCCCCCCCCCCCCCCCCCCCCCCCCCCACGAGGAGCCCAAGAGACCCTAAACCAAAAACTCTATTATGCAACAAAATGCTAATAGGTCCTTGTACCTTGTGCCTCTAACATCTAGGTCCCTGCTGTAGGTTCATTTTGCATCCAGATACCTCACAATTAAATCTCAAATAATTCGGTACATAAAACAATAGGGTTTTCGCAAAAATACCCTCTTTTCCGACAAATTTCACGCATTTCGAGATGCGCGAGTCGTCAAATCAAAAAACGGACTTTGCCACGACGTCCGGCTCGTCGAGACCTTTCGAGCAGCGCATTTGCTTTCTTGATTCGGTGCTCCTAAAAATTCTCGGGCAATAATATACAGTGAATTTCACTGTTGGTCATGCATTCTGATGCACTATGGTCGCCAAACGCGAATTCCGTCAGTGCCATTTTGCTCAGAATGTCGAAATTAGCTAGAATTGACTACTCATACTGTTATTTTTGGGTTTCAGATAGTGAATCGGCCGACGTTGGTCGAGAGGGGACCGTAATCAGGGGTTACTATGCATTTCACTATTCACTTAAGTTGTGGGCCCCGCGGCTTCTTCGCTGATTTGCGAAAGATCCGACCGTCGGATTGAGAACATATGAATATCAATTCTTTCTTGTTTCGACAAGACGGTCGCATTGGTGATATCAGATTTTCGAGATCAGATTTCGATCAAAAGTCGATATTTTTCGGCCACTTTTACACTACTAATAATCTATTTTTGCCAATTAATTTCGAAAATTATTTAAACTTTAAAAATTCAGTTTCAAAAATCATGGTTACTATAATAATATATTTGTCTCTCCCAGCTCACCAAAAGAAAGAATACAAACAGCTGGCTAAAGCCAGACCCAAAAGTAAAGTACAACCGTCTGAGAAAAAAGGGTATACCAAAAGTCCAGCTAACACGCTCATACTGCCTCGAGATCATCTACTCAGCCGTCCTCTCTCCTCGACCCACCGCTGAAAATCCATCAGCACCCGCAGAAGACACTGCAAAACAAGGAGAAGACAAAAAGGAAAAAAGAACGGGGGTGAGAACTACTAGTAAATCAGTAGCCTCCCGTAATGGGTAAAGCCTCAAACTCCGACGCACCCACTAGGTCTACCAGAGGCAAACAGGGGAAGAAGAGAGCTAAACAACAAAACTGCTGAAAAAGGAAACTACCACTACTGTGCCTCTAAATGCATCAGTAACCAAACTATCCCGGTAACCTAATCTATCCACCAGTAAAAACTGGTACTGCCTGCTGCCGCCCTCATAATCGGGCAAATAAAGCCGCGCCGATGTGATAGCAAAACTTCTGCTGCCGCCCTCATCATCGGGCAAGTAAAGCCGTGCCGAAGTGATAGCAAAACTCCTGCTGCCGACCTCATCATCGGGCAAGTAAAGCCGCGCCGATGTGATAGCAAAACTCCATCACTATCTGACCCCCACGCTCCGAAGGGGAACTCGAGGGGAGCGACCCACACGAGGAAAGCATCACCGGGCATATAAAGCCGCGCCGGTGTGATAACAAAACTCAATCACTGTCACAAGTATCATAAAAGCAGGACTGGATCACGACTCTGATCAAAGTAGAAAAACCCATCCACTAAAGGAAAACCCGATCTGCAATCTGATGCGTAAGTAACCATCCGGTCAACCGCCAAATATCCGCGGTCACCGCGACACCCACAGTCAACAATCAAGCTCAACAACCGACACCCGGTCAACCGCCCAATATCGGTCACCGAAATAACCCACAATCACAATCATGTCCCACATCCGACATCCGGTCAACCGCCTACTATCCGTGGTAGTTGCAATAACCCCCAATCCAAAATCGGGTAAAATAATCTATATCCGGTCAACTACCTACTATCCGCGGTAGCCACAATTCCTGACAACCCATAATAAAATACCACCTGTCCTCGACCCCAAGGTCCCGGCTACACTATCCCGTACCCTTGCTCAAACCCGAGCAACAAGAACCACCTGACTAAAGAATAAGGAGAAAAGAAGCAAGCATGGTTTCTCTTATGTCAAGTTCCAACATGATAGTGTAGCGATAAGAAATGGCCTAGCTAGATGTGCATACAAGCATGCAAAAGTCCCGAGAAGATAGAAAGAGTACAGATATCATTTTCTGACTTATGTTTAGCATGATAACAGTTCCAGACATTCAATATACCATGATATCCCAAGTCCCATACCGTTCCCATGTGAATAGCAAATATTAAACATATAAATCGCTATTCATCCACAAATAACTATCCACGTATGCATGTCCAAAAATATATCCCCAAGTGGTACCCACCATCCAGGTAAATTACATGGCCTCAATATCATAATCAAATCCACATGCAAGGTTATGTGCTAACATAGCAATCCACATGTCCAAATCCACATGCATAATCCCAACCACGAGTGTTGATCAATCAATAAGTCCAATAAAAGGATCTTTCTAATATTCCTAGTGAGTATGTCAGAATAGAGGGATATAGCAACCACCCACGTCGATCGCGAAGCGCGGATCCACAAGCACCCAAACACCAGGTAAACATAGCACGCCGCAAACACTGCAAAGGTAACCCAAACGACGTACAATTAATCCAAGAAATGCACAATAAGCCGATGTCCATACAACCAGCCCCGAAAATGGATAATTTTCACTTGCGAGATAAACTCAAAAAATTACAAAAAAATAACCCCTGAGATCCTCGCGGCGAGCCGATCGAAGGAGTACTTGCACGTCCAAATCCGACACCTGTAGGTGAAGAAACAATTAGAACATCGCCGCATGCCAAAACCTTCACGAACACAAGCCTACAGAAACTCAGTCCCAAAGAAGCTTAATTATCACCTTCAAAGAGTCCTCCAAAAATTCCGATAAAAATACGGGTACGTTCCACATGAAGTGTAGATGTCAATCGAGTCGTCATACGTCTCATTCCGATGCTCGTAGACCGAGAAATCACAACAATACTCCTCCGCTGTCCAAATCCTCACAGCGGTATAAAGGGTCGAAAGATACCTCGGGAACCATGCCAAAAACTCAAAATGAGGCAAAGTAATCAACACAAAAATCGAAGCCTTACCTCTTAGGAACACACTGTCGCAAAAATCGCCCAAAAATTTCTCCTGTTTTGCGCACAAAAAATTTCCGACTGAACTGCGACGGAAACGGGCCGAAAAAGGGAAACGTCGAGGCGCACTGTAAAACCAAGATCGCTGTTGCCTAGCCTTCAAAAATCCACGGGATCCACCACAAGATCAAAAACATCACGAGGAACAAGTTTCCTAGGGGCTATCTTGCTCAATCCCTCTCTAAGTCTCGAAAAGAGTAGAAAAAGAGAGAGAGGAGGGGTTTAAATAGGCCCAGCCCAGCGCACATGGGCTTCCAGATTCGGGCGCCGGATTTGGGCGCCCGAATCCGGCCCACGGCCAGACACTGTGCGAGCCCGAAACTCCCTCGGCGCGCCACGTCAACGTGCTTTGCGCCCTGCGCGCCCGGCGCACGTGCGGCCACCAATCACGGGGCGCCGCGTGGCGACGCGGTCCACGGCGGGAAGCGTGGACCGCGGTTCACGCCGGATCCGCCGGGTCACTGCGCCCGCCAATGAGCGGGCGACACGTGGCCCAAGGCGGTCCACCGTGCGCTGCGCCCGGCGCAAATCACGCGTTGCCCTGCGTGCGTTGACCGACCAATCAACGCGCGCCATGTGTCACCGCCTCCACTCGCTGCGCCCGGTGCACGCACCCGATGCACCCGCCGAACCCGAAGCCGCCACGTGTCCCCAGCACGCCCAGTGGGGAGCCGCCACGTGGCACACCAACCCGAACACCGCGCCTGCCCGCGCGCCCTGCCCGCGCGCCTTCCTGGCCCGCACACCTGCCAACGCGCCCTGCCCGCGCGCCTTCCCGGCCCACGCACCTGCCCGCGCGCCCTGCCCGCGTGCCTTCCCGGCCCGCGCACCTGCTCGCGCTCGCTCTCGTGGGCCGAGCCCACTGTGCCGCCTCTCCAGTTCCGCCACGTGTCGTATGGCACCACTAGAAAGCCGCCACGTGGCACACTCCATGGTCCACCGGTCCACCATGCACCCGAAAATAATGAAAACTTTTGGGTGTCCGTTTTCGGGCGTCCGGACTCAGAAAAATACAAGTAAATAGCCGTTTTTTATTGTTTTTCGCACTGAATCCAAATATGGCCTCCGTTTTGCCCAATTTCGCTTCTAAATTTCGACGGGTGCCTTTGACTACACTCGGGATCAATTCAACACACTGAGTCCATCTCTTGAGTCCGAAATGTACCCAAACAACTCTAACACCCAACAAAGGCCTCCAGAAGCTGTTGATCCAACAGTAATCCTTTTGTGGAAATTCGGGTCCTCACATCCTCCCCCACTAAAAGAAAGTTTCATCCTCAAAACTAAAGTCATTCCTCAAACCGGAACCTCAACAAAATACTGGGGGGGGGGGGGGGGGGGGGGTTAGATATCCAATCATCCATGACTCAAGCTCCCAAGGCTGTCTAATACCTCCTCCAGAGACGCGAAGCAATTCTCAGGTCTCTATCTGATACAAAATAGAGGCGGGCACTCCAGAAAACCGCACCACCTCATCCAAGTACAGCTGGCTAACCGCTCGAGCTACCAAGTAGTCTGCATCGACAAAAGCATCTGCTCCTTCCAGGGCCCCCGGTAATCCAACCATATGTCTATTAGCACAAAAGCTCGGTCCGAGTACCTCCGTACCCCCGAGGTATCCAATAAAAGTCCCCCAACTGATCGCGCAGACTTTGATCTGTAATCCTTAAACCATCGGGATGTAGAAGCAATTCTCCAACTCTCCTGTATCAACACGCAGCCATATTCAGTCGAGAAAACTAGAATACAAATCAATCTTCGAGAAGACCCAGTACCCTTGCAGCTGGTAAATCAAATCCTCCATGCTCGACAAAAGGGTACTTATTCTGGATGGTCACTTCATCCAATTCCCGGTAATCCACACGGAGAGCCGAAGTGAACCATCCTTCCACATCTCGAATAGCACCAGCACCCCCAAAGGCGACACACTTGGTCTGACAAAAATTTCCCATCCATCGAATCCTGGACTTCTGTCCTCAACTCCTAAACTGGTGGCATGCTAGACAACTCCGATAGGGAAACATCCGAAAACTCGCAACCAAAGGGGGTATCCCCGAGTCCCCGCGCCGCCGTAGGTCCCTCAACCACACCAGCCAAAAAGGCTACGCATCCACTGTGAATCATCTGCCTCGCTCGTGAAGTCAAAACCATAGAGGCGAAGAAAGCCCTCAACGTCCTGTGGTACAACAACCCCTCCTGGCTTGGCTCCCAAGAAAACCGTCCTCGTGGCACAATCAACCGCCGCGAAAAGAAGAAAAATCGAGCCAGCCAAACCGTCCTAAGTACCATAACCAAGTCCAGCAGCCGAGTCAAGACCATCAGGTCTACTGGCACAATCCAGGACTCCAACTGCACCGGCAGAAACAACAACATCCCTCCACGTGCAAGGTGTGATCGGGAATCTAAACCTCCCGTGCACGTAGTATCCATCCGACCCCTAACTCATGCTGCTGAAAAATAAACATACCTACGATAACCAAATCCTCTACCGTGGCACCCTGCAACTGGGCGGCACGGCTCATCCGTTCGATGCAAATGGTCGTTGCTCAGTCTGCCTGCAAAATCACATCTAACCACACAAAGGGAGCACGACCTCTGCCTCTGCTCACCCCGGGCGACAAAAGTGGCCCTCCTCAGGTAACACATCCATGCCACTGCTGTTGCCCATATTGATGCTGATGCTGCCATCGGAGTTCGCGCGACCTCTGGCATATCAGAAATCCACTATCTTGGGAAAAGAAATTGGGAATTCCTCCTCTAACTGATCTATCCTCCATCACCCGGTGCCAAGCGCCTCAATCAGAACTTGCCGCAGGCGGCAGATCCCAATCCAAAGGAACTACAATGCCGCGCTCCATACCTGGTGCCTACTCTAATGAGGCGTCCTAAATCTGTAGTGGAGGGACCCAACGAGCTAAAAAGTATCCTGGCGCAATTCACTCTCAAACACTCAAATCCTATGTGCCTCGTCCCTCTACACATGGAGCGCGTAATTCAGCAACTGCGTAAACTTTTTGAAACAAGGAGACTCTCAAGTAATCACTCCATCACCACCGAACGCGATCCTGCCTCCAAAGGCTCCATACTCAAACCCACAAATCGGGGTGACTCATCCGCCAAAGCTGGCTTACTCGATCGATGCAATCCCACAACTTACCCGCTATCAACTGTCCACCCTACCTCGGTGCCCCAGCACTAAATGTCGGCACAGAGGGGGCTACTCGATACTCCGACAACTGTGACACCTCACTGCTCCGACAACTGTGCCACTGCACTGCTCCGACAACTGTGTCACTGCTCCGACAGCTGTGCCACTGTGCTGCTCCGACAACTGTGTCACTGCTCCGACAACTGTGCCACTGCGCTGCTCCGATAATTGTGTCATTGCTCCGACAACTATGCCACTGCGCTGCTCCGACAACTGTGTCACTGCTCCGACAACTGTGTCACTTCTCCGACAACTGTGCCACTGCGCTGCTCCGACAACTGTGTCTCTGCTCCGACAACTGTGTCACTGCGCTCAACTACCCACACCGCCGCTGATCTACCTCCAACACTCCTACCCTTCGGGTCCGGAGCTCTCAGACTCCAATCTGGGTATCCGGCCCGAGACAACCGGCTCAGACCCAACTGCTGCACCAAGGTGCACACGGGTCAGGGCCCAGCGTCGGGGAGACACCGCTCGCCACGACAAAATCGCAAATCAGCACACCCCAAACACTCGACCAAATCTAGTGAAAGTCAAAGACATACCCCCTATTTCTGTAACTTTATGTTGTCTGCAGCCAACATAACTGTCCCACAGAAATAGGATATGTCGATCCCTCTTCACTCACAGGAAGAGTCAAATAAATAAATCACCGACTTTCGTAAAATGTCGCGTCTCTCACGCCCTAACATCCTAGGGTCAGCCAAAAGCCTAGGGTTTCCTAAGTCCCAACTGACCTATCCCTAAGCTCTGATACCACCTAATCTGTCACGCCCCGGGTGTAAACCAGAACCCGGCCCCGTCCACAGATCCGCCGTGCACACGGTATTTCCCACGTACACGAAGCGCCAATAACCTGCTCATATATAAGAGATAAAAAGAAGAGCATAAAACAGAGTTGACCTAAAAACTAATACATCTCAGCCTGAAGCTGAAAATAAAATACAGTACATTTGTAAAAATAATACATCTGTCTCTTCCAGCTCACCAAAAGAAAGAATACAAACAGCTGGCTAAAGCCAGACCCAAAAGTAAAGTACAACCGTATGAGAAAAAAGGGTACATCAACAGTCCAGCTAACACGCTCTGTCACGCCCCGGGGTCAGAACTGTACCCCGGGCTCGCCAACAGATCCGCCGCCCCTACAGGGAGCCCCGTAGAGACGTAGCGTCAAACCTGCAAAAATAGATTAACTATACTAACAGATATCAGAGCAGTAAGGAAAAACTAACTATGAACAGAAATAATACAGTCTCTCACAATATATACAACATATCCTCACCAAAATACAAAAGTCTCTCAAAGAAAGCAGAAAAGTACAACTCGATACCTCACTACATAATCTCTCAAACATGACACAACCAAAATATAAGGGTACCTCTATACACACTGAAGCTGAAGGGGGAAGGAATCTATCTCGCGACTCCCTTACCTCGGTCTGGAAGAGCAGGATCAGCAACTAGCACCGCAGGAACTGGAGCTGAAGTCCCTGGGGAAAAGACACCACGACGGGTGTGAGAACTACCTCCCACAGTAGTCCTCAGTGGGTGCCGCCAACAAGCCCGACGGTCTGCCCACTAAGTCTACTAGAGGCATAAAGTAACAAAAGGGAAATGCAGTATAAAAAAAAACTGGAAAGCAAAACATCTACTGCTACTATGCCTCTATCTAAAAATGCTCAAAAAACGGGACAAATGAAAACATGGTGCATTTGCTACCATAACAGTAAAGTCACCCAATCTGAACAATTGACACGTCGGGTCCAACCAGACTAGCGTACACTTACTGCCGCACATCCTCAAAAGGACGGGTCTACCGTAGGGGAAACGTGACTGCCACACTGGACCAGTCAGACCTACGCCCACCTACTACCGCACATCCTCAACGGGACGGGTCTACCGTAGGGGAACCGTGACTGCCACACTGGCCAGTCAGACCTACGCCCACCTACTACCGCACATCCTCAACAGGACGGGTCTACCGTAGGGGAACCGTGACTGCCACACTGGCCAGTCAGACCTACGCCCACCTACTACCGCACATCCTCAACAGGACGAGTCTACCGTAGGGGAACCGTGACTGCCACACTGGGCCAGTCAGACGGACACAATAACCTCAGAACAACAAGTGGAAGACATCAACCAGGCCTGAAAGTCCCGGGAGACCACTACCTACAACCCTATCAAACAAGAACAGGTTCTAGGCACGGCCCCCGTGGCTTTCGTCTCACAGATCGGAAGGTCCCTAGAACCCAGATCTACCATTACTACCACTATCACTATCATAATGCAAACTGGTCTACAGACTGCTACAGACTCCACTCGATCCCCAGACGCGAGTGCAAATGTAACCCCAGCTAGTAGACCTCCCAGTCCACGACTCGGGAGGAATCACTATGTTCAGAATGACGAAGGTACTACCACTGTGGGGAAACTAAGATGATGAACAAATCTGAATACATGTTCGCATTTTCTGTAGTCTACTTGTGCCTGAATAATTAATTAATCTGGCAATTAAGCTAAGTTGAGTTTTCATATTGTAAGAGTTCAATTAATGCCAGTGGTTCAATGTGATCATTATATTTAACATCTATCAACTGTGGGTACTAACATACAGTTCTCACATAGTATTGGGGTCATAATTTAACATGCATGCTACTACAATCATAGAATTAGAGTGCAGTCCATAGATTTTGAAAGCAGGATCACCCACCTGAACGCGCTAACTGTCCGGGGTCGCACAGATAAAAAGCCCAGAAATCGACAACTGCCCAGATCCACAGTGCAAAGAGCACAGAAAAAGTGCTCTTACAATCCTGGGTACAATAACACCTCACAATTATACACAATTCATACACACAATTACTATTCCAAAATCTGCAAACAAGGTTACTGTTCACACACGAATTTCACCTGAAAATAAATTTTCTAAAATTTCAATAAAAATATCACGACGATCCTCGCGAAGTGTAGATGTCGATAGGCTCTTGAATCGTCGAATTCCGATGTCCGGATGAGGAGATAAAAATCCGCGAAGTGAGTGCTGTCCAGGAATCTCACAGCAAAACAGCGGCTCAGTAATGCCTCGAAATCCGTGCCAAAAACCCAAATCTAGGCAAAACACTCAACACGAAAGTCGAAGATTTACCTCTCGTGAATCCAACGCCGCAAAAATCGCTGAAATCGGCTGTCGGGGTAGCTCTGTGGAAATTTTAGACCGAAATGCGACGATAACGGGCCTCCAACAGAAATCCGTCGCTCCGCACTACGAGGCAGGAAACACAGACGTCACGGCTTCCAGATTTTCTGAAACTTCACCAGGAGTTAGCCAAGAGGGAGAGGAGGATTTTTTGTTAAGGCTCACGAGCTAAATCCTCCAGAAAAAGGGTCAAAAGTTCGGCCCAAGGCAGCCTTTATATAGGCCTCAAGGAAAAGCCCCAAAAAAAATCAAGTTATTGGGCTCGGGCCCAAACTTTCGGGCGCCCGAAAGTTTTCGGGCGCGCACAGTGCGGCCCGGCCCAAAACTTTCGGGCGCGCACAGTGCGGCCCGGCCCAATACACGCCGTCGGACGGGATCCAGAATCCGTCCGACCCGCCTCAGAGGCCGCCACGTGTCGCCCGAACAGCGAACACCGAAGCTGGCCACTCACCGGCTGCCACGTGTCCCGCCTGCTCACACAGTAAGGCGGTGGCGCCCGCCAATGAGCGGGCGCCACGTGTCCACCCGGTTGACCCGCTGCCCGCCCGGCAGCGCGACGTGGGTCGCACGTGGGCACGCGCCCCGAGGCACCTACCGCGCGCTCGGTGCACCGCGCACGATGCACCCGCCAATCACAGGATGACACGTGTCCCCTGGTTCACCGTGCACCAGCGCCGAAGATCCGTGGACCGCGCGCACAACACCGCACCAACCACGGTGTGCCACGTGTCCTACCCTCGGTCCACCGTGCACCCCGCCAAGGCCCGTGGACCGCGCCCGCTGCGCCGGCCAACCGCAGCGCGCCACGTGGCCAGCGCCCGGTGCACGCGCCCCGCGGTGGACCGCGCGCCTGCGCCGCCGTCCGCCGCCGCGCTCCGCCGTGCTCCGCCGCCGCCGGCGCCACCCCGGCCGCCGGAACAGTAACACTAGCCTCGATTTTCGTGTTTTCGCGTCCGGGCTCCGAAAAATTCAAGTAAATAGTCCATTTCGCTCGTTTTCGCGCGCTGAATCCAAATCCGAGGTCCGTTCGGCCAAATTCCACTTCTAAATTTTTCCAAAATTTCCCGGAAGAGTAGACTTGATCCAATTTTTGTCCCGGGTCACATTCTTGGCTCCAATAAGCGCGCAAACACCTCACATACCCAAAATGGACTACCAGAAAAGAAAATAAGCTCCAATTTTACCAGAACCTCAACTCTGGGGCCCGACACGCACACGCACACACCCAGAAGCCTCCAAACCAACAGTAAACCCTAGAGTGGGGATACGGGTCCTCACATCCTCCCCCACTAAAAGAAAGTTTCGTCCTCGAAACAATCACGGCTAAAAAGGGAGTCTCCAAGCCCAAAGGTAAGCATCCATCAGCACAAACTCAAATTTCCCAGTCGCTACAACCCCTCCACAAGGCGAGTCCAACCGCTGTACAAAGCTCAGGGATTCCCAAACACTGGGGACGAGGTAGAACAGCCAATTCTACGCGTCCAAACTATTCGAATCACGTCGCAAAACTTAACAGAAAAAGAAAGGGCCCCACCAGTAGGAAGGTCATTAACCCCCAACTCTCCAATTTAGAAAACAACTAAAATTAGAGAAAAGTTCGAAAGTTTCGAAAGACCAGTACCCTCACCCCAATCAAACAAGAACAGGTTCGGGCACCGTCCCCATTTCTAGAGTAGTTTTTCGAATCTTTCATCCTGTTCGCAAATTTCAGCCCAATAACGAGGAAAGAGGGAGAGGAGTGTTGATGCCGTTCCTACTGTGGCAACAAAACGGAAGCTACGGTCTATCAGTGCCCCTAAAAAGAAAACACCACTCCAACCGAGACCCCTAGAGACAAACCTTTAGTCCTAGGCGTCACCTACACACGACAAGTCGCACCTAACCCCAAGCCGCTGAAGTCACTGCCAGGAGATACATGGATGAATCCAACGCTAATGCAAGACACAAGATTCCTATCCCTTAATTATGCCAAAAATGCACATGCCCAGATATCATGCAAATGGATGTCGTGGTACCCAAAAACTCACCCAGCTTGACATAAATTAAAACCATACCTGCGGCGAAAGGATCAGCTACTGGACTGCCCGCCACCAGGGCTGCCTAAACCCGTCCACTGGGTGCTGAAGACCGTCGTCCCGTGTGTCCCGGCGTCATACCCCACTCGGTCTGATAATGCATCGGAGGGGCTTCGGCTTCCGGAACGGGTAAGGGAGGTGCTATAGCTAAGGGTAGCACTGTCAGAATAGCTCGGGGACAGGCTGCTCGAAAATGTCCCAACTCACCACAAAGGAAACACCGTCTCCGTCTCTGGTCACACTGCGACGGGGGATGAGGGCCGCCACAAATGACGCACTCACGTCGCTGCTGCCGGCGCTGCTGTCTAGGCTGATACCGCGGCCGCTGTGGTTGTCTATCAGATCTCTGTCGCCCCTAGAACTCACGACCCTCAGAGTGAGGTCGTGGAGGTCTCAGAGGTGCCTGCTGACTCGTCTGCCCCTCATCAACCGGTGCTGGGCGCTGCTGCTGAGAAGTCTGCTGAAATGACTGCTGCTGTAGCGGTGGTTCACACTGCTGCTGTGTCTGCCGAGACGCCCCCGATCCTGGTGTCCCTGGTACCCCGGCCCTGAGAGTGGGAACGTGGGGTCTCGGGGGTCCCTGCCTGCTAGACTGCCCCTCCTCCGGAGAAGCCGGGCGCTTCGCCCCAGAAGTCGCTACAAGGGCCGGAGATACCTCATCCATCACGGCCTCTCCACACTCCACATACAAAGCCTGCTCCATCGAGGCCTCCAAGGTCTGCAGTCTGCGGGAGCGGACAAATTGGTAAATGTCTCGGCGAAGTCCTCTCTCAAACATATAAACGCGGTGGCTCTCATCTCTAGCCACATAAGGCACACATGCCAAAAGTTGGTTGAATTCCGCTATGTACACGTCCACAGGCCTATCACCCTGGCGGAGATTCTTCAACTGCTCCTCCAGTCGCTGACGGACGCTCTCAGGAAAGAATGCTCCCAGCAACATGCTCTGAAACTAGGTCCAGGAAAGAAGCTGCGTCCCAGGTGGACCAGCTGGTCGCACACGCTGCCACCACGCCTCGGCGTTGCTCTCCAGAAAATGGGTAGCCAAAATAACCCGATACCTCTCATCCACAAATAAGCTCTCGAAGTGGCGCTCCATAGTGGTAATCCAAGTCTCGGCTGCCCAAGGCTCCGCACTCATGCCCGAAAAGCAGGGCGGATCGAACTTCCGAAATCTCATCAACAAATCAACAACCTCCCGCTGCTCTGTCTCAGTCAACGCTCCCGTCGCCCCGGCCGGTGGCCTACTCGAAACCGGCTCAGCAGGAATAGGGGGTGCCACAACAGGGGAAGAAGGCACCGGCGAAACCTCAGGGGGTACAACTGCCGGCTGCGCTCTCTGCTCCAATAAGAGCGTCAGCCGCGCCACTGCCTCCTCCTGGCGTCTAGCCGCCTCAGCCATCTGTGCCATCTGGGCACGGAGCTCCTGAATCTCAGCCTGTGGTCCTCGCCCCGAGTCCTCCTGCTCGGGCTCAGAGGACGAAGGCTGCGAGCGCGTCACCATCGAACGTCGAGGAGGCATCCCCACCTGAGGGACAAAACACACAATCAAAACCAAAAGCAACACTCGACCCAATCTAGCGAAAGTCAAAAGGCATGTCCCCCTTCCCGAAGCACTATGTTGTCTGCAGCCAACATAGTCGCCACAGAAGGAAGGCATGTCCATCACTCGTCCCTATCCACTCGGGAGAGTTAGATACCCAATCAAGACTTTCGCTAAAAGTCTCGGCTCTCACGTGGGTCATCCTAGGGTTTAACCATAAGCCTAGGGTTCCTAAGTCCTCAAGACCTACACCCTAAGCTCTGATACCACTCTAATCTGTCACGCCCCGGGGTCAGAACTGTACCCCGGGCTCGCCAACAGATCCGCCGCCCCTACAGGGAGCCCCGTAGAGACGTAGCGTCAAACCTGCAAAAATAGATTAACTATACTAACAGATATCAGAGCAGTAAGGAAAAACTAACTATGAACAGAAATAATACAGTCTCTCACAATATATACAACATATCCTCACCAAAATACAAAAGTCTCTCAAAGAAACAAAAAGTACAACTCGATACCTCACTACATATCTCTCAAACATGACACAACCAAAATATAAGGGTACCTCTATACACACTGAAGCTGAAGGGGGAAGGAATCTATCTCGCGACTCCCTTACCTCGGTCTGGAAGAGCAGGATCAGCAACTAGCACCGCAGGAACTGGAGCTGAAGTCCCTGGGGAAAAGACACCACGACGGGTGTGAGAACTACCTCCCACAGTAGTCCTCAGTGGGTGCCGCCAACAAGCCCGACGGTCTGCCCACTAAGTCTACTAGAGGCATAAAGTAACAAAAGGGAAATGCAGTATAAAAAAAACTGGAAAGCAAAACATCTACTGCTACTATGCCTCTATCTAAAAATGCTCAAAAAACGGGACAAATGAAAACATGGTGCATTTGCTACCATAACAGTAAAGTCACCCAATCTGAACAATTGACACGTCGGGTCCAACCAGACTAGCGTACACTTACTGCCGCACATCCTCAAAAGGACGGGTCTACCGTAGGGGAAACGTGACTGCCACACTGGACCAGTCAGACCTACGCCCACCTACTACCGCACATCCTCAACGGGACGGGTCTACCGTAGGGGAACCGTGACTGCCACACTGGCCAGTCAGACCTACGCCCACCTACTACCGCACATCCTCAACAGGACGGGTCTACCGTAGGGGAACCGTGACTGCCACACTGGCCAGTCAGACCTACGCCCACCTACTACCGCACATCCTCAACAGGACGGTCTACCGTAGGGGAACCGTGACTGCCACACTGGGCCAGTCAGACGGACACAATAACCTCAGAACAACAAGTGGAAGACATCAACCAGGGCCTGAAAGTCCCGGGAGACCACTACCTACAACCCTATCAAACAAGAACAGGTTCTAGGCACGGCCCCCGTGGCTTTCGTCTCACAGATCGGAAGGTCCCTAGAACCCAGATCTACCATTACTACCACTATCACTATCATAATGCAAACTGGTCTACAGACTGCTACAGACTCCACTCGATCCCCAGACGCGAGTGCAAATGTAACCCCAGCTAGTAGACCTCCCAGTCCACGACTCGGGAGGAATCACTATGTTCAGAATGACGAAGGTACTACCACTGTGGGGAAACTAAGATGATGAACAAATCTGAATACATGTTCGCATTTTCTGTAGTCTACTTGTGCCTGAATAATTAATTAATCTGGCAATTAAGCTAAGTTGAGTTTTCATATTGTAAGAGTTCAATTAATGCCAGTGGTTCAATGTGATCATTATATTTAACATCTATCAACTGTGGGTACTAACATACAGTTCTCACATAGTATTGGGGTCATAATTTAACATGCATGCTACTACAATCATAGAATTAGAGTGCAGTCCATAGATTTTGAAAGCAGGATCACCCACCTGAACGCGCTAACTGTCCGGGGTCGCACAGATAAAAAGCCCAGAAACTGACAACTGCCCAGATCCACAGTGCAAAGAGCACAGAAAAAGTGCTCTTACAATCCTGGGTACAATAACACCTCACAATTATACACAATTCATACACACAATTACTATTCCAAAATCTGCAAACAAGGTTACTGTTCACACGCGAATTTCACCTGAAAATAAATTTCCTAAAATTCCAATAAAAATATCACGACAATCCTCGCGAAGTTAGATGTCGATAGGCTCTTGAATCGTCGAATTCCGATGTCCGGATGAGGAGATAAAAATCCGCGAAGTGAGTGCTGTCCAGGAATCTCACAGCAAAACAGCGGCTCAGTAATGCCTCGAAATCCGTGCCAAAAACCCAAATCTAGGCAAAACACTCAACACGAAAGTCGAAGATTTACCTCTCGTGAATCCAACGCCGCAAAAATCGCTGAAATCGGCTGTCGGGGTAGCTCTGTGGAAATTTTAGACCGAAATGCGACGATAACGGGCCTCCAACAGAAATCCGTCGCTCCGCACTACGAGGCAGGAAACACAGACGTCACGGCTTCCAGATTTTCTGAAACTTCACCAGGAGTTAGCCAAGAGGGAGAGGAGGATTTTTTGTTAAGGGCTCACGAGCTAAATCCTCCAGAAAAAGGGTCAAAAGTTCGGCCCAAGGCAGCCTTTATATAGGCTTCAAGGAAAAGCCCAAAAAAAATCAAGTTATTGGGCTCGGGCCCAAACTTTCGGGCGCCCGAAAGTTTTCGGGCGCGCACAGTGCGGCCCGGCCCAAAACTTTCGGGCGCGCACAGTGCGGCCCGGCCCAATACACGCCGTCGGACGGGATCCAGAATCCGTCCGACCCGCCTCAGAGGCCGCCACGTGTCGCCCGAACAGCGAACACCGAAGCTGGCCACTCACCGGCTGCCACATGTCCCGCCTGCTCACACAGTAAGGCGGTGGCGCCCGCCAATGAGCGGGCGCCACGTGTCCACCCGGTTGACCCGCTGCCGCCCGGCAGCGCGACGTGGGTCGCACGTGGGCACGCGCCCCGAGGCACCTACCGCGCGCTCGGTGCACCGCGCACGATGCACCCGCCAATCACAGGATGACACGTGTCCCCTGGTTCACCGTGCACCAGCGCCGAAGATCCGTGGACCGCGCGCACAACACCGCACCAACCACGGTGTGCCACGTGTCCTACCCTCGGTCCACCGTGCACCCCGCCAAGGCCGTGGACCGCGCCCGCTGCGCCGGCCAACCGCAGCGCGCCACGTGGCCAGCGCCCGGTGCACGCGCCCCGCGGTGGACCGCGCGCCTGCGCCGCCGTCCGCCGCCGCGCTCCGCCGTGCTCCGCCGCCGCCGGCGCCACCCCGGCCGCCGGAACAGTAACACTAGCCTCGATTTTCGTGTTTTCGCGTCCGGGCTCCGAAAAATTCAAGTAAATAGTCCATTTCGCTCGTTTTCGCGCGCTGAATCCAAATCCGAGGTCCGTTCGGCCAAATTCCACTTCTAAATTTTTCCAAAATTTCCCGGAAGAGTAGACTTGATCCAATTTTGTCCCGGGTCACATTCTTGGCTCCAATAAGCGCGCAAACACCTCACATACCCAAAATGGACTACCAGAAAAGAAAATAAGCTCCAATTTTACCAGAACCTCAACTCTGGGGCCCGACACGCACACGCACACACCCAGAAGCCTCCAAACCAACAGTAAACCCTAGAGTGGGGATACGGGTCCTCACACGCTCATCCAGCCTCGAGATCTATCTACTCAGCCATCCTCTCTCCTCGACCCACCGCTGAAAACCCATCAGTACCCTCAGAAGACACTGCAAAATAAGGAGAAGACAAAGAGGAAAGAAGAATAGGGGTGAGAACTATTAGTAAACCAGTAGCCTCCCCTAGTAGGTAAAGCCTCAAACTCCGACGCACCCACTAGATCTACCAGAGGCAAAAAGGGAAAGAAGAGTGGGTAAACAACAAAACTGCTGAAAAAGAAAACTACCACTACTATGCCTCTAAATGCATCAGTAACCAAACTATCTCGGTAACCTAATCTATCCACCAGTAAAAACTGGTACTGCCTGCTGCCGGCCTCATAATCGGGCAAATAAAGCCGCGCCAATGTGATAGCAAAACTCCTGCTGCCGCCCTCATCATCGGGCAAGTAAAGCCGCGCCGATGTGATAGCAAAACTCCTGCTGCCGCCCTCATCATTGGACAAGTAAAGACGCACCGATGTGATAGCAAAACTCCATCACTGTCTGACCCCCACGCTCCGAAGGGGAACTCGAGGGGAGTGACCCACACGAGGAAAGCATCACCGGGCATATAAAGCCGCGCCGGTGTGATAACAAAAACTCAATCACTGTCACAATTATCATAAAAGCAGGACTGGATCACGACTCTAATCAAAGTGGAAAAATCCATCCACTAAAGGGAAACCCGATCTCCAATCTGATGCATAAGTAACCATCCGGTCAACCGCCCAATATCCGTGGTCGCCGCGATACCCACTGTCAACAATCAAGCCCAACAACCGACACTCGGTCAACCGCCCAATATCCGCGGTCACCGAAATAACCCACAATCATAATCATGTCCCACATCCGATATCCGGTCAACTGCCTACTATCCGCGGTAGCCGCAATAACCCCCAATCCAAAATCGGATAAAATAATCTGTATCCGGTCAACCGCCTACTATCCACGGTAGCCACAATACCCCACAACCCATAATCAAATACCACCTATCCCTGACCCCAAGGTTTCGGCTACACTATCCCGTACCCCTGCTCAAACTCGAGCAACAAGAACCACCTGACTAAAGAATAAGGAGAAAAGAAGCAAGTATGGTTTCTCCTAAGTCAAGTTCTAACATGATAGTGTAGCGATAAGAAATGGCCTAGCTAGATGTCCATACAAGCATGCAAAAGTTTCGAGAAGATAGAAAGAGTACAAATATCATTTTCTGACTTATGTTTAGCATGATAACAGTTCCAGACATTCAATATACCATGATATCCCAAGTCTCATACCGTTCCCACATGAATAGCAAATATTAAACATATAAACCACTATTCATCCACAAATAACTATCCACCTATGCATGTCCAAAAATATATCCCGAAGTGGTATCCACCATCCAGGTAAATTACATGGCCTCAATATCATAATCAAATCCACATGCAAGGTTATGTGCTAACATAGCAATCCACATGTCCAAACCCACATGCATAATCCCAACCACGAGTGTTGATCAATCAATAAGTCCAATAAAAGGATCTCTCTAGTATTCCTAGTGAGTATGTCAGAATAGAGGGATATAGCAACCGCCCACCTCGATCGCAAAGCGCGGATCCACAAGCACCCAAACACAAGGTAAACACAACACGCCGCAAACACTGCAAAGGTAACCCAAACGGCGTACAATTAATCCAAGAAATGCACAATAAGCCACTGTCCCATACAACCAGCCCCGGAAATGGATAATTTTCACCTACGAGATAAACTCAAAAAATTCCAAAAAAATAACCGCTGCGATCCTGGCGGCGAGCCGATCGAAACGAGTACTTGCATGTCCAAATCCGACACCTATAGGTCAAGAAACAATTAGAACATCGCCGTATGCCAAAACCTTCACGAACACAAGCCGGTAGAAACTCAGTCCCAAAGAAGCTTAATTATCACCTTCAAAGAGTCCTCTAAAAATTCTGATAAAAATACGGGTGCGTTCCACACAAAGCGTAGATATCGATCGAGTCCTCATACGTCTCATTCTGATGCCCGTAGACCGAGAAATCACAACAATACTCCTCCGCTGTCCAAACCCTCATAGCGGTACAAAAGGTCAAAGGATACCTCGGGAACCATGCCAAAAACCCAAAATAAGGCAAAGTAATCAGCACAAAAATCGAAGCCTTACCTCTTAGGAACACACTGTTGTAAAAATCGCCCAAAAATTTCTCCTGGTTTACGCATAGAAAATTTCCGACTGAACTGCGACGGAAACAGGCTGAAAAAGGGAAACGTCGAGGCGTACACTGTTGTATTATTATTTGGGAGTTGGATCATGTATTATTATTGTTTTAGTTTACCTCCCTTTTTGGATTCATATATGTTGTATCGGAGGATTATTTTTGTACTATGATTCAGTGGATCGAATTTTGTATTATTCTTTTTAGGAGATGGATTATGTACCTTATTTTAGTTGTACAATTGATTAGATTTTTTATTTAGCAGCTTTATTTTTAGCTCTGATATCTGTTTAGTTGCTAGATACTATCTTTTGTTGGCTAGACGTTTCGCCTATGTGGGGTTTTCTGTATGGGTAGCTGTTCCGTTGGCGAGCCCGTGTTGCAGTTTCATTCCTGAAGCGTGACAAATTAGAGTGGTATCAGAGCTAGGATGTATGCCATTGTGGACTTAGAAACCCTAGACTTGTGGTTGGACCCTAAGATGACTTACGAGAGAGTCGCGATTTGTAGCGAGAGTCTTGATTGAGTTTTATACCTTTCCCAAGGGATAGGATGAGTGATTGGCATGTTTATTCTCCTAAGCGATTATATTAGCTACAGACAATAAAATACTATGGAATGGGTGACATGTTCTAGACTTTTGCTGGATTGGGTCGAGTATTTGTGCGGTTTTGTCGTGATCAGCGATGCCTCCCCGACGCTGAGTACCGACCCACGTGCACCCCGTCTCAGCAGATGAGCCAGAGTAGATAGACTCAAGGCTGGATACCTATATTAAGGTCAGAGAGCTCCGAGCCCAGATGGCAGGATTGTCAGAGGCATACCATCGGCAGAGTGAGCAGCTGGATAGGATGATGTAGTTGTCGGAGCAGAGGACGCACTCGACAGCGCTTCGTGCTGAGACCACCCTGCTGGTAGTGACCCCAGCAGCATTGATAGAGCCGGCAGCCCCCTTCGTGCCAACGACCAGTGTCGTGGCACCGAGGCAGGGTGGACAGTTGTCAGCAGACGAACAGAGGGATTTTATCGATCGTCTGAGCCAGTTTCGGCAGTTTGACCTGCCCCGATTCGCAGGACGGAGTTTAGAGCCTTGGGAGGCAGAGTGTGGGCGATGGCGATGGCGAGACTGTTTGAGAGCCCCTTTGTGCTAGAGAGATATTGTGACGCCCCCAATAGTCCCACATCAAATGTGGATGGAATTGTGATTAGGTTAATGTGTGACATGGACACTAGTAATAATAACTGGGCTTAAGCATTTTGGGCTGTGGTTTGGGACCAACGAGTTATTATTGCTAGTGCGCCAGGCCGTTACATTTGGTATCAAAGCCAATAACCAGCCGGAAGTGTGCGGCGAGTCTCAGCTGAGCCTGGGTCTAGATGATAGGGCTAGCGAGAGAAGTCTCACATCGCCTGGTGATCTTGGGCTACTGTGTGTGTGTTTGGGCTGATGATGACGTTAGGCTTAAACGGGGGGAGTCTGTGACGCCCCCAATAGTCCCACATCGGATGTGGATGGAATTGTGATTAGGTTTATATGTGACATGGACACTAGTAATAATAACTGGGCTTAAGCATTTTGGATTGTTGTTTGGGTCTAACGAGTTATTATTGCTAGTGGGCCAGGTCGTTACAGATACTAGGTGTTCCTTGCAACATACTTCTTGGAGTGTGACGCCGAGGTTTGGTAGAGGATAGTTAGACCAGTTGGCCCGCCAGGGGCCCATTTCTTGTTATGGACCGAGTTTCGCAGCTTATTGTTCGGGGTCTTCTTCCAGATTAACACCCGGCAGAAACTCGAAGAGGATATGAGGAATCTCATATAGGGAGATTACTTGGTGTAGGACTACATTAGAGAGTTACATGGCTGCTGAACTGCGTGCCCCACTTTGCGAGGGATGAGGCGCACAGGATGTATATGTTTGAGAGAGGATTGCGCCAGGATATCTTTCAACTCGTTCAATCCCTCCAGCTTCAGACTTTGATGCTTCGATGGAGCAGGCGCTGTATATGGAGAGTGGCGCTGCAGTTCCCTTAGACAGGGACTAGCCGCCAGAGGCGAGTTCTGGAGAGAAGCGCCTGACGCCAGATGATGGAGGACAGATGAGCAGGAATAGGCCATCCTGATTCCTTCCTCAGGGTCGTGGAATTCAGAGGCGCTAGAGTTCGGGTGAACCCCGACAGTAGCATCACTAGCGGCGGTAGCATAGGTGTTATCTGTGGTAGGCCGTATTCATCGCCGCAGTGTGAGCAGAGGGAGGGATGGTGCATCCTATGCGGATAATTAGGATGCCATGGCAGCAGACTACATCGTCGCAGAGCAGTTGCATTCCTGCATGAACTAGCGGCAGGACCGTTACCCTGTGCACGTGTAGATTCTTTATCATGTTGTGCATATGTAGGAGGTTTGTGAATCATATCCAGTGCAGTTGAGGCCGTGAATTATACCGGCAGACTTGCTGATTTTATTTTAAAAATATATAAGCTCTACTATATATATATATATATATATATATATATATATATATATATATATATATATATATATATATATATATATATATATATAGTAGAGCTTATATATTTTTAAAAGTACAAGTCAAATCATGCTTGTGAATTTTTTACCATTGGATTTGCATTAAGATTTGGTGCAATTGTACATTCTCTTTCTCTCTCTTTAGTTGACTTTACAATTGCACAAATCTCAATGCAAATTCAATGGTAAAAAATTTACAAGGATGGTTTGGCTTATACTTTTGAAAGTATATAAGCTCTACTCTCTCTCTCTCTCTCTCTCTCTCTCTCTCTTCTTCCCCCGCCCCTCTCTCTCTCTCTCTGTATATATAATATATATATATATATATTATATATATATATATATATATTAGTATATATATATTGGCTACTATACTATTAATACTACCAACACATACAAGAAAAGACGCATGTAGAGGCGGTTGCGTAGAGACGGTTGTTGCAACCGCCTCTATGTTCTACCATAGGGACGTCTTAGAGGCGGTTTGTCACAACCGCTTCTACATGTAAATTTTTTTTTTTTTTCCTATCTCTTTTTCTTTCCCCCTCTTTTCGTTTCTCCCAAGAAATCCCATTTCCCCCCAAAACCGTCCTCCCACACCTACCCTCTCCCCTCCCACTCTCCCCTCTCCCCGCCTATCCCGTAGGCGGCATCACCGGCGTCCAACTCTCCCCTCTCCCTCTTCCCGTCGGCGGCATCACCGGCATGGCATGGTCCTCTTCGTCAGCGGCTAAGGTATGGTTCCTCCCTTCCTTCTCCTCCCCCCCCCTCCCCCCCCCGGCCGCAGCCCACCCGCCCCCGCTGCCGTGCAACCCCCCTCCCGGGCGCATGCACACCTCGGAGCGCCGCCCCACCCCCGCGCATGCGCGCCCCGCGCTGCCGGCCCACCCCCCCCGCGCATGCGCCCCCCCCGGCAAGCAATGCACTCCCCGCAGCGCTGCCGGGCCACCCTCCCCGCCGTATGTGCCCAACACCGCGCGCATGCACGCCCGCCGCCCCCCTCCCCCCCCGGCACGGATGCACTCACCCGCAGGCGCCGGCCCACCCCCCCATGCATGCGCACCCACCCCCGCGCGCATGCACACCGCACCCCCACCCGACCCCCCCCCATGCACACCACGCAGCTCCCCGGCGCGCAGCACACCCTGCATCGCCACCGGCCCAACCCCACTCGCATGCGCGCCCCCCCCCCCCCCCCCCCCCCCCCCCCCCGCCCCCGCGCATGCGCGCACCACCCCCCAATTTATTAGATGTTGGATATCTATGAAGCATCGAGGTTTCTACTATCTTCACATAACAATCTAAGAAAGTTGAAAAGTAGTAAAAGCATCTAGATTCTAACTATCATCGTGTTACAATCAACCTATTTCTATTCGGATTAGGGTTTCTACTTTACTTTCTTCTTTTTTTAAGGATTATTTTAGTTATTAATTTGATTTGAATTAAAATAATATTCCTACTCATATTAGGGTTTCTATGTGCTTAAAAATAAGAGGTAAACCCTCCTTTTGTTTTTGTCAATTAATTTCATCAGTAAAGATAAGTTAGGGTTTTACCTCGCCAGTTCTCTTCTCTGATAAAGATGAGATTTCTATACTTTACCAAGATCTGACTTATTGGTTATAGGATCTTAAGTTTTGTTTATTCAATCTAAACATCTACTCTTGTTTAATTTTTGAAAGTCTAATAGCTTTAATTTTTTGTTGTGTGCAGCTTGTTCAGTTCCTCCTCAAGCAGGCTGGTGTTGATAAGCGAACTGGTGACTTAGATGCTTGAGAATATCCAACATCCAATAAATAATTATAATATTATAGTTTCACTCAATGTCACGCCCCGGGTGCAAATCAGGACCCGGGCCCGTCTACAGATCCGCCGTGCACATGGGATTTACCGCGTACACGAAGCGCTGGTAACCTGCTCAGATATCAGATGTATAGCAAAAGAGCATAGTACAGAGCTGAATAGAAGAACCACATAGTATCTCAGACTAGAAATTACAATACAGCTGTGATATGTACAATAATCTCCCAGCACACTAAAATAATACAACTACTGGCTATCGCCAGACCCAAAATAAAAGGAGAATTCTACAGTCTGAATGAAGGGTACAGTGTCTATCTACAGCTCTCAGTCTCCCAGGAGATCTATTCAGCGATCCCCTACTCGATCAGCTGCCGATGGCCTAGCAGCTCCCGCAGATGACTCTGCAAAAAATAAGGGAGAAGAAAGAAACAGAAAACAATAATGTGGGGTGGAACTACCAGATAAACCAGCAGCCTCCCCTAGTGGGTAAAAAAACCTCAACTCTGACGCACCCACTAGGACTACTAGATGGCAAAAGGGAAAAGGGAAGTGGTAGATACAAAAG
>CM054936.1:16120686-16158123 GCA_029168755.2 Tillandsia fasciculata
AATTATTATTATTAATCACTATGGGACGAAAATTTAACCTCCTATTCGTTACATAACTAGTAAATTTAACAAAACCTATAATTTACTGAATAACTCGAATTTAAAAAACAGAGGACTTGGAGGAGCATCGATCAGTCAAAAAATTAAGTCTTTTGATTTTTTTTTTGTTTTTTTTTTTTTGTTTTGGATTTTCGAAGTTTTAATTTTAACCTTTTGAGACTTTTAAATAATTTTCTTTTGGATTACTTTACTTTATTTCTAATACTGAAAAAAGCCCACAAAGTGTTGTCTTAAAACCCTTAGTGGGTTTATCTAAAAAACTATCTTAATTTAAAAATTAAAAGTTAGCAAAAATAATTTGACCTTAAGTTCAAAAACTAAAAATTTATCAAAAGAACTATTTTAATTTCTGCTTTTGTAAATTTCTTAATATGAATTGGATTTTTTAATTGACGGTTCGAAAAAGAATGCTATGGATAAATTGGGGTTCCATCTCCCAGCTATTTTTGGTGTATACATAGCATTTTCTTGTGGGATTTTTTTGCAATTAGTTCTCTAATAAATTTTTTTTAATAAATAATTTTTTAAATTTTATATTTATAAAATTGATTCTGTTTATACCGCCACACAAACAACAAAAATGGGAATGTTTAATTTGAACACTATTAATCATTCATCATGTGATTTACCGTATTTAAACAAATTCCCGCTTTTACCATATACTATTCTCTTTCCGTTTATCAAATTTTCAAAAATTAATTCAAACATAAATTTTTCATTCTCGTTTTGTCTCCTTCTTCCTCCGTTTATCAAATCTTAAAAAATTACTTCAAACATGAATTTTTTATTTCTGGCTCGCCTCCTCCTCCTCTTCTCTTTCTCTTTTCATCCATCAAATCTAAAAAAATTACCGGCTTTACCTTCTCCTCTTCTTTTTCTCTTTCTGTCTAATAATTTTTTAAACATTATTTTATATACAGATTTTTCATTTCCGCTTTATTTCCTCCTCTTTTCATTCTCTATCAAATTCTAAATATTATTTCAAACACGATAAATAATTTACTATATTTAAACACGAAATTTTTTTTTTCCGTGTTCAACTTAAACAAAAAGCGATTACATGACGCTTATGTGAAGCTCCCATGACAAAAATAAAATTAAATTTATAAATATAAATTTTAAAATATTATTTGTAAATTACAAAAAAATAAAAAAACCCTTTTCTTGTTATAATTCAGGCCCCACTTTATTCGACCAATGAGCTGTGTATACATCATAAGCGATTTTAAGTATTCTCCAATATGGTATTGACCCTAATGAAAGACCTATTTTATTACATAGAGTAAAAAGCACTCTTCTCTCTCTCTCTCTCTCTCTCTCTCTCTCTCTCTCTCTCTCTCTCTCTCTCTATATATATATATATATTCTATTTTAGGTTGTACTTAAATTGTCATGTCCCCAAAGTAAACAAACCACTCATTAAAATTCGGAGCGCATATATTTATTTATTGGGGGCAATTTTCTATATATTTCTAAAATTTTTTTTATTTTTAGATTTATTCCTTTTAGAAGGCTAATATTAAAATTATCCGTTCCAACTTCTTTTCAAAATATCTCTGAAGTTAAATTCTAGAACTATTGTTATCTGTGTGAAATTACCATTTTGCCCTTTCAAATATACCCTAAACCCTAAAAAACCATAAATCCCAAACCCTAAAATCCTAAACCTTAAACCCTAAAACCCTAAAAAATTCTTAACCCTAAATCCTAAACCCTAAAACCCTAAAAAACTCTCAACCCTAAACCCACCCTAAACCCTAAACCCTAAACCCGAGCAAAATAGGTATATCTGATAGTTTTCAACTCCGATTATTATTTACCTATAGTTTAACCCTAGTTAACTTAACAAAGGGAAACGGTATGAAGGGTATATTAGAAAGAAAAAAATAAGAGAGATAAATCAGATATTTCTTCATATTTCAGGAATATACATGTAATTATTTCTTATTTATTTGTTTATGTTATGTTATGTTATATTATGTTATGGTATGGACTTTTTTTAAGCAGGGCCATCCAATATCCAATATCCAATATCCAATATCCAAAATTCATTCTTCTTTCTTTTGCTTAATTAATAATGTCATTTGTTCTGCATCATCATTGTTTTGAAATGCCTTGGCCCACATTAATTACGTAGATCATCGGCACAAGCTTTGAACGTATCCTAAAAAGTGAGTGAGATATCACCGCAATTACTTTGAAAATGTATTATATAATAATTAAACGGTGATCTCGTGAATAGAATCATCTGCAGTTAATTAATAATATAATAATTTATGTCTCTTTTTTTTCTCTTCGGGTGCGAAATTCGACCCTTTGAGTGGGCCTTTCTTGTGATTTGGAAGATCTTCAAAAGTTGGCATCCTAATCCTCTTTGATCTTCCTTTCTCCGGAAAGGGGATATATATATATATATATATAAAAGCATGATTAAGGACTTATTTATATAATACTAAAGCATTAATCGAATCTCATATTGGTTGGTGCATGAGGATATACTTCAGCGAGAAAAGGTTAAAATTTGACCTATATATATATATATATATAGAGCGGGTATACACTCAAGGAGCTATAGGTGCTCTTCGTAGATTAATTGACTAAGTCCAAATTAAGTGAATGTCCTAGTACGTACCTTTTCATTTTGTGGCAATTAAGTAAAGCAAGTGCTTTGCATATCTCTATATATAAAGATAGGGTTACAAGTGTGATAAATGTTGACACTGTCGGATCGTTGGCACTAATCGTTAATTTCAAAAATTTAGGCTATTAGAAATACACAATCAATTCACTTAAAACATACAGACACAGCGCCCACGGGTCTCGATCGGACTCAACCCACCTGGACGTTGGGTCTATTGTTGGGCCTCTTGCCGTTAGGTTTATTGTGGACCGCAGCCCTACTTAACTTATTAAGTGTACAGACACAGCGCCCACGGGTCTCGACCGGACTAAACCCACGTGGACGTTGGGTCTATTGTTGGACCTCTTGCCGTTAGGTCTATTGTGGACCGCAGCCCCACTCAACTTATTAGACTCACCCAACTCAACTTATTAGTCTTCTGGGACTATTATCACGAAATAGAAAGTTGAACCTATTTAATTTCATAAATAAATAGACAACAGACACTGCATGTTGTTGTGAAATTCTCCAATCTTTTTTTAAGCTAGAATTAAAATAATTAAGTCATGATAGAACTAGCTTGCATGAAATATCAAATATTAATTGAAGTTTTGTGAACCCATTTCTTCATTTTTGACCCCCAAAATTAAACTTACATTAATTTTTAGCACCAATTTGAAAGCGACATGATAATTAAAATCACTATTAAATTCCATGCATATATGAGCCCGCTCAATTAAAGGTATATATATGCATGCACACGTAGACCCACCCCTCAACTAAAACCACCACCCCTTGACTTTTCTTGTTGACACAGGTTTACTTTTGAATTTTTCAAATTGTGTACTGATTTAAATCAATTAAATTAGTTTTTTCCTTTTTTTTTAAAAAAAAATAAAATAAAAAATTCATAGCTGATTCTATCAAGTTTAATGACTTTATTGCTCATTAGTAAATAAAATTGAAACAGATGGCGGGCAATAGCTTATTGAACAATTACGTACAAATATTTCAGATTAGCTAAGTAGAATAATTCAATTACAAAAATAAACTCTTTGGTTGTTTAAAAGGTAGGGGTTAATTTTTTAGCTCAATTAATTATTCTAGTAATTAATTAATTCTTAAAAAATGTTAAATTCAATGGCTCTATTAGCAAAATAATGAAATATATGAGAGAATTTGTCTATGGATTTCTCAAAAAATAAATAATTATTTCACTTAAATCACCAATCTAAAAATTTCGAAAGTTATCATGTGCCAAAAAAAAAAAAAAAATTAAGAGGATGATTTCAGAATAGCTGTACTTAATTGAGGGGTCTTCATACCTTAATTGGATGAAGTCACGGAATTTTTCCTTTTATCATTTTTGCTTCCAAATTAGTGTCACCCTAATTATTATTATTATTTTTATTTATTTATTTTTTAAGTAGCACGCTATCTGATTTGTTTATTTTTTAAAAATAAGTTTAGTTGAAAAAACGAAGCAACTAGCACTACAACAAAATTAGGCTATAGCGAGTCCAATTATGAAATCCTTGGAAGAAGAGGATGAATCGAAATATAGCTGCTACGCCAAAACTGGGCGCAAAGAACCAACCAGATTGACCCAGTGGATAAATCAGGAATACGGAAACAAAAACAGCGATTGGAGCAGAGAATGCGATTGCATTATAGGGCCGCAATTGAACAGATCGAGCAAGTTCGAATTGACGTAACATGAAACCTATTAGTCCGAAAGCACCATGGAGAGCGACAAAAGTCCATAGACCACCTAATTGACACCAACGAGTAAAATCTCCTTGTGCCTCAGGGCCGCGACACTTTTAAATATTTTTAAAATCTAAAAAAAGTGTCGCTGACAAAAATACCGACACTTATTGTAAGTGTTGCTATATGTGCCGTCGCTAGGGTGTATAGCCACACATTTTTGTAATGTGTCCCAAAAATGTGTCTCCATAACTTAATTTTGGATATAAATGGAATATAGATAGAACACTTATACAAAAATGTCACAAACATGTGTCTCTATAACCTAATTTTGTTGTAGTGTAGTTTTTGAATTAAATATCTCATATACCAATCATCAAGATTTTAGCCAAATACGATAGGTATGATCGGTATGTGTAGTCTCAAAAATAGATTTATAGGAAGCCTCCTCATGTAACTTTTTTTCCCACATGGTAATATATATATATATATATATATATATATATATATATATATATATATAATTCAATGAAGTTTATTCTTTATTTTTTAGTTTTAATTGTTCACCATGATTTTTTATTTTTTAAAAAATAGAAAACATAAAAATAGCAAACAAAAACAAAGTGAATATGAACAAACCATTCAGCAGGCTATGCTAGGTTGATATATATTTTTTGCTATTGTACTTGTCAGCTAAGCTTTAGTACTGCGCAACCGGGCTAAACAGGCCCATAGAGAATTTACTAGTGATAGTGTAAAGTGGGTGGTTGAGCAGGGAAACATATATGCTATGCTAGGCATTGTGCAACTAATTAAACTCTTTGCGATAGGTCCGGGGTTGAGCTTAATTGATATCTGGAAGGATGATTAATTAAGTGTTCATTCTGGACTTTTTTTTTTTTTTTTTTGAAATAACCCTCCTAATTTTCAAATTTACGAAATGACCCTTTCATTTTTTTTTTTTTTTTTTTTTTTTTTTTTTTTTTTTTTTTTTTTTGTAAAATAATCCTACTTTCGCCATGCGGGCGCCACGTTGGGTGTTGACCTTTAAGGCACCGAGCGACTCAGCGCTTTCACAAAAATTCTGTGAAGGCGCTGAGTCGCTCGGCACCTTCAGTGTGGTTGGTGACTTTTCCTGAAAATTGGCCAAGTCCTCAGGATGCGTTTGTAATGTTGTACTAAAGGTGCTGAGTTGCTCAGCGCCTTTAGCGTTAAACAATATAGGCGCCGAGCGACTCAGCGCCTTTAGCGCTTTACACTAAAGGCGCCGAGCAACTCAGCGCCTTTTGTGTAAAACACTGAAGGCGCTGAGTTGCTCGGCGCCTTTTGTGTAAAACACTAAAGGCGCCGAGCGACTCAGCGCCATTAGTGTTTTACACTAAAGGCGCTGAGTCGCTCAGCGCCTTCGTTTTGACTACAACCCCCGCACGGGATACAGTGCCCTCACTTTCCCCTTTTCCAATTCGACTTCCCCTCTCCACCTCTCTCCCTCTCTCGCAGCACAGTGCCGAAGCACATTGTCGCTTCCAATCCGACTTCTCCTCTCCACCTCTCTCCCTCTCCCGCAGCACAGTGTCGAAGCACATTGTCGCCGTTGCCGTCGCCGAAGCCCATTGTCGCCGTCGCCGTCGCCATCACCCATTATCGCCGTTGCTGTCGATGAAGCCACTATCGCCGTCGCCGAAGTCCGCGGTTGCCGTCGCCGTCGCCGTCTCTCTCGCTCTCTAGATCTCACTGTAAGCTTCCCCTCCCCTCCCCTCTCCCTCCCTTCCTTTCTCTCTCCCTCTCTCTCTCTCACTGTGAGGCGGAGCTCTCACACTGAGTCTCACTATGAGAGTTCTCTCCCTCTCTCCCTCTCTCTCTCTCACTCTCGCTCTCTCTCTCTCTTACTGTGAGAGTTCTCTCACAGTGAGGGCCTCACTCTCACAGTGAGGGCCTCACTGTGAGTCTCTCACAGTGAGGACTGTGTCTCTCACAGTGAGGGATCTCTCACTGTGAGAGTTCTCTCACAGTGAGTGCTACTGTGAAAGAACTCTCACAGTGAGAGATTCCTCACTGTGAGTGAGGGATCTCTCACTGTGAGATAGATCTCACAGTGAGGTTTCACTGTCACCTTTAGCACTGTCCGCGCGAGATTTCACAGTGAGAGGTTTCACTGTCGGTCTCCGACTGTGAAGTTAAAATTAGTATTTTGAAGTAGTTAATTTTATTTTGTAGTTGAAATGGCTAATCGTCGCCCTAAGTGTTCATTGGGATGGATAGTTAGTTATCGATGAGAATAGTTCAAAATATATTGGCGGTCGAAAAAAGTTAATCGCGATACGTTCTGATTCTACATATACAGGGGTATCCCTAAGTGTAAGAGCTAACTATATTTTTTTTCATTACAGGGGTATCGTGTTGTCTTGTTCGTAGAGCATGGGCGCAAGATCAACCAGTGGGAGCTTCACCATCTAGGTGTAATAGATCTACTCGGTCAGTCTGGATTTTACGGGGTATCACGACTCAGACGATTAGTGCTGGATCAGGCTCTGCTGGGCGCCCTTGCTGAGAGGTGGAGACCGGAGACCCAGACCTTCCACTTTCGCCATAGTGAGATGACCGTCACACTACAGGATGTGGCGGTTATTTCGGGTCTCCGTGTCCATGGTGCGCCGGTGTGGGGATCTATGCTTCATGATTGGCCAGCTCTCTGCGCAGATTGATTGGGGGTGGTACCTAGTGACATCTAGGGGTCACAAGTATATCTAGATTGGTTATATTAGCATTTTCATCATTTAACCTCTAGATGCCCCTACCGGAGCAGTCGCAGCTACGGCCCGTGCATACATGCTATATCAGATTGGGGGTAGTTTTTTTCCAAACCCTAGCAAATATAGAGTTCATCTAAAGTGGCTATCACTTTTAGCTTACTTTGATATTGCGGCACATATGCGTGGGGTGCTGCGACGCTGGCCTATCTCTATCGAGCGCTAGGATATGTCGCGCTGAACGGGAAGGCCAAATGTTGCTGTTTTGGGACCCTTTTGCAGGTATAAAATCTAATTTTTTGATTTCAGTATTATCTTTATATATTGGTATTGTATATTTTATTTATTATATTAACCCGTTGGCGTTAATTTTTAGATCTGGGCTTGGGACCATATTCATATCAGCCGACCTACATGCATCATAGCGCTGCCCGATATAGTCGATCGATCTCTGGGTTGCCGGTAAGATATTTATTTGATATAGTAGATTTTTGTATTTCAAATATAATTGCAACTAATATATATTTTTTATAATCTAGATGGGGCAACGCTGGAAGACTACGTTTTGGAATCAATGTCAGGACGAGTGACATTGAGGTTTATAGAGACGAGCTAAATCAGCAGCGAGAGGCGCAGGTATGTAGATGTTTTATTGAATACTTTTAAGTATATTTTTCTTCATCACTTTTATATTAACTGATCATTTTGTCCATTAACAGGTTATATAGATGCCGTACATAGATAAGATTATAGCTACATTACCAGATTTCTGTGTGCAGGGCTCAGCAGTCTGGCGTGCAAGAACAGTCATTATTTGCTTTCACATTGTCGAGATGCACGTGCCGGACCGAGTCCTGTGGCAGTTCGGTATTCTCTAGCATATACCTCGCAATGTGGAGTCCTTCCGACGCATTACATCACGTGGGCGTCCGGATGAGGATTGGATCGCATTTCATGCTATCCACATTGAGAGGTGGTCCAAGAGGCTAGAACAGGTTTTTGATCAGCTCCCGGCTGCTGGTGAGGACCCACTGCAGGCGGCATTCGTATATATGCAGTGGTACTGGACAATTACGAGAAGATGGATATCTCATCCAGTACAGCGTCCTCGCTGACTTTTTATCCCCGTGGGCATGTTGAGAGGAGACTGGTATAATAATAATAATAATAATAATAATAATAATAATAATAATAATAATAATAATATATATATATATATATATATATATATATATATATATATATATATATATATTTATATATATATATATATATATATATATAAATTTAAGATGTTCAACTTATTTAATATAAATTTAATTTCTAAATTAAAATGCAGGTCGACACACTACGACAGGTTCATACTATTGTTGGCCAGTTATTGCATGACCGACCGCCACCTGAGTTCACATTTGGGACTCTAACAGAAATGAACGAGAATATTCAGATGGTACTACAGCATATACCATATGTACCTACGGCTAGAGTTTCAGGCGGACCTTCATATGAGGGAGCGTCTTCGAGTCATCAGGTACTATTTAGAATGGAATTCAAATTAAGTTTTCAAATTCAAATTAACAAACTATTTACACTCATTCAGGTGCCACGATCTCCATCTGCTACCATTCAGGCCCCGACGACATTTCCTTCGACGTCAGCGTCGCTCCCGCCACAAGTATCACGGACTTCATATACTTCTACATATTCACGCCGTCGTCCCTCGTCATCATCGCCATAGGAGATCCAGCACATTGTTGAGCAGGATGAAGGCGGTATCATCGAGGAGCTCGATCAGTTGGTAGCAGTCGAGCATCTCGATGATATGCCTATTATGGAGCTTGCTGTTCCCTGTGGGCGAGGGCGTGGACGCGGGCGTGGCCGAGGACGTCGAGGTCGAGGACGTGCTCAAAATTGAGCTTTTGAGGTCGAGGTTGTATTATTGATATTTTTGTAATATTAATTTTTGGTTGTTACTCAACTATGATTTCTAAATGTCATGAATGTTGTGAAATTTGGTGGTTGTGAATGTTGTTTCAGAATTCTGAATGTCAATTCTCACTGTTTGCAGCTTGTTGTACAAATTTGGGTTTTTTTTTAAAGTCATGTAAAATTTTGGATGCTGTCCCAGCTCATTGGTCTACCAGAATGACCCGATACCGGTCGTCCACAAATAAGCTCTCAAAGTGGCGCTCCATGGTGGTAATCCACGTCTCGGCTGCCCAAGGCTCAGCACTCATGCCCGAAAAGCGGGGCGGATCAAACCGTCGGAATCTCATCAGCAGATCAACAACCTCCCGCTGCTCTGTCTCCGTCAACGCTCCCGTCGCCCCGGCCGGTGGCCTACTCGAAACTGGCACAGCAGGAACCGCCGGTGCAGTCTGCGCCACAGGGGGTGCCTCAGCAGGGGAAGAAGGCACCGGCGAAGCCTCAGGGGGTGCCACTGCCGGCTGTGCTCTCTGCTCCAATAAGAGCGTCAGCCGTGCCACCGCCTCCTCCTGGCGTCTAGCCGCCTCAGCCATCTGTGCCATCTGGGCACGGAGCTCCTGAATCTCAGCCTGAGGTCCTCGCCCCGAGTCCTCCTGCTCGGCTCTGAGGATGAAGGCTGCGAACGCGTCACCATCGAACGTCGAGGAGGCATCCCCACCTGAGGGACAAAGCAAACAATCAGAACCAGAAGCAACACTCGACCCAATCTAGCGAAAGTCAAAAGGCATGTCCCCCTTTCCGAAGCACTATGTTGTCTGCAGCCAACATAGTCGCTACAAAAGGAAAACATGTCTATCACTCGTCCCAATCCACTCGGGAGAGTCAGAAACCCAATCAGGACTTTCGCTAAAAATCTCGGCTCTCACGTGGGTCATCCTAGGGTTTAACCATAAGCCTAGGGTTCCTAAGTCCTCAAAGACCTACATCCTAGGCTCTGATACCACTCTAATCTGTCACGCCCCGGGGTCGGAGCTGTACCCCGGGCTCGCCAACAGATCCGCCGCCCCTACAGGAAGCCCTGTAGAGACGTAGCGACTAACCTGCAAGTAAGTATCTAAACTAATAGATATCAGAGCTGTAAGAGTAAAACTAACAGTAAAAGAAAGTAAAACTGTTTCACAGAATAATATACATAAAGTCCTCACTCAAATACAGAAGTCTCTCAAAATAAAATAGCAGAGTACAACTCGATACCTCACTACATAATCTCTCAAACCAAAAGACACAACCAAAAAGTGTATCGGGTACCTCTACCACTCGCTACTGCTGAGAGGGAAAAGATCTACCTCGCGATTCCCTTACCTCGGTCTGTAGGAGCTGGATCAGCAACGGGCACCGCAGGAACTGGAGCTGAAGTCCCTGGGGAAAAGACACCACGACGGGTGTGAGAACTACCTCCCACAGTAGTTCTCAGTGGGTGCCGCCAACAAGCCCGACGGCCTGCCCACTAAGTCTACAAGGGCATAAAGTAACAAAAGAAAATGCAGTAAAGAAAGCAGGAAAGTAAATCATCTACTGCTACTATGCCCCTAACTATATGCTCAAGGAAAAAGGGATCGAAGACCAATATGTCCCTACTGATACTCGACTCAAATCACCCAATCCAAACTGACTGCCAAAACGGTCCAGTCAAACCTGCGCCTACCTACTGCTGTAGGTATGTCCATAGCTGCCAAAACTGGCTCAGCCAGAGGGACGATGTCCATGACTGCCAAAACTGGCTCAGTCAGAGGGACACCAACATCGACAAGCCGCGAAAGAAGTAGCAAGCCCAACTCCGGAGTGGCACTCGTGGGTAGCGACCCCACCGAGCAAAGTATCTGCGCATCTCTGTCGATCTAATATGGCTCCTGCAGGCTATGATCCAATCACTGTCTCACTCGCTAACTAAGAATCCACACTGTCCCACATGTCACTATCTCAATGATGAACAATCTACAGACTGCTACCGACTCTACTCGGTCCCCAGACACGAGTACAATGCATCCAAACTACTAAACCTCCCAACCCACCACTTAGGGGAAGACCCTATGTCCAGAATGACAAAAGTAACAAATGCTGTGGGGAAACTAAAGTAGATGCATAATCTTAACAGTAGTCATCTGGGTAAGATATACTATGCATAATAGATGTGCTAAGTCTAGTTTTCCAATTTAAAAGGTTCATGCGTGGCAAGAATTCTAATAAGATCATCAAATTTAGCAATTACTAACAGTGGGTACTATCATACAGTTTGCACAGTTTATATTGTTCCCATACTATCATGTATGCATATAATTGCAGAATTAGAGTGCAGTCCATAGTTATTGTAAGCAGAATCACCCACCTGAACACGCTAACTGTCCGAGCCGGTACAGATAAACAGTCCAGGGATCGACAATTCCTCAGATCCACAGAGCCAGGAGCACAGAAAAAGTGCCCTTACAGTCCTGGGTACAACAATAACTCACAATTACAACCAATTATCACATAAGCAACACATTCCAAAAATCTGCATGTACTGTTACTGTTCACACGCGAATTTTACCTGAAAATAAATTCACAAAATTCCAATAAAAATATCACGACGATCCTCGCGAAGAGTAGATGTCGATAGGCTCTTGAATCGTCGAAATCCGATGTCCAGAAGTGAAGATAAAATTCCGCGAAGCCGCTGCTGTCAAGATTCCAAACTGTAGCAAAGGGGCGTAAAAATGTACCCCAAACCCTCAAAAAAACTCATTTCTGGGAAGAATGACCAACATGGAAAACGTAGATATACCTCTTGTGCAACCGCTGGCGAAGAAATCGTCCAAAAATGTGGTCGGGGTAGCTCTGCAGGTCTCCCAGAAGAAAATGCGACGGTAGTGGGCCTCAAACTGTAAACGTCGCTCCGCACTACGAGGTAAGAAACACAGTCGTCACGGCTTCCAGATTTTCTGAAACTTTGTCGGAAGATAGGTAAGAGGGAGAGGAAGATTTTTCGTTAAAGGCTCACGGGCTAAATCCTAAGGAAAAAGGGCGAAAAACCCAGCCCAAGGTGACCTATATATAGGCCTCAAAGAAAAAGCCCAAAGAAAAACAAGTTACTTGGGCTCGGGCCCGACTTTTCGGGCGCCCGAAAATTTTCGGGCGCACACAGTGCGGCCCGGCCCAAGGTTTTCGGGCGCGCACAGTGCGGCCCGGCCCAATACACGCCGTCGGACGGGATTCCCGATCCGTCCGACCCGCCTCGGAGCCCGCCACGTGTCGCCCGAACAGCGAACACCGAAGCGAGCCACTCACCGCCCGCCACGTGTCCACTCCCCGGGCACAGTAAGGCGGTGGCGCCCGCCAATGAGTGGGCGCCACGTGTCCACCCCGTTGACCCCGACCGCGCGACGTGCGCGCCTGCCGCGCGACGTGGGTCGCACGTGCGCACGCATCCCGAGGCACCAGCCCCGCGCTCCGTGCACCCCGCGCGCTGCACCCGCCAACGAGGAAGTGACACGTGTCCCCTGCACCCGGTCCACGCCTTTGACAGGAATTCCGTGGACCGTGCCGCGTGCACCGACCAACCGGTGACTGCCACGTGTCTCCCGCCTGGTCCATGCACCGCCGCGTTCCACCCGGTAGACCGCGCGCCCTGGGCCCGCCAATCAGGCGGTGCCACGTGTCCATGCGCCGGGTCTGTGCACCCCGCCGTGCTGCTCTGTGGACCGCGCATCGCAGACCGGCCAATCAGAGCCTGCCACGTGGCATCCCGGCGGTCTACGGCCCCTCCCATGCACCATTTTCCACTAAAAACTTCCGGGTGTCCGTTTTTGGGCATCCGGACTCCAAATTAAGCAAATAAATAGTCGTTTTCAAGCGTTTTTCCGTGCTGAATCCATCTACGACCTCTGTTTGGCCTAAAACCTTTCAGAAATTTCGGCAAACCCAGCCAAAGGCCAATACAGTAAATAAAAGCACACAGGTCCATCAATAGCACCCAATTGGTGCACTATGGGCCAGGTACACCAATACTAGGTGTTCTAACTGTGGATCCATCGGAAAAACACTGCATGGGAACCAGGGCCACTACAGCTCAACTACCCACACCGCCGCTGATCTACCTCCAACACTCCTACCCTTCGGGTCCGAAGCTCTCAGACTCCAATCTGGGTATCCGGCCCGAGACAACCGGCTCAGACCCAACTGCTGCACCAAGGTGCACACGGGTCAGGGCCCAGCGTCGGGGAGACACCGCTCGCCACGACAAAATCGCAAATCAGCACACCCCAAACACTCGACCAAATCTAGCGAAAGTCAAAGACATCCCCCTATTTCTGTAACTTTATGTTGTCTGCAGCCAACATAATTGTCCCACAGAAATAAGATATGTCGATCCCTCTTCACTCACAGGAAGAGTCAAATAAATAAATCACCGACTTTCGCAAAATGTCGCGTCTCTCACGCCCTAACATCCTAGGGTCAGCAAAAAGCCTAGGGTTTCCTAAGTCCCAACTGACCTATCCCTAAGCTCTGATACCACCTAATCTGTCACGCCCCGGGTGTAAACTAGAACCCGGGCCCTTCCACAGATCCGCCGTGCACACGGTATTTTCCACGTACACGAAGCGCCAGTAACCTGCTCATATATAAGAGATAAAAAGAAGAGCATAAAACAGAGTTGAACTAAAAACTAATACATCTCAGCCTGAAGCTGGAAATAAAATACAGTACATTTGTAAAAATAATACATCTGTCTCTTCCAGCTCACCAAAAGAAAGAATTCAAACAGCTGGCTAAAGCCAGACCCAAAAGTAAAGTACAACCGTCTGAGAAAAAAAGGTACATCAACAGTCCAGCTAACACGCTCATCCAGCCTCGAGATCTATCTACTCAGCCATCCTCTCTCCTCGACCCACCGCTGAAAACCCATCAGTACCCTCAGAAGACACTGCAAAATAAGGAGAAGACAAAGAGGAAAGAAGAATAGGGGTGAGAACTACTAGTAAACCAGTAGCCTCCCCTAGTATGTAAAGCCTCAAACTCCGACGCACCCACTAGGTCTACCAGAGGCAAAAAGGGGAAGAAGAGTGGGTAAACAACAAAACTGCTGAAAAAGGAAACTACCACTACTATGCCTCTAAATGCATCAGTAACCAAACTATCTCGGTAACCTAATCTATCCACCAGTAAAAACTGGTACTGCCTGCTGCCGCCCTCATAATCGGGCAAATAAAGCCGCGCCAATGTGATAGCAAAACTCCTGCTGCCGCCCTCATCATCGGGCAAGTAAAGCCGCGCCGATGTGATAGCAAAACTCCTGCTGCCGCCCTCATCATCGGACAAGTAAAGACACGCCGATGTGATAGCAAAACTCCATCACTGTCTGACCCCCACGCTCCGAAGGGGAACTCGAGGGGAGCGACCCACACGAGGAAAGCATCACCGGGCATATAAAGCCGCACCGGTGTGATAACAAAAACTCAATCACTGTCACAATTATCATAAAAGCAGGACTGGATCACGACTCTAATCAAAGTGGAAAAACCCATCCACTAAAGGGAAACCCGATCTCCAATCTGATGCGTAAGTAACCATCCGGTCAACCGCCCAATATCCGCGGTCACCGCGATACCCACTGTCAACAATCAAGCCCAACAACCGACACCCGGTCAACCGCCCAATATCCGCGGTCACCGAAATAACCCACAATCATAATCATGTCCCACATCCGACATCCGGTCAACCGCCTACTATCCGCGGGAGCCGCAATAACCCCCAATCCAAAATCGGATAAAATACTCTGTATCCGGTCAACCGCCTACTATCCACGGTAGCCACAATACCCCACAACCCATAATCAAATACCACCTATCCCCGACCCCAAGGTTCCGGCTACACTATCCCGTACCCCTGCTCAAACTCGAGCAACAAGAACCACCTGACTAAAGAATAAGGAGAAAAGAAGCAAGCATGGTTTCTCCTAAGTCAAGTTCTAACATGATAGTGTAGCGATAAGAAATGGCCTAGCTAGATGTCCATACAAGCATGCAAAAGTTCCGAGAAGATAGAAAGAGTACAAATATCATTTTCTGACTTATGTTTAGCATGATAACAGTTCCAGACATTCAATATACCATGATATCCCAAGTCTCATACCGTTCCCACATGAATAGCAAATATTAAACATATAAACCGCTATTCATCCACAAATAACTATCCACCTATGCATGTCCAAAAATATATCCCCAAGTGGTATCCACCATCCAGGTAAATTACATGGCCTCAATATCATAATCAAATCCACATGCAAGGTTATGTGCTAACATAGCAATCCACATGTCCAAACCCACATGCATAATCCCAACCACGAGTGTTGATCAATCAATAAGTCCAATAAAAGGATCTCTCTAGTATTCCTAGTGAGTATGTCAAAATATAGGGATATAGCAACCGCCCACCTCGATCGCGAAGCGCGGATCCACAAGCACCCAAACACAAGGTAAACACAACACGCCGCAAACACTGCAAAGGTAACCCAAACGGCGTACAATTAATCCAAGAAATGCACAATAAGCCGCTGTCCATACAACCAGCCCCGGAAATGGATAATTTTCACCTACGAGATAAACTCGAAAAATTCCAAAAAAATAACCGCTGCGATCCTCGCGGCGAGCCGATCGAAACGAGTACTTGCATGTCCAAATCCGACACCTGTAGGTCAAGAAACAATTAGAACATCGCTGTATTCCAAAACCTTCACGAACACAAGCCGGTAGAAACTTAGTCCCAAAGAAGCTTAATTATCACCTTCAAAGAGTCCTCTAAAAATTCTGATAAAAATACGGGTGCGTTCCACACAAAGCGTAGATGTCGATCGAGTCCTCATACGTCTCATTCTGATGCCCGTAGACCGAGAAATCACAACAATACTCCTCCGCTGTCCAAATCCTCATAGCGGTACAAAAGGTCAAAGGATACCTCGGGAACCATGCCAAAAATCCAAAATAAGGTAAAGTAATCAGCACAAAAATCGAAGCCTTACCTCTTAGGAACACACTGTTGTAAAAATCGCCCAAAAATTCCTCCTGGTTTACGCACAGAAAATTTCCGACTGAACTACGACGGAAACAGGCTGAAAAAGGGAAACGTCGAGGCGTACACTATTGTATTATTATTTGGGAGTTGGATCATGTATTATTATTGTTTTAGTTTACCTCCCTTTTTGGATTCATATATGTTGTATCGGAGGATTATTTTTGTACTATGATTCAGTGGATCGAATTTTGTATTATTCTTTTTAGGAGATGGATTATGTACCTTATTTTAGTTGTACAATTGATTAGATTTTTTATTTAGCAGCTTTATTTTTAGCTCTGATATCTTGTTAGTTGTTAGATACTATCTTTTGTAGGCTAGACATTTCGCCTATGTGGGGTTTTCTGTATGGGTAGCTGTTCCGTTGGCGAGCCCGTGTTGCAGTTTCAATCCTGAAGCGTGACAAATTAGAGTGGTATCAGAGCTAGGATGTATGCCATTGTGGACTTAGAAACCCTAGACTTGTGGTTGGACCCTAAGATGACTTACGAGAGAGTCGCGATTTGTAGCGAGAGTCTTGATTGAGTTTTATACCTCTCCCAAGGGATAGGATGAGTGATTGGCATGTTTATTCTCCTAAGCGATTATATTAGCTACAGACAATAAAATACTATGGAATGGGTGACATGTTCTAGACTTTTGCTGGATTGGGTCGAGTATTTGTGCGGTTTTGTCGTGATCAGCGATGCCTCCCCGACGCTGAGTACCGACCCACGTGCACCCCGTCTCAGCTGATGAGCCAGAGTAGATAGACTCAAGGCTGGATACCTAGATTAAGGTCAGAGAGCTCCGAGCCCAGATGGCAGGATTGTCAGAGGCATACCATCGGCGGAGTGAGCAGCTGGATAGGATGATGCAGTTGTCGGAGCAGAGGACGCACTCGACAGCGCTTCGTGCTGAGACCACCTTGCTGGTAGTGACCCCAGCAGCATTGATAGAGCCGGCAGCCCCCTTCGTGCCAACGACCAGTGTCGTGGCACCGAGGCAGGGTGGATAGTTGTCAGTAGACGAACAGAGGGATTTTATCGATCGTCTGAGCCAGTTTCGGCAGTTTGACCCGCCCCGATTCGCAGGACGGAGTTTAGAGCCTTGGGAGGCAGAGTGTGGGCGATGGCGATGGCGAGACTGTTTGAGAGCCCCTTTGTGCCAGAGAGATATTGTGACGCCCCCAATAGTCCCACATCAAATGTGGATGGAATTGTGATTAGGTTAATGTGTGACATGGACACTAGTAATAATAACTGGGCTTAAGCATTTTGGGCTGTGGTTTGGGACCAACGAGTTATTATTGCTAGTGGGCCAGGCCGTTACATTTGGTATCAAAGCCAATAACCAGCCGGAAGTGTGCGGCGAGTCTCAGCTGAGCCTGGGTCTAGATGATAGGGCTAGCGAGACAAGTCTCACATCGCCTGGTGATCTTGGGCTGCTGTGTGTGTGTTTGGGCTGATGATGACGTTAGGCTTAAACGGGGGGAGTCTGTGTCGCCCCCAATAGTCCCACATCGGATGTGGATGGAATTGTGATTAGGTTTATATGTGACATGGACACTAGTAATAATAACTGGGCTTAAGCATTTTGGATTGTTGTTTGGGTCTAACGAGTTATTATTGCTAGTGGGCCGGGTCGTTACAGATACTAGGTGTTCCTTGCAACATACTTCTTGGAGTGTGACGCCGAGGTTTGGTAGAGGATAGTTAGGCCAGTTGGCCCGCCAGGGGCCCATTTCTTGTTATGGACTGAGTTTCGCAGCTTATTGTTCGCAGTCTTCTTCCAGATTAACACCCGGCAGAAACTCGAAGAGGATATGAGGAATCTCATATAGGGAGATTACTTGGTGTAGGACTACATTAGAGAGTTACGTGGCTGCTGAACTGCGTGCCCCACTTTGCGAGGGATGAGGCGCACAGGATGTATATGTTTGAGAGAGGATTGCGCCAGGATATCTTTCAACTCGTTCGATCCCTCCAGCTTCAGACTTTGATGCTTCGATGGAGCAGGCGCTGTATATGGAGAGTGGCGCTGCAGTTCCCTTAGACAGGGACTAGCCGCCAGAGGCGAGTTCTGGAGAGAAGCGCCTGACGCCAGATGATGGAGGACAGATGAGCAGGAATAGGCCATCCTGATTCCTTCCTCAGGGTCGTGGAATTCAGAGGCGCTAGAGTTCGGGTGAACCCCGACAGCAGCATCACTAGCGGCGGTAGCATAGGTGTTATCTGTGGTAGGCCGTATTCATCGCCGCAGTGTGAGCAGAGGGAGGGATGGTGCGTCCTATGCGGATAATTAGGATGCCATGGCAGCAGACTACATCGTCGCAGAGCAGTTGCATTCCTGCATGAACTAGCGGCAGGACCGTTACCCTGTGCACGTGTAGATTCTTTATCATGTTGTGCATATGTAGGAGGTTTGTGAATCATATCCAGTGCAGTTAAGGCCGTGAATTATACCGGCAGACTTGCTGATTTTATTTTTAAAAATATATAAGCTCTACTATATATATATATATATATATATATATATATATATATATATTATATATATATATATATATATATATATATATATAGTAGAGCTTATATATTTTTAAAAGTACAAGCCAAATCATGCTTGTGAATTTTTTACCATTGGATTTGCATTAAGATTTGGTGCAATTGTACATTCTCTTTCTCTCTCTTTAGTTGACTTTACAATTGCACAAATCTCAATGCAAATTCAATGGTAAAAAATTTACAAGGATGGTTTGGCTTATACTTTTGAAAGTATATAAGCTCTACTCTTTCTCTCTTCTCTCTCTCTCTCTCCCTCCCCTCCCCCCCTCTCTCTCTCTCTCTGCATAATATATTATATATATATATATATATATATATAATATATATAATATATATATATATCTGGCTACTATACTATTAATACTACCAACACTACAAGAAAAGACGCATGTAGAGGCGGTTGCGTAGAGACAGTTGTTGCAACCGCCTCTATGTTCTACCATAGGGACGTCTTAGAGGCGGTTTGTCATAACCGCTTCTACATGTAATTTTTTTTTTTTCCCTAATCTCTTTTTTCTTTCCCCCTCTTTTCGTTTTCTCCCAAGAAATCCCATTTCCCCCAAAACCGTCCTCCCACACCCACCCTCTCCCCTCCCACTCTCCCCTCTCCCGGCCTCTCCCGTCGGCGGCATACCGGCGTCCACTCTTCCCTCTCCCCTCTCCGTCGGCGGCATCACCGCATGGCATGGTCCTCTTCGTCAGCGGCTAAGGTATGGTTCCTCCCTTCCTTTTCCTCCCCCCCCCGGCCGCAGCCGCACCCGCCCCCCGCTGCCGCGCGACCCCCCTCCGGCGCGCATGCACCCCCCGGAGCGCCGCCCTACCCCCCGCGCATGCGCGCCCCGCGCTGCCGGCCCACCCCCCCCGCGCATGCGCCCCCCCCCCCCCGGCGCGCATGCACTCCCCGTAGCGCTGCCGGCCCACCTCCCCGCGCATGCGCCCCACCCGCGCGCATGCACGCCCCGCCTCCCCCCCCGGCGCGCATGCACTCCCCAGCAGCCCCGCATGCCACCCCCACCCCCCCCCCATGCCCATGCACCCCCACCCCCTCGCCGCCCATTGCACAACCGCAGCCCCCCCCCTCCCCCCCGCCCCCCCCCCATGCACACCCCCCGCAAAAAGCGCCCCCCGGCGCGCCCAATTCAACCCCTGCATCGCCGCCCGCCCAAAACCCACTCCCGCATCCCCCCCCCCCCCCCCCCACCCCCCCCCCGCCCCCCCTCCGCGCCAATGCGCTCCACCTACACCCCCCAATTTATTGGATGTTGGATATTCTGAAGCATCTAGGTTTTTTTCTACTATCTTCACATAACAATCTAAGAAAGTTTGAAAAGTATTAAAAGCATCTAGATTCTAACTATCATCGTGTTACAATCAACCTATTTCTATTCGGATTAGGGTTTCTACTTTACTTTCTTCTTTTTTAAGGATTATTTTTAGTTATTAATTTGATTTGAATTAAAATAATATTCCTACTCGTATTAGGGTTTCTATGTGCTTAAAAAATAAGAGGTAAACCCTCCTTTTGTTTTTGTCAATTAATTTCATCAGTAAAGATAAGTTAGGGTTTTACCTCGCCAGTTCTCTTCTCTGATAAAGATGAGATTTCTATACTTACCAAGATCTGACTTATTGGTTTATAGGATCTTAAGGTTTTGTTTATTCAATCTACACATCTACTCTTTTTTTTAATTTTTGAAAGTCTAATAAGCTTTAATTTTTTTTTGTGTGCAGCTTGTTCAGTTCCTCCTCAAGCAGGCTGGTGTTGATAAGCGAACTGGTGACTTAGATGCTTGAGAATATCCAACATCCAATAAATAATTATAATATTATAGTTTCACTCACTATTATTTATTTTGTTAAACAACTACGATCTCTAAGTAGTAGTAATACTAAATATGTAATTTCATTATTGTAAACTTTTGTTGAAAAATATTGTTCACAAAGTTAGATTTAATTAGTGCATTACAAAGAACATTAGGTGTTAGCTCTCTTCTTATTAGATGTCAATTCTCTTCTTGCTCTACAAATGCATGTATTCTATAGTGACAGGAAATGATTTTTTTCTAAAACTAGAATCTAATTTGATCAAATTTCAAGTAGTAGGAACTCAATGTTGTGATGCACAAGAGGTTGCTGCAGTAGTCGCGTGATCCTATCAACAGGCCTTCTTTCGAGGTTCATCTTGTCCAAGTACGAGCATATGACTTTAATTATTATTTTTTTATTTCATTATTCTGTTTTCTATAAAATAATTTGTTTTTTTTTTTTTTTTTTTTTTTTTTTTTTTTTTTTTTTTTTTTTTTTTTTAATTGCTGAATAAGTATAAGAACTTATAGATATATATATTTATCTTTGCTCAAACCTAGTCAAACCCTTGTTGGGATAATGCTACGAGGATAAAGGATCTTCAAGTTCGTGTTAAAAGGACGATTAGAAAATCACTCTTTAAGAGTAAGTCTCTTGGCAATCCATACTTTTTTTATTATCTTGATTTGATTATTTTTATTCTGCACTATATTAAATGCAATAAATTATTGATATAGAATTACTAGTAAGTTAATTTTTAGCTTCATAAATATAAATTGATATTGAATAAAATATTTGTTGTTATTGCAGTTGTTTTGCTATAATTGAAACATGTCCTCTAGTTCTAGAAGATTGCGTAGTTGCAATATTGTTAGATCTACCCCTGAAGATGACTTGGAAGCTCAAGGACCAGTAGGAGATGAGCATTTGCTATTTTTCCCAGAAACTCCTACAAATGCAAGTACCACTGAGATTGAAAATATTAATCAAACTGATTTATTTCTTTGGATCATTGGTAAGTAATATTATTTATTAATTATATAGTATATAAGCTTGATTTTCTATTAAAATTAATAGATTTAAGTTTATTTTCAGGTACTGATAAAAATCGACGTAAGAAACGAGGAAGAACAACATTAGCAGATGTATGGAACCTACTTGAAGGAGAGAGGATTGATGTCAAAGTTGATAAATATGGGGTTCCGTGTACCTATGCAGGATCTGTCCTTGGATCATTTTTAGGAGTAATCGCGAAAAATGGAATATTTGCTCCTTTAAATATTCCATGATGGGATAATCAAATTTTTAATCCATTAAAGAAAAAATGCTAAAACATATTGAGGTTCTTTCATTTTTGCTCATTATTTTTTTTATTGCATATTTATATACTTTTATTATATTACATTTTTAACAGTAAACTTTTTATTTTATGAATAGGCAAAGTTTAGATATCCGGAGGGAACGAGACATTGGGTGTTGTCATCATTGAACAAAAAATGGAGAGATTATAAAAATGAATTAAAATGTGAATTCTTGTCAGAAGACAAACCGATTCAAGAATTAGTTGACAATGTACCAACAGGTGTGATTAGAGACCAATGGACTAGTCTAGTAGCATATTGGTCCACCGAGGAAAGTAAGGTATAAAAGTTTTATTTTTATAGCAATGTTATTGATAGTGCATTATTCATTTTTTAACATATTTATTTATTGTAGAAACGTTGTCAAGTTAATTCAACTTCTGCAAAGATTGTGAAGATGGCCCATACTTCGGGAAGGAAAAGTTATGCAAGGAAGCGAAAGGAAATGGAAATAGTTCGACATTTAAATTTATTTCATTTTAAGTAATATGCCAAGTGTTTTATAAGTTAGAAATTATTATTTATAATTATAGGAAATTGTTCTTGGTAAAGAACCTGACCGGCTTTCTTTTTGGGAGGAAACTCATAAGAAAAAGAATGGAGATTTTGTGAATGAAGATGCGAAGAAAAATTTGGTTAGTATAATTTTCTATCATATAGTCATATTTAACATTCATATAATTTATGAAATATTAATATTTTTTTTCAAATCTCTAATAGGATGATGCGCGTGCAAAATTCATTACACTTTCACAAAGTTCCGAATCTGATACGAAAAAGCTAATGGATGAAGCCTTTCTAGATGTCATGGGTCCTGAGCATAATGGACGTGTGAAAGGTTTAGGGTTGGGACTTACGTTAAGATCATATTATGGCGTAAAACATATAAATTTACCTACAATAGATGAATCAAGAGAAAGTCAATCAGAGGAAGTAAAAAAGCTCAAAGAAGAAATGCGCGAGATGCGAGAGGAAATGGCTCAGCTAAAAACAAATTTATTACAGGTATGTTAAATTAATCGCAAGTTATTATATATATATATATATATAATTGGATTGTCATATAACTAATAATTTTTATAATGTTTGATTTTTTTTTAGGCTGCTGGGGACAAAACAAATATGGTTGGGGCATTTTCTCCAAATAATTTTTCATCGAATGCAAGTCACGAGCCCGAGGCCACAAATGAAGGACATTGAAATGCAATTTAAATTTTTGTGAATGATTGGCAACTCAAATGTTGACAAACTATGATACTTTTTTGATTATGACATTACTACTCTCTATGATACTTATTGAACGATATGATATGTGTTTTGGTTGGTATGTTTTCTTAAATTATGAAGTCTTGATGATATTTTTTACTGTTGTTGAGAATTGTTTTGTTTCATGTATTGTTAGTGTATGTTTGAAATTAAATGATAAATTTTGTATGATTGTCATCGAATCTGGAATGTTATGTGTATAAATGCGGTTTAAAATAATTATTAAATATAATTTTTTATTTTATTTTTTACGTAGAGGCGGTTCAAACCGGCTCTTTATAATGAGATTTTGTCAATCTGTAGAGGCGGTTTAAGTCGTCTCTAAATAGCAAATCTTTATAGAGGCGGTTTAAACCATCTCTATAAAATAATATCAGTAAAGACGGTTTGAACCGCCTCTACATTACAACATTCGTAGAGGCGGTTTAAACCGCATCTATGTTATTACGAAATTATATATATATATATATATATATATATATATATATATATATATATATATATATATATATATATATATATATATATATATATAATTTGATGCGGTGGTCCAAACCGCCACTAGAGAACCGTCTCTAGTATTCCCCGGCGGTCCCCCAAACCGCCTCTACAACGTAGAGGCAAGCGGCGTCTACGCCGGCGGTCCAGAGGCGGTCATTAGAACCGCCTCTAGATCTTGTAGAGGCGGTTTAAACCGCCGCTAAAATAACTAAGAACCGCCTCTACAAGCACATTTGGGTGTAGTGCAAGTTATTGATGCTATCAAGTTTTCTATCCTTAGATCAATCCTTTTTATTATTTTCATCCGTCTGTATATAGAGAGAGAGAGAGCTAGGCTGTAATACTATTAATAGCATCAAGTCATTGGTGTTATTAAGTTTTTAACCTTTAGATTAAAAGATGTGTGGTTGAGATGATAATGGGCCCTGTGGGTTTAATAGGTGGTTGGAAAAATAGTAGGGCTGGAATACTATTAATAACACCAAGTCATTGGTGTTATTAAGTTTTTGACCCTTAGATTAAAAGATGTGAGGTTGAGATGATAGTGAGTCCCTTGGGTTTAATAGGTGATTGGGAAAATAGTAAAATCTAACAGATGAAAATAATCAAAGGGTAGAAAATTTGATAACATCAAATATTTGATGTTATCGATAGGATAGTAGCCGGACTATATATATTATATATATATATATATATATATATTATATTATATATATATATATATATATATATTATAATTAGGTTGGAATATTATCGATAGCGCCAAGTCATTGGTGCTATCAAATTTTTAGTCATTGGATTAAAAAATGTGCGGTTAGGATAATAGTAGTCCCCTAGGGTTTAGTGGGTGGTTGGTTTAATAGTAAAAAACTTATGACCCGCTATAATCCCAACCGCACATATTTTAATTCAAGGGGTTAAAACTTGATAGCACCGATTACTTGGTACTATGGATAGTATTCTAATCGGACTATATATATATATAGCGTAGGGCTACTATACTCTTATGAGTATAAAGCCCTTTTTACTTATAACTTTTTTACTCTTGGACTCAGTGGACAAACTAATATTATTTGGCATACTAAATTTTCACAAAATTATTTGATAAATTGTAAATTTTAAATTATTTAAAATTTTAAAAATTCTTTACATATCCTGGTTTATCTCTTACTAGAATAAAATAATATTTTTTTGATTGCATGAAAGACAAAAAGATGTCTCGTCCGACGTTACCTCTATTGTAGTGGGACAAACCACACAACATGTATGCAGACGTATAAGAAATAGATTATAAGTGGGAGAATTCACATGTCATTCAGTGTTTTTTTTATATTTATTTATAAGAGACAGACAATAAGTTACTGGTTTTATTTATTTTATTTGTAATCTGGATTAGTAACATAAAGTACGTAGCAAGATTTTAAACTTCAAGAGCTCGAAAACTAATTTTTAAAATTTAATAAGATCAATTTACTGTTAGAGTTCATAGAAAAACCAAACTTAATTAAGTTGGACTGAAAATTTTGTTGAGTTTTATAATTTTTACGATTGTTCGTTTTCAGCAAGTAATTCTAATTTGAAAAGCATGTTCGAGATCTATATATCAAATTGCAAAGCTATTATGGGTGAGTTTGAAATTCAAATTCAACGGTTTAGCCTCCGCTTTACATTTTAAGTCATTTTCAAATTATTTAATAATTTTTTTATTATTATTCGATTATTATTTTTGATCGGTTTATATTTAGAGATAAATTAGAATTTGTTATTTTCAATTATACCCCCATATATATATTATATATATATATATATATATATATATATATATATATATATATAGTCTGGCTAATATGCTATTGGTAATATCAAGCATTTAGAACTATTAAATTTTCTACCCTTAGATCAACCTCTTTGATAATTTCCAGCCGTTAAATTTTACTATTTTTTCAACTACCAATTAAATCCAAGGGGCCCACTATTATTGTCACGCCCCGGGATCGAAACTGCGACCCGGGCTCGCCAACAGATCCGCCACCTATGCTAAAACCCGCATAGGCGAAGCGTTTAACCTGCAAAAGATAGTACTATAGCTACACAAATATCAGAGCTGAAATAAAATGCTGTAAAATAAAATTCAATCACTGTACAACATGAAATAGGGTACAATATCCATTTCCTCGAATACAGATAATCATCATACAATGTCCTCAGTACAGCATCTCTCAACTATAAAAAGGGAGATAAACTAAAACCATAGTACATCAGTCTCTCAAAATACAAAAGATCCCTCTATAAGTAAACAATAAAAAAAAACCAGCTGTCAGCAACAAGGAATCTCCAACCAGGGGATACAGCTACACTCCTCGGGCGGTAAGGATCTAGCTCGTGACTCCCTCGCCTCGAACAACGACCGAAAGATCAGCAACTCCCGCAAAAGACACTACAAAACAGGAGGAAGAAAAGAGGGAAACAACAATGGGGGTGAGAACCACTAGTAAACCAGTAGCCTCCCCCCGTGGGTAAAGCCTCAAGCTCCGGCGTACCCACTAAGTCTACTAGAGGCAAGAAAAGGTACAAGAGGTAAAGCTGTAAACAGAACTACTGAATAAAGGGGAAACCACTACTAGTATGCCTCTAAATGCAATCCTGGAAGAAATGACTGTATGAATGCATCAGGAAACAGTATCTGACCAAATAAACCCAATCTAGTGCCACCAGTAAAACTGGTACTGCCTGCTCTGCCATCACTCACAACTGTCCAAACCGACCGGCACCCGTCACGGTCAAAGCCTACTCCGGAGTGGCACTCGAGGGGAGCGACCCACACGTAAAGTATCACTGTATTAAGCATCTCTGTAACCAATGTCTCACAATAGCAGGACTGGATCAAGACTATGATCAAAGTGGAAAACTCCGTCCACTAATGAAACCCTGATCTGATGCAATATTACTCAATAAGTGAGAAATACCATCCACTAGAGAAATCTGATACCCAATCTGATGCAATAGTACTCATCCGGTCAACCGCCCAATGTCCGCGGCACGCAAAAACCCACAAACCCACATCGGGTGAAATAATCAAAATCAGGTCAAACCGTCTACTGTCCGCGGTGTTACGGAATTTGAGTTGGCGTATTTCGTGAATGTATTAAGTCTTGAAGATTGAAGATGAAGAAACTTTGGATCGTATACCTCAATCTCAAGAAAGAAGAATTCAAAGGGATCAGGTACGTTTAACTAAAGATTTTTGATGATCCGAATACTTCTTATAGTGTAGAAACACCTGGAAGAATTTTTAATTGCTTAAACATCAAAAACTGAACATGGGACATGTTCAGGATCCGGATCGGACTCGGCAATCCGGATCCCGAAAGGTGTTGGTTCATACACTGGTTCAATCCGGATCGCAGCATCCTCTGATCCGGATCCCGAACACTAGTTTTACCTGTGTGCTTCCTCGATCCGGATCAGGACTTGCAATCCGGATCCCGAACATTGATGTTCTGGTAAAACTGTATGAACGATCCGGATCGGACTTTGTGATCCGGATCCCGAACACAGGCATTTTCTGGAAATCGTCTTTCTTGCTTCTGCAATCCGGATCGCCAATTCCAATCCGGATCGCCGTCGGTAAAATTTCCAGAAAAGGCAGTTTTTGATCCTATCTTCTTCCAATGGTTTCTAACCTATAAATAGGCCCTGTATTCATTTCTAGGGCATCCGCTATACAGAAGAAAATAGCCGAAAAGAAAAAATCCACATATATAGAGAAGAAAGGAAATCAATAGATTTATTCTATGTTTCTTCATCTATATTGATTGATTTGATTCTAGGTTTTCCATACTCACATTTTGAGTAGAATCAAATCAATGAATACTTAGATGGTATTTCCGATCTATCTTTAATCTAAGTATTCGGCGGATCATCACCACCCAAACAAACAACGATTTACCCCAAATCGGCGCGTGGACTCGCGTGGCCTTGTGGATTCAAGGTGCAACCGCTCTCGTGGATTCGGAGCGAGGTACGTTCGTGGATTCGAAGCGTGCCACTGGGTGAAGACCGTGGATTCGGTTGGACGTCGTGGACTCGACGTTGGACGCTGTGGATTCAGCGTTGGGCGCGGATCGTGGATTCGAGAAGCGTCGTGGAGCGAGCGGGAAGATCTACTAGGAGCGTATGAAAAAGGTTGAGTCGTCTGTGAGTACGTTATATCACCTTGTACGTGTGTTAATTCTAGTGGATTTCGCCGTGTTATCGGTCCCGTGGTTTTTTACTCCGGTTTGGAGTTTTTCCACGTAAAAATCTTGCGTGTTCTTTTATTTTTCCGCATTGGGTTTATTGCGCAATGATTTTTTGAGTGTTTATTGTTTACACCTATTCACCCCCCTCTAGGTGTTTTTTCCCCTATTTAGATCCAAACTTATAACCCAACAAGTGGTATCAGAGCGGGAATAGGGTTGTAAACAATGGTTGAAGGTGGAAACATCAATCGACCCCCTTTCTTTGATGGAACAAATTATGCGTACTGGAAAGTGCGGATGAAAGCCTTTTTAATTTCCATCGACGAAAGGGTGTGGCAATCAATTGAATTAGGATGGTCTAATCCAACTGAAATTTTAGATGATGTTCGCACCTTAAAACCTAGGTCGAAATGGACCAAGGAAGAGATAGATTCTTCTTCTTACAATGGCAAAGGAATTAATGCTCTATTTAATGCTTTGTCACAAACTGAGTTCTCTCGCGTCTCGGCATGTGAGACTGCGAAAGAAATCTGGGATGTTCTTCAAGTTACGCATGAGGGAACTAACCTAGTGAAGATTCAGAAACTGCAAATGCTCACGAGCAAGTTTGACTCTATCTCTATGGCAGAGAATGAATCTTTCACTGACTATTACACACGATTGCAAGATATCGTAAACTCATGTGCTAACTTGGGAGAGAAGATTCCAGAATTTAAAGTTGTAAGAAAAATTCTAAGAACTCTTCCTGAACGATTTCGCCCGAAGGTCGCAGCCATTGAAACAATTAAACACCCGGACGAAATGCGTGTAGAAGAATTAGTAGGTGCTTTACAAACTTATGAAATGACATTTCCTACTAACTATTCTTCTGGAAAGGCATCCTCTTCTAAGTCTTCAGGTTACGCATTGAAAATCAACTAAAGAAGAAGACGCGGATTCATCCTCCTCGGACGACGACGAGAACCTTTCTATGGAGGACTTTGAGAAGCAGCTCGCTCTCTTGACAAGGAAGTTTCGCCGCAACTTTCGAAGGGGTAATCCAAGCAAAACTCCATCCTTCGGAAAGTCGAAGAAAGGCAAGGGTTCTTCAAGCCACAAGTCAAGAAAGCAAGAGAACTTCTCAAAGGATAAGAAAAGTTCTGAGGGACAAGTTCAGTGCTTCAAATGTCGAGGCTACGGCCACATTTCAACGGAGTGTCCCAACAAGAATCCGGCAAAGAAGAAAGCGATGCAAGTCGTTACTTGGGATGACAACTCCACGTCATATGAGTCATCCTCAAGTGATGAAGAAGACAACGCGACAGCTTTCCACGCGTCCACTACATCTTCACCCTTCATGTGCTTAATGGCAAGTACATCCGATTCACTGTCCAACTCCACTGTTGAAAAGATTGCAACGGACGATGAATCAGATGATTCGGAAGGTGAAGATTTTGCTCTAGCCTACCACAGACTGTTGAGGGATTCAAAGAAACTGGCTAAGCAAAACAAGGGGTTGAAAGGGAGATTGCAGGATCTCGAAGAAGAAGTAAAAAGGGTAACCTCTCTCTCAACCGATCTTGAAGTGGAAAGGGATAATTGATTAAAACAAATGTTTCCCTTCAAGAGTCCAATGAGCAACTCGAGAAGAATTATATGGATATGGTGAACAAAGCGAATTACTTCTTGAAGCTCAACGGCGAGGCTCGACAGGAAAAATTGGAAATGACGGAGACCATACGCCAACTGAAGGATGACTTAAAGAGATTTTCTTCTGGAAGGAGTAAGTTGGACAGACTTCTTGGTCTTGGTCAAAGAAATAAGTTCGGCCTCGGATACACTCAAACTGGAGACATTCCAAGTTCGAGTGGGACAGTATTTGTGCCTCAGTCGGTATCTCCTCCTCCGACACCGGAATTCACGACAAGCAACGACAACAAGCCTACTACATCCTCCTCGGGATCGTCAAGACCTAAGGTATGTTTTCGTTGTGGCATTTCAGGGCACATAAGGAGAAATTGCAAGACGGAAGCCAAACGCACACCTCAAGCACCTCTTGCAATGACTACCAAAAAGGCTATTCCTCGAAAATCAACTGCAATTCAATTGAAGGAAAAGAGCCTTGGTAGTACACCGCTCAAGACGACATCATCAAGGAGCAGCAATTCTTCAAGCAAGACGCTCTCACCTAGGAGATCAACTTCACGATCATTACCGACGCACTCCAAAAAGGTTTGGGTGCGCAAAGGTGAAATTTTCCCTGTCTTGCTACCAATGTTTCCTTGCATGCATATGATAGTTCGTCTTGGTACCTGGATAGCGGGTGTTCCCGTCATATGACCGGTGATAAAAACTGTTTTCAAACATTTGAGAAAAACTCCGGAGGACTTGTTGTTTTCGGAGATGGTCGGTCTTCCAAAATTGTTGGAAAGGGAACGGTAGCTATTCCAGATGGCCCGGTTCTAGATAATGTGTTATTTGTTCATGGCCTTAAGACTAACCTCATAAGCATAAGTCAACTTTGTGATAGTGGTTATTCAGTTAATTTTTCATCTGATAAATGCACTGTAACTGACATGAACCATGCTTTCTTTTTAAAGGGGGTTAGATCAGAAAACAATTGTTATGTAGTTCCTCTAAGATTTCTGAAAAATGTAACCTAGCATCTTTGAAAAATGAAACACTTTGGCATGAAAGGCTAGGTCACATAAACTTTAAGGAACTTGCTAGAATTTCGAACAAAGATGTGGTCAAGGGGGTTCCGAAACTTTCTTTTGAACAAAACCTTGTGTGTGGCGGTTGCCAAAAAGGAAAACAGTCTAGGACTGCACACAAGAACTTGAACCACATAGGTACAAAACGGCCTTTGGAACTTTTGCATATGGACTTAATGGGGCCAACTCGTCAACCATCTCTGGGAGGTAAATGGTATATTTTCTTATTGGTTGATGATTTTTCTAGATATACTTGGGTAGCATTTTAAAAGAAAAAGCTGATACCTTTGATTCTTTTCTCGAAATCTGCAATCGTATTATGACTGAAAAGAATGATAGGATTACTCGAGTTAGGAGTGATAGAGGTGGGGAATTCATAAATTCCAAATTCATTGATTTTTGCACTTCTAATGGCATTAAACATGAATTCTCTGCACCTTACACACCTCAACAAAATGGTGTAGTCGAGCGCAAAAACAGGGTCGTACAGGAAATGGCACGTGTTATGCTTCACAGCCGGAACTTACCTTTTTATTTTTGGGCTGAAGCGGTGAACACTGCTGTTTATGTTATTAATCGCGTGTATTTGCGCCCGGGGACATTGAATACACCATATGAACTTTGGTTTTGTAGAAAACCTAACATCAAATATTTTCGTATCTTTGGGAGTCGGTGTTTTATTTTACGTGATCGTGAGAATCTTGGAAAATTTGACTCTCGAAGTGACGAAGGGATTTTCTTAGGTTATTCTACAAACAGCAGAGCATATCGAGTTTTTAACTTAGAATCTAAGACGATCGTAGAATCGATAAATGTTAAGGTAGATGAAGCTTTTCACTTTGAATCTGAAAAATCTACCCTCGATATCTCTCTTGATGATGATACACCTGCTAATGCATCTTCTTCTAACAATTCTTTCGATAATAATGATGCATCTAACGGTTCTTCAAGTTTATCTGATGTGCAGGAATCATCTCGTGTACCTCCGTCTACTCCTCTACCTCAAACGTTACGCATCTCCAAGGATCACCCTGAATCGAACATCATTGGAGATCCACAAGAAGGAGTTAGAACACGGAGACAATTGGTTTGCGGATTTGCATGCTATGTATCTCAAATCGAACCAAGGAATGTTGATGAAGCTCTCCAAGATGACTACTGGATTAAAGCAATGCAGGAAGAGCTCCATCAATTCGAGCGAAACAAAGTCTGGGAATTAACGAAGCCTCCGAAGCAACACAATGTGATAGGTACCAAATGGATCTTCAAGAACAAGAAAAATGAAGAAGGTACTATCATCAGGAACAAAGCAAGGTTAGTTGCTCAAGGCTACTCTCAAGTAGAAGGTATAGACTTTGATGAAACTTTCGCCCCTGTAGCTAGACTCGAGTCCATTCGTATATTGTTTGCGATTGCTTGTCATTTTAAAATCAAATTATTTCAAATGGACGTTAAGAGCGCCTTTTTAAATGGGTTTTTAAATGAGGAAGTTTATGTGGCTCAACCGAAAGGTTTTGTGGATCATAAACTACCTAACCATGTTTTTCGTCTGAAAAAGGCTCTTTACGGTCTGAAACAAGCACCGCGAGCATGGTACGAAAGGTTGACAAAGCACCTTTTGGAAAAGGGCTACACTCGAGGGGGAGCTGACAGGACTCTCTTTGTGAAGCATTATCAAAACAATTTCATAGTTGCTCAAATCTATGTCGATGACATTGTTTTTGGCGCAACAAGAGATAATGATGCTTCTAAATTCGCGGAGACCATGGAAAGCGAATTTGAGATGTCCATGATGGGCGAATTGACTTATTTTCTTGGATTACAAGTTAAACAAAACGATGAAGGAATTCACTTGTGTCAATCCAAGTATGCACTGGAGTTGGTCAAAAAGTTTGATCTTGAAAATTCTAAGGATTTTCCGACTCCAATGGGAACTAGCCATAAGGGACTTGGAAGTGAATCACATAGTGAGAATGTAGACGAGAAACTGTATCGCAGTATGATTGGAAGTCTACTATATCTCACGGCTAGTCGCCCGGATATATCCTTCAGTGTTGGGATTTGTGCGAGATATCAATCAGCACCGAAGGAGGTTCACCTGAAAGCGGTGAAGCGGATCATCCGATATATCAAAGGTACAATCAATTTCGGAATTTGGTATCCTATGGGAACGACTTTGGATATTGTTGGATACTCAGATGCCGATTGGGCTGGATCAGTGGATGACCGGAAAAGCACGAGTGGTGCATGCTTCTATCTTGGCCATTGCCTTGTCGCATGGCACAGTAAAAAGCAGAATTGCATAGCACTCTCGACTGCCGAAGCGGAGTACATTTCTGCAGGAAGTTGTTCAACCCAATTGATTTGGATGAAAAGCGTGTTGAGCGATTTCCGGATTTCAACATCTTCGGTAACCATTTTATGTGACAACACTAGTGCTATTAACATTTCAAAAAACCCTGTGTTGCACTCTAGAACAAAACATATTGAACTTAGATATCATTTTCTTAGAGAGCTAGTTGAATCAAACATTCTTCAACTGTCATATATTTCAACTGAGGATCAATTAGCTGATATCTTAACAAAACCTTTGGATCAAAAACGTTTTATTCACTTGCGTAAAGCAATTGGCATGCTTTCCTTGAAATAAACTCTTTTGAAACCTTTGCTTAGGTTAGGTTTTGTTTTTGTTTTTGTTTTGTTCTTTATCTATGTTTTGTACATAGGACATTAATTGAGCATAAATCATAATTGACTTTAATTGCATCCTTTTATGCATTTAGAAATTTATTATGCTTTTGATGTCATAATATTTCAATGTTGCAATGATCATTTACGTTAATTAAACCATCTTTTAAGTGATCAAAGTCAATTTCTCTCTCAATGATCTCTTGGTATAGTCATTATCATATTTGATTGCTTAGTCGAGTATGAATTCGAGATCAATGGTTTGGTTGAATACCTTATATATTAAATAATTGATAGCCAATTGAGGGGGAGTCAATGAAATGTAAAATGCTCAAAAGATGTGGAAAGAGTTACATCCCAATGAGGAGTGTGAAAACTACCACCACATGGAGAAAATGAAAAAAAAAAAGATACTCCATGAATGAAAAGCAAATTTTTGTTTTGAAAATTGTTGATGAAATTCATATTGAAATACTTGACTCAGTCGTATTTCATGGTTGGTATAAGGTGGGATTTTTATAAAAGATGCTCAAAGAGCCACTCCTTCAACAGATTGTCTAGATATATTATCTAACTTATCTGGGATTTCAAACATCTATTGATCTTGGTATTTCATTTTCTTTACCAAAATTGATGATTTGATAAAGGCATTACACATAAGATCAGGATAGATGTAATTGAAGTTGTTCAACTTTAAGTGTTTTAACTTTCGTAAATTTTCGTTTCATTTTTGGGTATTTTTGATAGATTTTGCATAATCTATTTCTTGTTGTATGAAACGATGTCTTTTGTTTAAAGTTGACATGGTAAAGTGCTTACATACTTTTTCTGGATTTTATGGAATTTTTCTGAATTTTTCTGGAGAAAAAGTTGAAGCCGATCCGGATCGGGGTAAGTGATCCGGATCCCGAACGCAGGATTCTTCCTGCGGGTAGCCGATCCGGATCACATTCTCGATCCGATCCGGATCACGGCTAGGGTTTTTATAAGAACAAAGAGGATTTGATTTCTTTTACCCTAATCTTTTGTTCTAAAATCTCTAGAGCTTCTCTCTCTAGATTTCTTGCATTTTGGAGCTTCCAAACTCAAAGTTCTTCGGATTCAAGTAAGTTTTATTGATCAAAACTCGGTTTTTCACAGTTTTTATGTTTTTCATCAAACGTGAGTTGAAATCTTGGAACTTTTTCGTTTGTGAATGGTTTTTGATCAAATTTCTTTTGAAATAAGAACTCTGGGTCAATTAGTTTTGCTTTTATGCTGGGTTTTCTCAAGATAAACGAGTTTTTAGGCTTCGATTTCTAAAAATTCTGTTTTAGGGCATAAAAGAGGAATTTTTGAAAATCATGGAATTGATCTATTTTTAAAATTCTTTTTGGAAAACTAATTTGATTCTTGGCTTCTCTACATGATTATGATTGTCTAGGTACAATTTTTCAAATTTTTCAAAATTGACGATTTTTCATGTGTTCTTGAGTTGGTTTTCACAGGACACCTTCTCAAAACTCAAAGCACTCAGATCAATGGCCTCTCTTGGTTCTTTCTATTGTTAGTCACTATGGTGCACACGAGTACATCTGTTAAAAGGAACAGGATGATTCAACTCAAATCAAGACGAAGGACGCAGAGGAAGACAGCTCAGACTATGATGAAGAAGAATGGGACGAATTCTTCAAAGATGTTCAACGAAAATTGATGAGGAGGACAGGAAATTTACCAAGGAAAAAGACTAATGAAATCTGCCTCAACAACCAGACAGTATACGAGAAGGAAAAAATGTCCAAAGGAAGTGCGAGTCAGCATAGTGGGCCTCTCACCAGAGCACGCTCACTTTCTGGAATTCTTCAAACTGAATCTCCATGGGTTACGGGAATGAATGCACCATCTGCATCTACACAGCACCCATCACACTCGAAGAAAGGGACTACAGACACAGATGAATGGAACTGCTTCGTCAGGAACAGCAAAAACTTTTGCTGCACAAGAAAGAATGTCGACAGAACTTCAGCAACTTTCCTCTCAGCACAAGAAGATCAAGAAAAAGTATTCAAACATTTCGAAAACTGTTCAAGGGGATTTTGAACAAGCTGAGCTGTACCAGTTCAGATTCATCAGACTGAGCAGGACCTTCTGTTCTTTTTAGTTTACTCTCTTGCAGACTTGCTGTTCTTAGTTTTCTTTAGGACTTAGTTTTTGTTCTAACTTTTAGTTTAGTTCTCAGTTGTGTATAATAGAACTTTTTTTTTAACTCCTTACATATTGTAGCTCTTGCTACGTTTTGGCTTTGTTTTGTGACAAAAAGGGGGAGAGAGTTAGAGAGAACTCTGAACAATGAAACAATGAATGATGTGAACTGAACTTTGTGAATATCAAGGTAAGTATCTTCAACTCAACTTTGGTTTTTATTTGTGATTGGTGGCATGCCTCTATACTAACTATTCGACTAACTATTTGGGCATGTAATATGACTAACAAGTTGATGTTGGACTAACATACTTTGACATTTGGTTTTCGATGCTTAGAAGATATGTTGGTTTTAACTATGATTCTCTTACATATCTGAATTTTTCAAATGTCATGATGAGAATAAACTCTATCTCTGTATTTGGTTTTGTATGTTTCAATTCTTGAGGTATCTAACGATTTCTTTTGTCAAGAATGATTTCTGTGTGCAGAGATTACAGATGTCTAAGTCTAGAGTCTGTCTTAGGAGTTTATCTCATGTTTTTAATTTCTGGATCTCTTTTGTAAATTTTTGTTGTATGGTGATAGCAACAAAAATATCTTTTTGAATTTTCTTTTGTGGATTTGTGTTTTGTCACGAAACCGCCAAAGGGGGAGATTGTTACGGAATTTGAGTTGGCGTATTTCGTGAATGTATTAAGTCTTGAAGATTGAAGATGAAGAAACTTTGGATCGTATACCTCAATCTCAAGAAAGAAGAATTCAAAAGGATCAGGTACGTTTAACTAAAGATTTTTGATGATCCGAATACTTCTTATAGTGTAGAAACACCTGGAAGAATTTTAATTGCTTAAACATCAAAAACTGGACATGGGACATGTTCAGGATCCGGATCGGACTCGGCAATCCGGATCCCGAAGGGTGTTGGTTCATACACTGGTTCAATCCGGATCGCAGCATCCTCTGATCCGGATCCCGAACACTAGTTTTACCTGTTTGCTTCCTCGATCCGGATCAGGATTTGCAATCCGGATCCCGAACATTGATGTTCTGGTAAAACTGTATGAACGATCCGGATCGGACTTTACGATCCGGATCCCGAACAGGCATTTTCTGGAAATCGTCTTTCTTGCTTCTGCAATCCGGATCGCCAATTCCAATCCGGATCGCCGTCGGTAAAAATCTCCAGAAAAGGCTGTTTTTGATCCTATCTTCTTCCAAGGGTTTCTAACCTATAAATAGGCCCTGTATTCATTTCTAGGGCATCCGCTATTACAGAAGAAAATAGCCGAAAAGAAAAAATCACATATATAGAGAAGAAAGGAAATCAATAGATTTATTCTATGTTTCTTCATCTATATTGATTGATTTGATTCTAGGTTTTCCATACTCACATTTTGAGTAGAATCAAATCAATGAATACTTAGATGGTATTTCCGATCTATCTTTAATCTAAGTATTCGGCGGATCATCACCACCCAAACAAACAACGATTTACCCCAAAATCGGCGCGTGGACTCGCGTGGCCTTGTGGATTCAAGGTGCAACCGCTCTCGTGGATTCGGAGCGAGGTACGTTCGTGGATTCGAAGCGTGCCATTGGGTGAAGACCGTGGATTCGGTTGGACGTCGTGGACTCGACGTTGGACGCTGTGGATTCAGCGTTGGGCGCGGATCGTGGATTCGAGAAGCGTCGTGGAGCGAGCGGGAAGATCTACTAGGAGCGTATGTAAAAGGTTGAGTCGTCTGTGAGTACGTTATATCACCTTGTACGTGTGTTAATTCTAGTGGATTTCGCCGTGTTATCGGTCCCGTGGTTTTTTACTCCGGTTTGGAGTTTTTCCACGTAAAAATCTTGCGTGTTCTTTTATTTTTCCGCATTGGGTTTATTGCGCAATGATTTTTTGAGTGTTTATTGTTTACACCTATTCACCCCCCTCTAGGTGTTTTTTCCCCTATTTAGATCCAATTACTTATAACCCAAC
>CM054936.1:16158223-16205723 GCA_029168755.2 Tillandsia fasciculata
TTGTGAAGTTATTCTTTAGTGAAGAGTTCTGCCCAAATTGTCTTACTTTCAGAATCTTCTAAAGAGTGTTTGTACATTATTGTATTATTTTTTGGGATGTTGGATTATGAAGTTTATAATGGAATTTGTCATAAAAGATTGCTAATCTTGGATCCTTTATCATTTACCCCCCATGAAAGAGTTCATGATAGCCATTTCTATTTTGTTATGGAGAAAGTAACCTGAAACTTTGTGTTGTAATTTCAGCTCAGTAGTACTCTTTTAACATACATAAAGGTCAGTTTTTCAGGATTCATATAAGATACAATGTCTGGAAGGGGTTAGCTCAAGCCACGGAAGTGGTTAGCTCAGTAGTGCTCTTTTAACACAAATAAAGGTCAGTTTTACAGGATTCATATTAATATACAATGTCCGGAAGGGGTTAGCTCAAGCCGCGGAGTGCTTCAGCGATTTAGTGACTTTTTGAAGCTGTGGTCTGCTGTAAGTATATATTCCTTTTGCCACATTTGATAGAAATGGGAATCATCATGCATGCTATTTTCCTTAACTTCTCAAATGCATTTAGTTTGTTTTGATGCTTAAGTACTTGCTGTCTGCTCATAAGCTTATCTATAACTTCTGATATATATAATAATATATATATATATAATATATATATATATAGGAGTATATAAAATCCTGAGTTTTGCCGAGCCTCCGTGGAGGCTTCTCAGGAAGGAGAACAAGATTGTCTCAGTTCCTAATTTGTACGAGTTTTTAGAAACATCTATTCCTTGGGCTTCTTCATAAGCTTTATACTTGGTTTTCATACACCTCGATCCTATTTCTTATCTATCAAATCCAACAAAAGGAGAACAAGATAAGTCTCATTCCTAATTTGTACTTAGATTTTTCATTTCCATCTTATTTCTCACATTAAGTTATGTCTTTCCAACTTCAACAGTCAAACTTATTTATACATGTCTTTCCAAGCATCGACCAAAAATGGCACAACTAGTGGTAATAAATAAAAAAAGAAAGGGTTGTTCTATTCATGACAATGTTCCGTCTCTCACATCTTATATTTGCTTACCCTCTAATCGAGATTTTGAAGTTGATTTTGATGTAAAATAATATTCTTGCTCACATTTGAAAACTATGTATAAGACCAGTGAAATTGCGGAAAAATGCAAGTAGAATTGTGCATTAAGGAAAAAGGCTCTCATAATTCTATAACTTCTGAGATATATTGATATATCGCCTAATGGCATAAATCTTGCATTAGAAACAACAAAAACCTCTTATTTTTCTCTCAACTTCTTGGATTTTAAGTGTAGTCATATTGTTACTAATAAGTCTTCATTCCCCCTCTTTCCTAACTACTACGAGGACAGCGAAGGAATTTAGTCTTTATGATATATAGTTTGTATAATTTATTTTAACTATGTACTTCCCTCCCCGTTAAGCCTAATATTTTAAAAATTGTTCTTCTATAAGTTCTAATCCTGTTTCTCCTATCTTATTTCTTACTTATGTTTGTTCCCGATTTTTGGAGGCAATGATATTATAAATGCAGAAAAATAATTCTGGATCTAATACTTAACAACCAACGTATTAATAGTTTCAGACTTTTTTCAATTTTTGAACAATTAGCCAACTTTAATCCTTCGTTGTTTCTCTTTTTTGCTAAAATAACTCCTCAGATTTACTATTTGTTTCACCCTGACGGAATTTGTTGTCTTGAAGGAGCTCTGTTGCTATTTGGCATTCTGCTGCTCAATTTGCAGCTTAATAAAAGAACCAAATTTTTATCTAATACTTACTATGGATTGATTACCTGTCGCTGCACTTGATGCAATTCCTATATCAGAGCCTCCTTTTTTAAATACTTCACTGCGAGTTTCCTCTTATGATTTTTATTCTTAGGCAATCACCTCCTTAGATTTTTTGCAATTTTTATGCTTCTGTGCAATTTCCTGTATTTATATTCCTTAGTGTGGACTGATTTTTGGAGGCAATGATATTATAAATGCAGAAAAATAAGTTCTGGATCTAATACTTAGACAACCAACTTATTAATAGTTTCAGACTTTTTTCAATTTTTGTGAACAATTAGCCAAACTTTAATTTCCTGTCTTTGTTTCTCCTTTTTCTTGCTACCCAGATTTACTATTTGTTTCACCCTGCCTAAATTTGTTGTCTTGATGAAGCTCTGTTGCTATTTGCATTCTGCTGCTCAGATTTGTCAGCTTTAATAAAAGAACCAAATTTTTATCTAATACTTACTATAGGTTGATTACCTGTCGCTGCACTTGATGCAATTCCTATATCTGAGCCTCCTTTTTTAAATTTCTTCACTGTAGTTTCCTCTTAATGATTTTTTTATTCTTAGGCAATCAACTCATTGAGATTTTTTGCAATTTTTATGCTTCTGTGCAATTTCCTGTATTTATATTCCTTAGTGTGGACTGATTATCTGTCACTGGACTTGATGAATTCTTTATATATGAGCCTCCACCCATGCCAGTTTACTGATCCATCTCTTGGATTACCTTTGGAACCTGGAAAGTGCGAATCTTGTGGAACAACAGAACATAGAAAATGTGAAGATTCAATATACCATCCACTACTTCATGTGTAATTTGTGGTGTTAGCAAGAGTAAGAGATTTTTGAGCAGTTTGGCATAACATATAATTTTCCCCTTCTATAATTAAGGTTACTTAGCCTGCATGAAATTGCCAACACCAATTTATCATCCATCTCATGCAAATAAACTTAAGCAAATCTTCAAGTTGGTTTGTTTCAATTATCTAAAAATGAAGAAAGGAAACATATATACAAAAAATAATGAGAAATCTATTTTGCATATAGTAGTTACATTTGTTTGCATTATATGAATAATTTATATCTATTGTAATAAAAGTGATTCGTTTAGTAGGTTTTGGCATCGATAGTTAATCTGAAAAAAAATAAATTTTTTTGGGGGCAAAAAGACCAAGCCAGCAGCTTCAAATGCACATAAACAATAATGTACTAGCAGGTGTCCATTGTCATCTCCGTGTCCACTGTCAGCTCATGCAAACTGCGGGTAAGGAAAAACAAGCTGCATCAGGTAAAATTTCATATAGTTAAATACCATTAGTCCTATTCGTAAGCTTATTTACAACTCTCCTTATATATACAGAAGTACAAGCTCCAATAAAATGAATGCACTGGTCATATCCTTTAACGCCAGGCATGTCGTGACACAAGAAGAGTTCATCAAGAGAATAACATATCATGACACAAGAAGAATTCATCAAGGGAATAACCGACGTTGACGGTATCAGCGGCGATAAACGTCGACATGCAGCACTTCATTGACTAGCTCTTGATGATGTGGTAAATGTCGATACAAACAAATTGTTGAAACACAATTCTACTCAAGAAATAATTCAAATAAGATTTAGCGGAATTTTTATTACATAATAATTGCTTCACTACAGAAAAAAGGAAAAAGGCCGAAAAATTAAGTATGCAACTAAATACTTATCAGATTCTATATAATTATATCCAAAACCATATCGTTGGTCTATTATAACAAGATAAGGGACTTTAGAAGCACCAAGATAAATGGCTAAAAGAGTGTGTGTTTTATTGTTTCTATCCTAAATGAAGCATCCATCACTGACATTTGATTTGTGCAATATTACTGTCATTTTTGTACAGGATTTTGTACAAGAATTAACAGACCTCATTTCTAACTTTGCATATTTTGAACTTACAACCCTGCATTTGTATGTATATATAAGAAAGCCGAGAAAAAAGAGTGAGAGAGAAGTAGGGCAAGCGAGGGGAATGACACATACCTATTTAAGAACTCAACAATTGGTGGTTCGAATCCTTCTTAAATCCTGAACAAAAGTGTGTCCACAGCATTGCTTCATTTTGCTTGCCTTTAAAAACCTATTGCATACTCTTGCTTTTTCTAATGGTAAGTATGCTTCCAATCTCCATCCACATTACCAGCTCTTCTCCATTTGTAGAAATTTTAATTAGTTGAGTTGGACTATACCCATTTTAGAGAAAGATATAGAACAAAAATGGTTTACTAAATTTTCCGACTAGGCTGGAATAGTTAGCTATGTCGCCCAAATTTTTACAGTAAACATGGCTTAAGTGTTTATTGTATGCTAAAAGAAAACGTTAAATAATATGATTTGAAACTTTCAATTTCTATAGGCTTCTTCTTTAGATATCTTTAAGAACCTACCACTGCGCACTTCCTCTCCTTGCAGTAGGTTAATATTAGTTTGGTTCTTAAGTGAGATATGCTTTTTACATTTTCAATGAAAAAGTCCCAATATTTTTCCCAAAAAGAGATTAATGGGACTATTCATCGCAGAATTTGGCTAAATCTTAGTGCGGGAATCTAATTGTAGCTTTTTTCTTGCATCTATTGCAGGTAAATCAATTTCAATCTATTTCTTCTTGTGTTTCATGAGAATTTGTAATTACCTATATGTGTTAAGTTGCATTTCTCTTTCACTTCAATATATTTATGGAATAATAATACTTCACAAAAGTTTGGTGCTATTTAGGATTTGGTTTTTTATTTTATTTTATTTTATTCTTTATATATATATGATCCTACATTTGTTAGTTCCTAAATTGGACTTTAAAACTTTATAGTTTATTAATTCAGCCCGTATATTCTTTTACTCAATGTTTAGTATTCAATTCAAGTATAATTATTTCAATGAAATTAGAGAAAAGTTAAAAATTCTCTTTGTTATTTGGAATTCTTTTTCTGACATGTTTCGTATTTAACTTCTATTTAAGTTTTGCTCTCTATGGCTTAAACTTATATTTATTTCCTTTTTAAAATCTATGTATACAAATTTTAAATTTTCTCATACTTTGGATGCCTAGCTCTTTAACCAACTAGGTAGAAATGATCGTAGAGTCTATTGAGGCCACTTTAGTAGAAAGATTTATCATACTAAGTTCCAATATATCTAATTACTATTTGCATACCAGCAACATTCATTAAGCAATTTGGGAACTATGGAAGCATAGTAGATTTAGTGAAGTCTTCAAACACTGGCAAATACAATTAGACTGTGTACATATATATATTTTCCAATTGGCTTCAAACTCGAAGGATAGCATTGGATTGCACCGAGAGGGATTATACGATGATCATAACGAACTCGAAGGATCGACCGAAGCTTTTGTTTGACACGGTTTGTACTCTCACCGATATAAAGTTTGTCGTGTTCCACCGAACAGTCAGCACTTCAATTGAAGGAGCTTATCAGGTGTGACATGTTGTGCATTGAATAATCAGTAAGTTTGATCTTGAAATTGGAATTTGTATCTGAATTTGGAGTGTGTTTTGTTTTCAGGAATACTACATCAGGCATATTAATGGGCACCCATTAAGTTCTGACGCCAAAAGACAGTGCGTGATTCAGTGTCTTGAGGCGGCAATTGAGCTGCGCACATCAGAGGTATGTATTTTATTTGAGCAACACATCATCTGTTATGCGGTTAGAGAAATAAAATTTGAAAATGTGAACTATATTCTCAATTGTACATGTATACGTGTATATTTTGTTCCCACAAAGGCTTCTATACTATTTAGAACTGTTTACGCACAAGCTAAATGAGCCGGTTGCCTCTATATGAAATGTAATGAGTGGAATGGTTTTATCAGAACTAAACAGTTCCCACGAGAAATAGTTATAGAATATCTCATCAAGTAACATAATACTTTGCTAATTTACAAAGAATGACAACATTGTTATATTATGATGGAGAGGTATTGGAAGGTTAGGTGATTGAAATCAGTATTATTTTTTTGTTATTCTGGTACCCATTTTAAACTGGCCTATAGTTTAGGTTGTCTCTATCTTTTACCTATTTTAATCCCTTTAATGATTGTGGAGCCGTATTCTACTTTGTGTTAAATTCACAAATACTTTATGTAATGTCGATTTTTCTTGCAGCTTTGGTAGTAGAAAAACCTACACTGCCCAGTATTTGGTCAGAGAAAGGACTTTCGAGCCGTTCATTTTTTGTTGGGGAGGTTCTCTCTATCTTCAGACCGCTTATATATGTGATGTTCATAAGAAAATACGGATTTATATCAAACCTCGGTTACTGTTACTAGCTGTAGATCTCAGTAGTATGAGCATCCTATCGCGTGCTGCTACTCGACCTCACAAAGTCGGAGTAAAATTTTATCAGCTCTCTACCTTTGAAAAAAATGAGGCAAGTGCACTTAAGTTTCTTAACATGGATTATTTTTTTACTTCTTGTGTGAAGTGCTTATTATGGGTATTAAATGGCATGAACCAGTTGAAAAGAACAAAATTGATATGACCGCCTTCTTGTGTGAATTCCTCATTATGGGTATTATATGGCATAACCCAGTTGAAAAGAAGAAAATTGATATGGGCGCTGTATATCATGACAGACCCATTCTTCACCAAGTATACCAAGTAATTATACACATCTTCTTATCTATACTACAACTGTAATTGATTAGTTTTTGTTCTTGCTCTTAACATGTTGTATTCTCAGGCATCATCTTGAAAAGGCTGATAGATATTTGAGCAACTTGCCTTTCTCACTGGTGCGTATGGCTTTCACTCTTTTTGAGCATTTACATTTAGTTACTGCTTTTTCCTTTTTTTTTTTTCATTTTTTATCGCTTTGAGTTAAAATATCACACGAAAAAAAAGATAAGAAAAAAAGCCCTAAAGGGTTGAGACAATTACCTACCTCCGACCTTTTATTTCCAACTGGTGGTTTTTCCATTAAACAAGTTACATTGCTCGGTACTACTTCCAACGTGCACAAACCTTATAAATTAAAAAATTCCGGTGGTTGCCACTTTATATGTAATTTCTAAGTTGTGACTTTGAATCTAATTTGTGTCTTCCAATGACTATAGGTTAATTTATGAGGTTTGTATTCTTGTTTTGAACATTTGGTTTCCCATGTATTTAGACTTCACAAAGTGACTCCCAATGTACTTAAACCTTTCAAATTAAAAATTTTCGATGGTTGCCTCTTGCATTTCCTATTGATGACTTGAGCTCACAAAGTGAAAATAAATTTGGACGATGACTATGGGTTAATATATGAAGTCTCTACTTGCTTTTACATATTTGGTTTTGCATGTATTTTGATTTCATAAAGTGATTCCTCCTGTATTTAAACCCTACAAATTGGAAATTTTTGATGATTGCTCCTTGCTTTGATCTATTAATGTTGGGTTCTAAAACTTCCCGACACTTTACATTTCCCAAGAAAACTATAGGTTAATATATGGGGTTTGTATTTCCGTTTTAAATATTTGGTTTTGCATGTATTTGGGCTTCACAAAGTGACTTCCAATTTACTTAAACCTTACAAATTAAAATTTTCTAATGGTTGCCCCTTGCATTTACCTTCTAATCTTGGATTCCAGAGTTTTTGGACAGTTTATATCAAACGAATGGGTTAATGTTTAATTTCCCATGTATTAACACTTCGTGAATGTAATTTGTGTATTGGGCATGTACAAATGCATTGAACACTAAGTAAACAGCTTTCCTTCAACATGCAGCCTCGAGTAAAGTAACGCTTTCTAAAAACTTTAGGTCCAATGTCCGAAAACTTGCGCTCACAAAGTGGAAATAAATTTGGAGGATCACTATGGGTTAATATATGAAGTCTCTACTTGCTTTTACATAATTGGCTTTCCATGTATTTTGATTTCATAAAGTGATTCCCCGTGTATTTAAACCCTACAAATTGGAAATTTTTCTTGATTGCTCCTTGCTTTCATCTATTAATGTTGGGTTCTAAAACTTTCCGACACTTTACATTTCGCCAAGAAAACTATAGGTCAATATATGGGGTTTGTATTTCCGTTTTAAATATTTGGTTCTGCATGTATTTGGACTTCACAAAGTGACTTCCAATTTACTTAAACTTTACAAATTAAAATTTCCTAACGGTTGCCTCTTGCATTTACCTTCTAATCTTGGATTCCAGAGTTTTTTGACAGTTTATATCAAACGAATGGGTGTACAGATGTTTACTCGGTAATTAGGAAGAGGTAATTTAAAAAGTGCATTATGATGTCTATGAACTGCTAAACTAGGCCACCAATTGTTACTCCTTGAATGGCATATGGAATTTCAATTAATATTGTTATAATCAACAACCATGTAATATCATTATCAAACATATATACCTCTTGCCTTTACTTGCTTGCTCTTTGTGAACTTTATGAGGTCCGTATAGCATTTTAAATATTTAGTTTTGCATCTATTTAGACTTCACAAAGTGACTTCCGACGTATTTAAAACTTACAAATGAGAAATTTTCGATGGTTGTCTCTTGCGTTCCCGTACTAATCTTGGGTTAGGCAATGATGATACATACATATACCAATATTTTTGGATAGCCTTAAGCAACCAATTAATCTTTGGACAAAGATGATAGTGAAGGAAATTATCGGTAATTTTGGATGGCCTTGGGCAACCAAATGTTTGATAATCAATCCAATTGGCATTCTTTATTGCACGCTTGTAGAAAATATATAATTTAGCATGTGCTTAGTTCTTATATGAGCCTCCTTCAAGAACTATATGTATAAAACTATACAAAGTGACTTCCAATGTACTTAAACCTTAGAAATTATAATTTTTTGATGGTTGTCTCTCGCATTTACCTACTAATCTTGGGTTCCAAAACTTTTGGACACTTTACATCTAACTTCTAAGTTGTAACTTTGAATTTAATTCACAAAGTGACTTCCAATGTATTTATACCTTACAAATTAGAAACTGATGGTTGCCTGTTGCGTTTACGAACTAATCTTGTGTTCTAAAGCTATTGGTGTGCATGTAGTTGGACTTCATGAAGTGAAATTTTTTCCCTCAAGTATGGTTACCTCTTGCCTTTACTTCCATGCACTTTGTGAGCTCTATTAGGTTTGTATAGCATTTTAAATATTTAGTTTCCTATGTATTTAGACTTCACAAAGTGACTTCCAATGTATTTAAATCTTACAAATTAGAAATTTTTTATGGTTGCCTCTTGCGTTTACGTACTAATCTTGGGTTCTAAAGCTGTTGGTGTGCATGTATTTGAACTTCACAAAGTTAAATTTTTCCCCCCAAGGATGGTTACCTCTTGCCTTTGCTTGCATGCTCTTTGTAACCTTTATGGTTTTAATTAGGTTGACTTTCCTAAGTTGTGACTTTAAATCTAATTTGTGGCTTCCAATGACTGTAGGTTAATATATGAAGTTCGTATTTTGTTTTAAATATTTGGTTTTGCATGTATTCACAAACTGACTTCCAATGTACTTAAACTTTACAAATTAGGATTTTTTTGATGGTTGCCTCTTTGCATTTACCTACTAATGTTGGGTTCCAAAGCTTTTGGATACTTTACATCTAACTTCTAAGTTGTGGCTTTGAATCTAATTCACAAAGTGACTTCCAATATATTCAAACCTTACAAAATAGAAATGTTTGATGGTTGCCTCTTGCGTTTACCTACTAATCTTAGGTTCTAAAGCTATTGTTGTGCATGTATTTGGACTTTGCGAAATGAAATTTCTTTCCTCAAAGATGGGTTACCTATTGCCTTTGGTTGCATGCTCTTTGTGAACTTTATGGTTTTAGTTAGCTTGAGTTTCCTAAGTTGTGACCTTAAATCTAATTTGTGGTTTTTAATGACTGTAGGTTAATATATGAGGTTCGTATTTTGTTTTAAACATTTGGTTTTGCATATGTTTAGACTTCACGAAGTGACTTCCAATGTGCTTAAACCTTATAATTTAAAATTTTTTGATGGTTGCCACTTTACATCTAATTTCTAAGTTGTGGCTTTGAATCTAATTTGTGCCTTCCAATGACTATAGGTTAATTTATGAGGTTTGTATTTTTGTTTTAAACATTTGGTTTTGCATGTATTTAGACTTCACAAAGTGACTTCCAATGTACTTAAACCTTTCAAATTAGAAATTTCTGATGGTTGCCTCTTGCATTTCCTATTGATCTTGCATTCCAAAGCTTTTGGACACTTTATATCTAACGAATAGGTTAATGTTTAACTTTACATGTATTAACACTTTGTGAATGTATTTTGTGGATTGGGCATGTGCAAATGCATTGAACACAAGAAACAATTTTCCTCCAACATGCAGGTCCAAGTAAAATAAAGCTTTCTAAAAAATTTAGGTCCAATGTACGAAAATTTGAGGTCGCAAAGTGAAAAAAAATTTGGAGGATGACTATGGGTTAATATATGAAGTCTCTACTTGCTTTTAAATATTTGGTTTTGCATGTATTTTGATTTCATAAAGTGATTCCTCATGTATTTAAACCCTACAAATTGGAAATTTTTTATGATTGCTCCTTGCTTTGACCTATTAATGTTGGGTTCTAAAACTTTTCGACACTTTACATTTCACCAAGAAAACTATAGGTTAATATATGGGGTTTGTATTTCCGTTTTAAATATTTGGTTTTGCATGTATTTGGACTTCACAAAGTGACTTCCAATGTACTTAAACCTTACAAATTAAAAATTTCTAATGGTTGCCTCTTGCATTTACCTTCTAATCTTGGATTCCAAAGTTTTTGGACAGTTTACATCAAACGAATGGGTTAATGTTTAACTTTGCATGTATTAACACTTTGTGAATGTAATTTGTGTATTGGGCATGTACAAATGCATTGAACACAAGCAAACAACTTTCCTCCAACATGCAGCCTCGAGTAAAGTAAAGCTTTCTAAAAAAATTAGGTCCAATGTACCCAAATTTCGGTTCACAAAGTGAATTTTTTTTTGGAGGATGACTGTATTTACACCTCACAAAATGGTTTCCAATGTATTTAAATCTTACAAATTAGCAGTTTTGATGGTTGCCTGTTGCATTTACGTACTAATCTTGGGTTCTAAAACTATTACTGTGCATGTATTTGGGCTTCACGAAGTGAAATTCTTTCCCCTAATGGTTACCTCTTGCCTTTACTTGCATGCTCTTTGTGAGTTTTACGATTTTAACTAGCTTGAGTTTCCTATGTTGTGACTTTAAATCTAATTTGTCGCTTTCAATGATTGTAGGTTAATATATGAGGTTCCAATTTTGTTTTAAATATTTGGTTTTGCTTGTATTTAGACTTCACAAAGTGACTTCCAATGTACTTAAACCTCACAAATTCGAATTTTTTGATGGTTGCCTCTTGCATTTACCTACTAATGTTGGATTCCAAAGCTTTTGGATGCTTTACATCTAACTTCTAAGTTGTGGCTTTGAATCTAATTCACAAAGTGACTTTCAATGTATTTAAACCTAACATATTAGAAATTTTTGATGGTTGCCTCTTGCATTTGCGTGCTAATCGTAGGTTCTAAAGCTATTGGTGTGCATGTATTTGGATTTCGCGTAGTGAAATTTTTTTCCTTAAGATGGTTATCTCTTGCCTTTGCTTGCATGCTCTTTGTGAACTTTATGGTTTTAGTTAGCTTGAGTTTCGTAAGTTGTGACCTTAAATCTAATTTGTGATTTCCAATGATTGTAGGTTAATATATGAGGTTCCTATTTTATTTTAAACATTTGGTTTTGCATATGTTTAGATTTCACAAAGTGACTTCCAATGTATCCAAACCTTACAAATTAGAAATTTTTGATGGTTGCCACTTTACATCTAAATTCTAAGTTGTGCCTTTGAATCTAATTTGTGCCTTCGAATGACTATAGGTTGTATTTTCGATTGTAGGTTAATATATGAGGTTCCTATTTTATTTTAAACATTCGGTTTTGCATATCTTTAGATTTCACAAAGTGACTTCCAATGTATCCAAACCTTACAAATTATAAAATTTTGATGGTTGCCACTTTACATCTAACTTCTAAGTTGTGCCTTTGAATCTAATTTGTGCCTCATATATTAATATTTGAGGTTTGTATTTTCGTTTTAAATATTTGGTTTTGCATGTATCTAAATTTCACAAAGTGACTTCCGATGTACTTAAACTTTACAAATTAGAAATTTACGATGGTTGCCTCTTGCATTTACCTATTAATCTTGGGTTCCAAAGCTTTTGGGCACTTTTCATTTAACGAATAAGTTAACGTTTAACTTTACATGTATTAACACTTTGTGGATGTACTTTGTGGATTGGGCATGTACAAATGGATTGAACACAAGCACTAATTTTCCTCCAAGGGATGTATTAACACTTTATGCCTTCAATTAACTTGAGCTTTCTAAGTTGTAGCTTTGGATCTAATTTGTGTCTTCGAATGACTGTAGGTTAATATATGAGATTTGTATTTCGTTTTAAATATTTGATTTTGCGTGTATTTAGACTTCACAAAGTGACTTCCAATCTACTTAAATCTTACAAATTCAGAATTTTTGATGGTTGCCTCTTGCATTTACGTACTAATCTTGGATTTAAATATTTGACTTAATCATGTATTTAAACTTCACGAAGTGACATTTCTTTCCCTAAGGATGGTTACCTCTTGCCTTTACATGCATGCTCTCTGCGAACTTGATGCCTTTAATTAAATTGAGCTTTCTAAATTGTGGGTTTGCATCTAATTTGTGCCTTCGAATGACTGTAGGTTAATATATGAGGTTTGTATTTCGTTTTAAATATTTAGTTTCGCATGTATTTAGACTTCACAAAGTGACTTCCAATGTACTTAAACCTTACCAATTAGAAATTTTTGACGATTGTCTATTACATTTACCTACTAATCGTGAGTTCCAAAGCTTTTTGGACACTTTAAATGTAACAAGTTTTTAAATAGAGGGTTCCTAATCTTCTAGGTTAACATATGAAGTTTGCCCTTTGCTTTAAATATGTGACTTTGCATGTATTTGGACTTCACGAAGTACAACTTTTTCCCCAAGGGATGATTACCTTTTGCGTTTACATGCATGCTCTCTTTGAACTTTAAGCCTTTAATTAAGTTCGGCTTTCTAAGTTGTGGCTTTGAATCTAATTTGTGCCTTTGAATTACTGTAGGTTAATATATGAGGTTTGTATTTCGTTTTGCATATTTGGTTTCCCATGTATTTAGACTTCACAAAGTGACTTCCAATATACTTAAACCTTATAAATCAGAATTTTTTGATGGTTGCCTCTTGCATCTACCTATTAATTTTGGGTTCCAAAGCTTTTCGATACTTTACATTTAAGGAGGAACGTCAAATAGTTGGTTTTACTCTTGACCTTTATAATAGGTTAATGTTTAACTTTACATGTTTTAAATTGTTTGGAAGTAGGAATTACTCCTTCGCAGCCATACTACTATCTGTGCATTACATTGGGAGTCCAAACAGGTTTGTTATATTTGGGATTTGTGAAGCTTTTATACAATCCTACCATGCCATCTTGGCAAGATTGAGCCATTATGACCTATTACCGCTGCGCTATTGCTGCCCCTGCTTTCGATGAAACTACTTTTCCATTTGTTTATCAAAATACTCATTACAAGTAGTCAAGTATGTTTTAGATCAGAGATTACCAAGTCCTGATAGGTTTTCCACTGTACTATTTATATTTAATGATTCAGGACGAAGTTCTTACCTGAGTAGACATTATCTTTATCATCTAACTTGATGGGTTCCTCGACAGAATTGTATGAAAGAATGCACTATACTGATTTTCATCTTCTTTGAAGATTGTTTGTTAGTGGGAAAGTAAAATTTGAGCCCTCTGAACCATTAGACCTTATGTACTAAGTTTCCAATCGTAATCTACTGTTCTACCAATATTCAACTGGGTAAGTAACCTTACGAATTCTTATCTTTAAGCTTATCTAATGTTTGTATGTGTTTGGGATCTATAGCATGCCGATAATGCTCTCTAAGATGTTCATTAATAGTAGACCATTTTAAGGGTAGCTGATGAGTACTCAAGGAACTTAATTAATTAAGTGAAGCAAACTAATAGCAGTACTATTAATTAGTTGGTGATGAACATATCTTTTCTTCTTTTTTGTACAAAGTGAAGATATAGGTTGGTAGACTTTTTAAGAGTTATATTCTCTTCGATCTCATTATCTTTTTGTTTAAGGAATTGATATCATATTCTAGGAAGATTGGATTGCATACGCTCATTATATATACAAATTTTAGAGTATTGTATGCTAACTCATGAACTTCTCTTTTCAGTAGTACAGATTTGCAGGACCACTAACATCTAATAAAAACTAATAGTGCAGTTTATGTTCAATGGACTACTATATATGATTGGTTCAATGAGTTCAATAGAAAGAAGCCAGCTTGTAGCACCAGCTCCTGCAGATGCCCCTGCAGCTACTTATGGAGCAAATTCAACTGCATAAGCAGGTGAAACCTGAGCAGCAGCAGCCCCCCCCCCCCCCCCCCCCCAGTTTTTGCTGATGGTAATACCTCAAACATTAATTATTTCCTGTTGGTTATGTTATCCTTTTGTTTCTTTCTCCTAGATAAAAGTATATAGACATTACTTGAACTACAACGCATTTGTAAAGGGCTACCTGTACTCTGAAAATTTTGATTTCTACCCAATATTTCAGTTCTTCTGATATAAGAAAACTGCTTGAAGTTCTGTTAGATCTTAAATTCTTTCTGTCAGAGGAGTACAGAATATTTCGTCAAGTAATAGAATATTTCATTAGGTGACAGAATATTTTTTAAAATTGTTACAAGAAAAGCAATTAAGTTTTGATGGGGAAGTAATTAAATTCAAACACCCTGCAAAGTTTGGGAGTAGGTCAGTAGAATCAAAATATCGAAAGTTAAGGTCTATGTTTCAAACTTAGATATAATCCAGGGAAGTTGTGTACAAATTTTTTGAAAAAAGAAAGGTTAACTTCTGTACATTTACCATTTTCACTTCTATTTATAAACAACTTCTCTTTTAACTCAAGCTGTAATTCAACAAGTATTTAGGTCCCTTTATTGGATCTTATCATTTCTTGACATAAAAGATGATTTTCTGCTATCATCCTATTGAATTTTAAGTTATTGCTTGTGCGACTAAAATCATCTGTTTCTTCTGTCTCTCACTGATATAGTATGTATCGCTTTATGCATATGCAATTCTCTGGAATCAAGAATGTCTTTGCTTCTTGCATGTTAATATCCATTTTATGTGCAGTTTGAAGTACATCAATGTGGCCATGGTGACTATATTGAAGAATGTTACCAATGTTATTACTACTTCTGGTGAAACATACCTCTTTAAGAAGCATCATGACGGGAAAGTCTGGGCCGCTTTGATTTTAATGGTACTTCTCATTCCACTAAACTAAACATAAGCAGAAGTGGATTTAATGTTCCACATTTATTCCGTTGAATCTGTTGACCTTTTTCTTATCCATATATTAACTATGAGGAAGAAATTTGCTAATTTAAGATGGTTTGATGGGTATGTGACGTATGTCTATACTCTATCGTGTTGATGAAGTTATATTTGAAATTAACACGGATGGGCACGCCGTCCAGCTATCAGTATTAGTACTTTAGCAGTGCCGGGCTATTTAAAATTTAAAATTTAAAATTTGAAAATTCAAATTCATAATTTATAATTTATATGTATATATATATATATATATATATATATATATATATATATATATATATATATATATATATATATATATAAAATTCTTTATCTCTTAGAGGATTTTTTTATTGTTTGGTTCTTAACATTTTTATGGTACTCAATCATATCCACTTCCATTAGAACCTTGGAAAATTAATATTTAAAAGGTATTTTCAAAATTATGTGCTTAGTTTTAAAGAAATAATAAAAGGTATATGTTATCAAGTTTTTAGCCTTTTAGATGAAAAACCCCACTGCTAGACCACTCCAACAGCAGCAGCAGCTTGAGCACCCTTGGGGGTTTCAACTTCCTCTTGGACCTTGGTGTTCTTTCGAGGCTTGGAACTTTTAGGGAAGCTCTTACACAGATAGATCTTGAAGTTAGGAGCTTGTGGAGTAATCTAATTCACCAAGTTTATAGGTATTTTTGGATTAATTAAAGCTTTAATAAAGATTTCTAATTTTTGGATTAGCTAAGGTTTTGATAGGATTTCTTTGAATTTTTCTCTTTAAACTGAGCTTGTCATTTGTTAGAGATGATCTTGGCTTCAGCTAGAACTTGTGGGAACTTTGTTTGAACTCATTTGAAGGTTAGTTTTATGTGATTTTTGATTTGAATTCTTCAACCCAAAATCAGGATTTTGAGGTGTTCGTGCTATTAACTTTCTAATCACCTTTCATTGTGATTTGATGGTGATTATGGAAATTTGCTGATGGATTAGGAGCTTGGAAACACACTTAAGAGTGTTGTGCACGTTTTCTTCTACTTGGTTGCTCTGTGGATTTACTGAAATTGCCCCCACAATAGCTCGAACTTCAGCAGAGTTTTAAACATATGATTAGTAATAGAGAGTTCTACATGTCCTTTAAGTTATAGCATTTATGAGGTGTTTAAAATCTCCATCTAAATAGTTCAATGGTTTGTAATAAAATCACTGATCACATATCTACTTGCATAAGAACACAAATGAATGTGGTTATAGAATCAGTAGGAATAGATTATTCAAGAATATATATGTAATTATTTTTCCTGGAAGAAAATAAATATTCAGATTGCCTTTTCTTTATATTGCATGATTTATAGCATTCTATTGTTGAGAAACTAATGTCTAATAGTGGAATATACATAGTCTGTTTATAGGAATGCTTTCTTCATGCTGTGTAAATTAGAGATGTTACATATACGATCGACCAATTTCACAACGGTACACGCTGTTTGCTAATTATGTACCATACACACTGTGAGAACGTACACTATGAGAAGAAAAGATGAAATGAGAAACAATATGTTAAGTTTTTAGCCTTTTAGATGAGACAATCCCACTGCTAGATCACTCCAACAGCAGCAGCAGCTTGAGCACCCTTGGTGGTTTCAACTTCCTCTTGGACCTTGGTGTTCTTTCGAGACTTGGGACTTTTAGGGAAAGCTCTTACACGGGTAGATCTTGAAGTTAGGAGCTTGTGGAGTAATCTAATTCACCAATTTTCTAGGTATTTTTGGATTAATTAAAGCTTTAATAAAGATTTCTAATTTTTGGATTAGCTAAGGTTTTGATAGGATTTCTTTGAATTTCTCTCTTTAAACTGAGCTTCTGATTTGTTGTACATGGTCTTCACTTCAGCTAGAACTTGTGGGAACTTTGTTTGAACTCATTTGAAGGTTAGTTTTATGTGTATTTTGATTTGAATTCTTCAACCGAAATCAGGATTTTGAGGTGTTCGTGTTCTTAACTTTTTAACCACCTTTCATTGTGATTTCATGCTGATTACGAAAATTTTCTGATGGATTAGGAGCTTGGGAACACACTTAAGAGTGTTGTGCACCTTTTCTTCTACCTGGTTGCTCTGTGGATTTACTGGAATAGCCACCACAATAGATCGAACGTCAGCAGCAGTAGCAGCCTGGTGTCATCTCACCTCAACCTTCCCAAGTTCTGTTTTGGTTTTCTAGAGGTATAGCACCTTCTTCAATTTCTAAGTTTCATCAACTAATGGAAATCACAGTTTTTCTCTTGTGTATGCTGGTTAATCTTCGGAGAATTGGACCATTTTGTTTATGGTGAAGATTCTATTAGCTTTTGTAGCATTTGAATTGATTGTACACAGTTGTGCCTGAAAAAGTTCATTATCTGTGATTGTGTTATGGATTTGTTAATCATGAAGTATACGTGCTTTTAAGTTAATGGTGCCTTTGCTTTTCGGTGTCACTAGGGTTTTATGAAATTGGCACATTTCATAAGATCGCTGTATAAAGTTTCACTAATTTCAGATATTAGTGTTCTTTACTACTATCCTATTTAATGCATATATACTGTAGTTAGAGGCTGCAGCCATTCATGTGTAAATAAGTACGAGAACCTATTGCTTGCATTTAAGCTGTTCTCTCTTTCTTGTTGCTTTATTCATCTTTTCTTTCTCTTTTGTGATGGTATTACAGAATAAATAGGGTTTTTGTCTCCAATCTATAATTGTTTTTTCCACTTGCGATCATCGCTTGCCATTCATCATTGAAGTAAATTGATGCTGTTTTTGAGTGATGAACAAGATGAAAAATGCTGGAAGATCAAAAAAGCAAAGAATGTGATGTTTAAACAAAATTGGCTATAATTAGAGAGTTTTCATACTTTGACAGCATATGCTATTCCTACTACTGGTTTGTAACTATACTTATTTGGATCATAAAGTTCTTATGTCCCCACTCAGAAACTCATTTTTGAAGTCATTTTAATTTTCTTCTATTTTTCTCTTCTCAGAACAAATGAGTACCATGGCCATATCATCTGGAGTAGCTAGGAGGTCGACGCTGAACCCTAACGCCCCGCTCTTCATCCCGGCGGCATTTCAGCGGGTAGAGGATTTCTCACCAGAGTGGTGGGAGCTTGTGAAGAACACCACGTGGTTCCGCGACCACTGGTTCCACCAGCATCAGGGGGAAGAGAATTTTGATGGCGGCGATCATTACGACGAGAGTGACGACTATGATGTCGCGAACCTGTTGCCGGAATCATTCGATCTCGAACTATCGGCTCTCGAGTCAGAGTTTGATGCATTCGAAGCCGAGCAAGAAGTGTTTGATGCTACTTTTGGTGACGAGAAGCTAAAGGCTGGTAAGTCGTTTTGTTCAAAGCTAGAGGGAGAACTTCATAGTTCATATTCACCACTTGCATGTACAGCATGATTCAGCTTAGATGGTCCGATATTTCAGACTTTATTTTCACTTAATCATGCGTGCGACAATGCCCATTGCTCCTTTATTAAAATAAAAAAAAATGCTGAGAAAGACCTTATAAACAAACATTTTATTTTTTTACCTTATCAAGCCATATTATGCCAAGGACTACCTGAGTTGCAATCTTGGGATTGTAGAGCAGTACAACTGATTAAAAGTGTTACTTGGCTATAATACACACTTTGCTATCAGAAGTTTTCCTGAAGCCAAATTGAAGGATTGAGAAGTAAATGAATTAACAATATTTCCTCTACTTGGTCCCAGGATTTGGGAGTAAACTTCATATTCTTTTGAGTGCATCACTTCATGAACAAAGAACTGTTATCTCCAAATATATTGAAATATCATCCTTATATTTACAAAATTACTTTACATAAAATCGCTGAAATTATGTTTAACTTAGTATGCAGGGTGCTTCTCTACATGCTGCTGGTAACAAAATACAAAGCCAAGAGAAGAAAAAGAAGATGATGATAAAATTGAAGAATTAATCAAAAACCAACTGCTGCAACTACTGGTGCTTCCAACTGCTCATGCTGCTTTTCCTCCTCTCTACTATTGATTCTAATTTTGATCCTAACAAAATTTATTTAATCCTAAAATATATTGTCCGACCTCCATTTAGGTCAATTTGTAAGTTTATTTTCTTTTCTAAGTTTGTAAGTTCGTGAATGTTACCACACTTTGCTAATCATTGGTAAATGTTGTTGTGGTTCCCCAAATGCAAAATGGATTTCATGTATAACATTTGCACTTGGTGTAAACAGGCACTCTTATATGTTATATTTATCGTTTGATTTTTAAATGCAGCTTTACACAATCACCCACAAAGTCATTTGAAGTTCCTCCTGCAAAAAGACACTGTCCAAGGTGATATTTACTATTGAACTTTCTTTTAATTAAGCATTTTGCTATTCATCTATAAAACTACTAATGTTTTTTTATTATATGTGTAGCTCCAAAGATGCTAATGAAGAAGCTGGAGACAACAAATGAAAAACTATATAGAATTTGTAACTTCAAAGATATGAATAATAAATATGGAGAACTGTATGCAGTAAACCGATAATATGTATTCCCTACAAAACATGTGATTTGTATTTGAATTGTTTAATTTTCTTATGTTATATTGCAATTTGTTGTAATTTGATTTGTTTAATTTCTTTTTGTTGTACTTGAGCTTTCCTTACAGTACGAATTTAATGTTTGTTACAGTTGGTTTTGTACACTTTGTTATAATTTAAAGATTCTGTTAATTTTTTTTCGAATTTCGTCAATTGCTTCATTTTTTACCAAATCAAACAACCTTTTTACTGTATATGGTTGACTATATTTTTACTTTCACATTTCATTATTTAGTCGAAGCCCTACTAAATCCTTTATGGATAAGTTGTGACTTGTGAGCTGTAAATTTTAAGCTTACGGTTAGTGAATATTGGACGTCTATCACATGCCCTTCCATACTAAATCCTTGATGGATAAGTTGTGAGTTGTAAATTATAGGCTTATGGTTAGCGAATATTGGACGTCCTATTTTGTAGGCAACCTTTCGCTTCCCTATATATTACAATTTGCTCTTTCCCTCACTACCTTATGCCTTTGGTTTGGTTGATACAGCATACTCTCGGTTTGGTTCGTGCGGTTGGGTACGGAAAGAAAGTAGTGTTCTCGCTCAATAAAATGATGTCGATATTTAATTAATGGGCAGTCTGAGCAAAATATATACTTAAAATTAATTCCGCATTTTCATTCTCTCTACAATTCTATATTTTTAAATACTATTAAGTCCATTTTATTTGCAATTGTTTTTTGTATGCTACAACATTCATTGCTTTGAATACCGAGTTATTTTCGTTTTCCTTTTTGGAAACTTGAACTGATTCCATTTTCCAGAAATTTGACCTGCTTGGATCTGCGGACGGTTTGGTTACTTCCTTTCTATTTTCATATATTTTTTACAAAAGAATGCCCATTACAACATATTCTCATTTCGTTCGTTTGATCGAGTTTGGTGCAGCCGAACCAAGAAACTTTAAATACCATGATAGCTATACTTGCTCCTGACTTTGGGCAGGAGTTACAAAGGGAGGGAGGGAAGCAAGATTTTATGTTTGATGCTGAGATAGAGGAAGGCGGCAACAATAGTGATGGCACTGACGACAACAACAATACTAAGAAGGGTAGTAATGCAGGTGATGATGATGGTGATGATTTGGTCCTATAGCTGTGTTCGTGGACTGCATGGTTCTTTTGTAGGTTCCTGTCTGAAAAATACAAAACAAATATGTTGCCCAACCTACATTTGACCCTAAAAAATTTTATTTACTCCTAAAATATATTGCCCAACCTCCATTTAGTGCAGTTTTCAAACATGAATGTTAACGCACTTTGCGAATCATTTGTGAATGTTACCATGGTTTTCCGAATGTAAAATGGATTCTATTGTCAATTTATAAGGTTAATTCCTTTTGTAAGTTTGTAAGTTTCCAGATGTAAAGTAAATGGTACCGTACTATTTAAATATAAAATGGATTCCATTGTGAAGAATTACTTCGTGGAAGTATTTTGTACTTTGAGTATTTAGTTGTAAATTCGTAAGTTTGTAACTTTCCAGATGTAAAGTGAATGTTACTGTAGTTTCCACATTTAAATTGGTTCGATTGTCAAGAATTACTTTATAGAAGTATTATTTTGTGTGAAGGATTATTTTGTGTGCATGATTACTTTTATACTTTGATTATTTATTTGTAAATTTAATTTCTTATTATGATGGTCCTTTCTACTTAACTTGCTTATGTTCCTTTCTGTTTACCTTGCTTTTGTCCTATACCTGTGTCGGTGGACTGCATGATTATTTTGTAGATTATGTAATATTTATTCAAAAATATAAAATGAAAAATAATATTTGTTGAAAAAATTATACCCGCGGCGCAGCGCGGGTACTTCACTAGTATGATAATAAAATTCATTATTCATTAGATCTAAAGCATCGATTTAAACATAGTTATTAATATTAAAATCTCTAATTCTTATATTTTAATCATAATCCTTATCCCAGCACACTAGTATTAATAATTCGCCCGACTAGGACCACTAACTCAGAATATTTAAATCTGATCGGTAGTATTAAGATTTATAATTCTTATAATTTCAATCATTGTCTCTTTTTGATGCAACCTGAAATTATTGAGATGTTGAAAAAAAAAAATCTTCCAAATTAAATGAAACCAAAAAATTTGAGCGAGAGTTGTATTGAACAGCTTTACCAAATTATCTCAACAAGATCTCATTGAAGCACTACTCAATGAAGTTGCACTCAGCTAAATTACCTTGCTTACAAGCACCCAATTAATTTTTCGTCAAGCACCCTATTTTTTGTCATTGTTACCTGCAAAATACGCGATCCACGAATTGTGAGGCCTTAGGTTAAGGAAGGGGCGGCCCTACAATTCAGACTTAGACAAGTTTTTAAGGCTTTCTATCCGTTGATTACAATTCAGACTAAGTAAATGATGATTTCAGTTAGATGATCAACGTTCTCAGTTACTTTTCCTTTTTGAAAATTGCAATTAATCTTTTCACAAGTTCAGTATTGTGGAATTCACAAAGAAATGTTTATCAGATGGCCGCTCACACATCAACACGATAGAACCGGACAAAAAGAAAGAATCACAACAACAACATTTTGTCGACTTGATTGCCCCAAACCCTCTTTTTTTTTTTTTTTTTTTTTTTTTTTTTCCAGAGTTTAACATATCTTGGTTGCCAGACATGTTAATTTGAAAAAAAAAAATAGATAAAAGGAGAAAGGCCCTGCTGCACATTGGAAGTAATTATACCAACTCCGGTGTCGTGATTAGCAAGATAGATTCAACATGTTTAGGATCGATCATACATGATTGTCCCTGAGTACAGATTTCGTACATATATTACAACAAAAATGAAATACAGCATATCCGTTGCAGAGAAATTTCATGACTTATTCTGTAAACGAAGTGTAGCCCGTACAGAATGATGAGGAGCTGGCGGTTTTTCATTAACAAAAATTTGTTCCGCAAAATCCACCCGTATCGATCTGAATTCGTAGCTCTGCTTTACGAAAAAAAATAAAACAAAAAAAATAAATATACAAACTAAATATGAAAAAGATAAACAGCACATTAAAGTTTTAAAATTAAAGAATTACATCTCAAATCAACTAAATTAAGGGCGCGTTTGGTTCGCATTATTTAGTATTACAGATTATTTCGACATAACCGAATATATCAAATTTTTAAGTAAGATTACTACTGATCCTACATTACCGCGTTTGGTTTAATGCTAGACGAGTCAAACACAGTTCATCAGTTCTATGCATATAGTGCTAGATTTGTCCTGACCTACTAATACTTAACTGGGAATTAAAACTGGTTCTACATCAACTCACTAAGGCGTCTGCTACATGAAAACATCCAGCAGACTTGTGAGATCAGTTTCGTAGTAAATCTCAAGAGAGACATAAGTGCAAGAGCTGATAAATCTACAATATAGCATAATACATTCCAACAATAAATTAAATGCCCATCTGCATAGGTTGTGCCTACCGTGCAGGTAAGGCATTGGCATAATACGACCCTCGTGTCAATGGCACGGCTCAAAACCCGCATTACTCAAAATTAGAAAATAATTATATTAATAAAGTACAAAGATGAGTCCAACTACTATTATGATTTACACTAATCAGTCCCTTTCAATGATAGAGCTTTCGAACTAATAATCTATACTGTTAAACATAATTTAGATTATTTAAACCTTTTTAAACAGCCAAAATTCATAATTTTTGGCATCATCTACCTTATGTGACACCCTGCTTCTCATAGAGTCACTCATTTTAGAACTATTCTAGCTTTAGGCTCGCTCAACCCTCTTAACATCTTTGGCCTAACCACTGCCGAAAATACTACAACCCGATTAGAAGGTTTAGCCCTACTATCCTTTCTATCTAGGGCTATTCTAAATCCTGGGTGACTCTCCGGGAGTTTTTTTAAAAAAACCAAAATTCATAATTTTTGGCATCATCCACCTTAGGCTTGCTCAACCCACTAAACATCTTCAGTGTAGCCACCGCCCAAAATATTATAACCTAGTTAAGAGGTTTAGCCCTGCTATACCTTGTATCCAGAACTATTCTAAATCTTTGGTAAGCCCCCAGAATTTTTTTAAAAAAATCAAAATTTATAATTTTTGGCATCATCTTACCTTATGTGACGCTTCGCTTTCCGGAGGGTCACCAATCCTAGAACAAATCTAGGCCTAGGCTCGTTCAACGCTCTTAACATCTCCGGCCTAGCCACCGCTCAAAATATTATAACCCGATTAACAGGTTTAGCTCTACTATACTTTATATCTAGGACTATTTTAAATCCTTGGTGAGCCCTCGGAAATTTTTCTAAAAAAATCAAAATTCATAATTTTTGGCATCATTAACCTTATGTGACGCCCCGCTTCCCAAGAGGTTACCTATCCTAAAATTACTCTAGCCCCAGGCTCACTCAACCCTTTCAACATTTTCGGTCTAGTCACTATCCAAAATGCTATAATCGAATTAAGAGGTTTAGCCCTACTACTCACATCTGATGATCAAAATGCCTAATAATTAACAATTTTAACAACTAGCATGGGCCATTATTTTTTTTTTCATTTAACGGTGTAGTACAATCGGAGTCGACTGAAGCTTTTGATAAAAATTCTATTCACTATTTAGATCCAAATCAATAACTCTGCTATTGAACCAAAGAATCTTCTACTTTTAGAAAGTTGTTCGATTTTAACTATTCATTTCATATTCACTTAATAGATTTGACTGTAATTTTTTAAAAAATCATGAATTTGGTTTCTAGGTAATTCAAAAGTAATAGAGATCATGTTTAATAGTATGGATCATTGATTTGAACTCTCTATCATTGTAAACAAGTTATGAGAACAAAGACCTTCTCATTCACAAGAGTACAAAATGTCACGTGCATCGTGAAATCTATCCCCCGTCTGCCCTTGGTAGTGACACAAACTCAAAAGGGCATAATTTTGGATCCTTCCAAAAACTACTATACGAGCTGAAGCATCACAACGTATGCGAACCGAAGGATTACAACCTTAGAGAGTTGAATGTCATGGGCAAATCAAAAATTTTCTAAGATTAAATGTAGGCAGTAAATTGAGGAGCCATAGGCGGCAGCCTAAAAGTCACTCAGTTCTTTAGATTCTCTAGAAATAATAAATAGTGGATCTTTATTTGTAATAATGGAAATAGGTCTATAAATAGTAAGGAGTCTTAGGTCTTTCCCAAGCCCATACTCCCAGAATATTGTACCATATTTCTCTAAGTAATATAATTTGCAATTTTCGCAAAAGTTTCTCTCTTTTTCTTGCAACTTAGTCTAAGGACAAATAGGTCCGAACTAGCAAGATCGAGACAAACTTGCCCATCTTCGAGGAGGAAGGCGGACGCCGCACAGGCTTTTGCGAGTCAAAAGCATAAGTCTGTGACAAGAAGCTCTACTCTACAAAAGATTTCATAAAGAATATATACTAAAAGCAATTAGAATATACAAGTACTAAAAAAATTAAATATTCCATGTTGAAGTGTGTTGGCACACAGGTAAACTTGTCAACAACACACATTGGCACGATACGGCACGTTGACAACACGACACGTACCATGCCAACAAGTGCTTGGCATGAACCCATGCTATGGCACTTAAATCCTTGCTTTCCAACTTTAATTTGCCCTAGCTATGGTGCCCAAGTATCTGCACAAAGCACCAGAAAACCATCTAAAAGTGGAGCCATGCAACGAATCTCTATATTTTAGCCATCCTAATCAACCAACCCTAGAAGAAAAAAGAAAAGAACTAGAACTTTATCCCTTTGTTCCCTAGCTGATAGAATTTGTCATGAATTGAACAATAACAAAAGATTTACCTTCAATTGTTTGGCTTTTTTTAAAGTTTCTTCCAAACCAAGACTCGTACATAGATACAATTTTCAACAGTTCTTTGAGTTTTAACAGTCAAATGTGGCAGAAGTTATTTTCTTTGACTGAAACAATCTGCCATCACAACTCCACAGTACCAATCGATGATACGCTTGCCTTTGCCTACTGGTTACCTTCTGTCTAATGGAAAATGTCATTCTGGCTAATTGTATGATCACCCCAAATGCAAAAGAGGAAGCGAAATGTGAAGCATTTAGGAAGTGTTTTAATACGATATGTTAATCCAACATCCTAAACTAATGCAATGGGCTTGAATATATATCATAATATTTTTCTAATTCTTTAGATGAGAGCTTCTATATGTTGGATGTTAACCTATATATATGTTAATATACTATCAACCAAGGATTTAAATGCCGTGGCACGAGGTTGTGCCGAAAACTTGCTGGCACAGTACGATACAATGTGTGCCGGGCCGGGTTGATGAGTGCAGGTTACAAAAAATACATGTGTGCCAATACATAATGGCATGAAATATTTATTTTCTTTAGCAACAAATTTTTCTAATTGCTTATTATGTATCTTCATAAAATCTTTTAAATTTTACTGAGAAAATTACTTAGTACTTTAACGAAAAGAAGGTTTTGAGCTGTGTTATTGGCACGGAAACTGTATCATACCGGTATTCTATTGGCATGGTGGATATGATCCGTGCCGATGGGTACTTAAATCCTTGCTATCAGCATAGACAGCTCTTCTAAAGACAATTTCTTAACCAAAAGGAAAAAATGAGACTTTACGGTCCAAAAATGCTGCTCATAATGCTTCCACATTTTGCTTCATAAATTTTTCTTACTCTTGAGAATTCTGACGTGTCCAATTTCCTATTTTATATTTGCATCAAGAAATTTGGCATCTTCCTAAATGGACTACCCCACAAAAATAAATTCTCGTTCCAACTTGGAAGCCATTAATTGTAGGCAGATACATGGCACTCGAGAACTTGCTCACCAAAACATACTTCATGAATGTAGATGCCCTTTTTAAGCCAAAAACAATTAATCTATAGCCCGCTTCCCATTTTGACAGAAGCAATAAACTAGTAGAAAATCTGCTCCAAAATGATGTATAATTGTTAGGCATCATTTGCTAAATTTCTCACAAAATTAGAGTGAACTTCCTAATCCTAGTTGCTGTAACCTTCGAGTGTATATGGTACTTTCTTTTTTTTTTCATAAGACTGATACATGTGATGATAACAAGAGAAATGTTGCTTCAGAGAAGTATGAACTTGTGGATCATCTACGTGCATTTTAACGATATTAAAAAAAAGAAGAAGAATGACATTGGGTAATAAAATCCTCAAGATGTACCTTGCCTTTCCACGCAAAATTCATCACACGGTAAAAAGGGTCCACCAAAGTAACACGATCACCTTCCTTGATCTATGACAAGAGAGCTTTAAATTAATAAATGTTTATTACCAACAAGAAATAAAACTTAGTTTACATGGAAATAAAAAATCAATTATTTTCAAGGATATACAATGTAAAATGGTATCATACTAATGGTAGGTAGCAATATAATCCCTTAATGTATGCAAAAATTTGATAGAGAAATATATGAAATTCAAATTCCATAGTAGCCTTTAAATATAGGGTAGAAGGATTTGTCAAGGCAGAGGGAGGACAAAACCCTAAGGATAAAACAAAGTTCCAGAGGTAGCCTATATGTATGCTACCTTTCTTCCAGTATGCTTTTTCTCATTCTTGTCTGAGTCCATAACTAAGACTAAAACCATTCACCTGACCTGACGCCATTGCTACTTCTATTGACACTGCGTTCTACCTTAAATAAAGTAGTTTGATGACCAAATTACCCCATGTAAACCATAATTACAAAGTATAATAGGCCAACAACTTATCCCTTCTCCCAATTTCTAAATGACAAACCCTTGTCGCCCCTTTTTGTACAAAACAAGAAGCTTCAAGATTGCCTCTCCCAACATCACCACTTGAAGTTAGGTTGTCTGCAAACTGATTGAGATCTGAGTTGCATTGTTGACTACCTACTGTTGACAATTTTCTTCTCTCCTTCTAAAAGTTTTTTTTTTTTTCTTTCAAATCTTCGGTTACAGTTATAAACATCCACTGTTCTATTCTGATAATTGTTTGCTTCTTGATTTCCCGAAGAGTTGATTCCTCCAAGAGGCAAGAGTGTCAATACAATCCAAAATAGTTATCGAAAATAAATCTCAGCTATCAGTAGTTTTATCAATGAAAGCAGAATGTATTTTCCACCAAATTCAAAATTATAGTGCAAAAGAAAAGTGAAATTTCTGCTCCTTTTGATCTTGATCTACTACATTTTTTTTGTTCCCAAGAATGTAATTATTTTGTTTCATTACTAATTCTCATGGAGATGACTGATGCTTCAGTTCTCACGATAGTAAATAGATGAGAATAGTTGCACCAATAGTCCTCAAACAATGAAGAGGGTAGGACTTCAGCCCTCTGCTTCGCTATAAATTCTGGCTTAAAACCTCTTGAATTGTTACAATTTAAGTCCAGTTTTTTAAAAAAGTTGATTGAATGACGAGGTGTGGCTGAAGTGGTAGTGACGTGGCATCTTAGTTATTGCCATATCACCAACCACAACCAACATGATGATGTGGCATGTTAGCACAATCACATCACCATCACATCACTAGGAAGGAGGGAAAAGATAATGGAGAAAATTTTCTTTCGTCAGGTGACCAGATCAACAAAGCACTATAAGAAAAGAAAATAATATCAAGAGGTCGTCAAACCATAACAAAATACATTGAATGTGATCTTTAGCATCAAAAAGACCAACATATGAAAAATTGTCAACTCAAGACAATTATTTCTCATGCAATCATGCATCAAAAATATTTTACTTGTGGTGCATGGATGATTTGATGCACCAAGTGCAAACAAGAACTTCCTCTCTTCCCTCCGTCCTAGTGATGCGGCGATGATGTGGCAGTGATTGGAATGCCATGCCATCATAATTGTTGTGGGTGATGATGCGGCAATAAATAGGATGCCACGTCTCTGCGACATCATCATGCCACCAGTCAGTCAACTTTAACTAACGATGGGACTTAATTACAACAATTTAGAAAGTTAGAACCAGAAATTTAGAAAGCTTGAGACCAAAATGTTGCCCACCAAATATTTGAAAGACTATGGATATAATTTAACCTAATAAAAATTACTTGTAAACATAGGTTGATCTAAATCAAAAAATAGAAAACACAGCTATAAACACCTTTATAAACTTATAGTCAAAACCCAAAACTTGAAAGTGCTCCACTTGAAAAATTAAAGTTTTCGTTATAGAGTTTAGGAATAACAAATCACCAATAACTAACTACTATAATTTATTCTTTATATATTTACTTAATATTTACATTAGTTAAAGCCGCAGATGGAAAAACTTTGTTTATAGCTAAAATACAAGGAAACATTACTATCCTTCATATATATGTAAAACTATTATTATCTTGATTTGGTCAAAATAGTGGCTTTGCATTTGTATTTTCTTATCAATATTGTAGAGTATATCTTTGATAGGTGATCAATTATGGCCAAGTATAAGCGGCTATAAAGAAGGATGGGAAGAGTGAGCAAAGAAGTAAGGCACTGTGGTAAAACAATATTAGTCATATTATCTATGGTTTATGCTTGAAAATGAATTAGGGAACCATTCAGGAACTCACTCTAATAAAGCTAGGTGGAGTAATTTGGGCTGCAACTTCAAAAATGTGATCTAAAGATATTATGACAAAGGACATAGGATCAACATAAAAAGGAATGGAAGTTATGGAAACAATTATTAAAAAAATGAAACAGACTAAGGTTGGGATCCAACCAGGAGAATCATTGATGCAGGGATGATGGGTACCAAGCATATGTGCTGAAGTGTAGACATATTCCTAGCCTTTGGATCAGAGTTGTTTATCAACGAATGCAAGACCAGAAATCAAGCTTGATCTATCCTTAAGTTTGTTTGAAAGAGATTTTATCTTTAAGCTTCTTACATATGATTTTCTCTTTAGGTGGTTACTTGAGGATTCAGTAATTCTTATTCATATTTGTTAGTTAGTCCGGATTATTTGTTGGTAAAACAAGGATTAGTCAACCTCTCCATTTTTCTGGCTTTAGTTAGATTCAATAGGGTTTTTTTTTTTTTTTTTTTGATAAGATGAAATCTTAAAGCCATTAGACTGGATAAGGCTTAAGATTTATACATAAGCCTCACAACTTCTTCATTTGTATAACATTTTGAAGATTTTCTAAAAATTAAATTGAAGCTTTTTGCCCGAACCTTCCTTCGTGCAATAGTCCTGGTCTGGAGTGAGTCCAGATTGTCCTGTTTTTTTTTCCTTAGGCTCATATTTCCATATTTGGATTGATGTTAAAGCCCGCAAAAAATTCAAAGAAAGAAGACAATTTCAACAGGACCCACTAGCAGGCCCAGTCCATTCGAACAGTCAATGATTAGGGCTGTTGCTGCCCCTTTCTCTCTCTCGATAAGCATCCCGAAGCTTGCACCACGTGTGGTTTCCATTTAAGAAGCATCAGCATCACATTAACCAATCCTACTCTGCTGCCAAGATTACAGCTGGCTTTCTCTTTTCCTACTCTGGTCTACACAGTGAGATCATCAAGGGAGATCCTTTCCTCTTTCCTATTCCTCTTTTCATCTTTCATTCTCCTCAACCTCAAATCCCTATCCAACCTTTATCTAGTAATCCAAGTCCAAACGCTAAACCCTGAAATCGTACTAGACCTAATTTTTGTAGCCAAGGTCTAACTAAGTGGCTATTAAGAGGGGCCGCGAATAATTGATTGAGGCATTTTGATCAGATTCAATAGTTTGAGCACATTGTGAAAGATGTTGAGGGCACCCCCAGTATAATCTCACATCCTCCTCTCTCTTATTGAGTCATTTCAATTCTTAAACTAGTCTATTAGCGGGGTTTTTCTTTGAAGCTTCATTTTCACGGCTCATGCATTTTCAAAATTTAATAGCAATTCTTGAATTGCCTATTTCATGTGTTATGCATATAGGCTTGCATTACAATTGCCTTTAAGACAGAAGTTTTGCATCGTCCATCTTTAGCAACATTGGGTTGGCATTATACATTTTTATTATAGATATTTAACCAGATGGCACAACACTTAGAATTATCCATAAAAACCAGATGGCAAAATCTGTGAAAGAACTGTGATAAGATTGTTTTACCGAATAATGTCCTACTTTAGCTACAATGATTATTTACCACTGCCTTTGCTGCAACACCTTTTCAAAATGTCTTTTTGCCATCGTCACAGCATTACTAAACTAGGCCTTAAAGTGTTTTGCTTTTGTTTAAATTATTTCTATGAGGAATTTCTACAAATAAAAATAACTTATTTCTATTAGGCCTTAAAGTGTTTTGCTTTTAAATTATTTCTATTAGGAATTTCTACAAATAAAAATAACTTCACATTGTCCTAAAATCTATTTCTTTCGGCCTTGTTTCGTATCACTTCATTTTTTTTGCCTTTTTTTTTTTTAATAACGTAAACTCATTCAGTGCGTGGGTCAATGGTGGAGTGCTTGCAATCAGCACATCTGAGGTTTGTTTGGCAACAAAACCAATAACATAGCAGTTACTTTTTTCACTTCCATGTTTTTTTAAAGATGCCTTCTTGCACCTGACCAGTTGCATTGCAAGCTAACCATTGACGAAAAGTGTAGGAAGTCCATCCGCCGGCACATCCAACCATGTAGAATTTTTTTTAAAAGCTGAAAAATGGCAACAATACCAAACGAGACCTTACTTCATTAGTTCTAGATTTGCTTTTGTTTAATTCTTCTAAATGTCCTTTTTGTTCTTATTACTAGTTAATGGAACTGTAATATAAATAACAAATCCTACAGAAAGAAGAGCAGCCTTGAAAAATTAACCCTAAACCCTAAAACCCAAAGAGTGAAAATTATTTGAAAAGTAAATTTAGAGAACCTAGTCATTAACATTTTAATTATGGTAGTTATCAACCAAGGAAATCAGTCATTAAATTTCAATAATGGCAACCAAAAAGCTATTACTAAAAAAAGGGTCTAAGAGATTTTTTTCCACCTACACATGAGAAAAGAATTATTCACCAAAATGTCAAAAATAACGTTGAGCAATACTTACCGCTCCAATGTGCAATCCATATACCGATAGAATGAAACAAGACTGGTCCAAATCACATGTCAAATAATACCTGTAAAATGACGAACATAGGAAATGTCATCTAAGATGCATAGGCATTTGTTTAGGAAAATGTGTGGACCATTATGACTCAATAAGATGACAAGACACTAGCTGATCACGATATACCATACCAGAGGAATTATGTATTTCTTCTGTTTCTTATCCTTACCTTTTAAAAAACTGAATGGTCTTCAAATGCAAAATAAATAAAATGCAGAATAAGTTGCTGAAGACAAAAAACCTATCATATGTTCCATATTTGCAAGGATCTAAAATACATGCAGATTTACTGAATCTATTGAAATGATACAGCACAGAAGAACCAAGTTACATAGATCTGAAATTGATAGACTGATGGTTTAATCTTTTATTTTATTGAAGTGCTATTCTACAATGGCAGAATTGTATGCAGTAGGAGAACAAGGTGACTCAAATTAAAATGAAATGAAATTTCAGTAACAAGGACTTTTAAAAGAAGCCAAAATCACCACCTAAAATATGATATAAGGTAGCACTAAAATATGATACAATGTAGCAAGAAAGATACTGAAAGAATTAATATTAAATGTATTCAAATAGACAATACAGTTGACCCACAAATCTCTAATTTGTCTAGGTCCAGAAACAGTTCAGATTGCAAATAAAATGCAGATCATCCATAAGAGATTGTTGACGGCACATTCAGAAAAGTCAGTGCGTAAATTTTATACAAATATGGCAAGACTCACAATGGTGCTATATTGTCATGCTTTATGAAGAGAAGCACTTTTCCCACAACAGCTACCGCTTTATTCAACCCTTCTGAAAGGACATTTATGGTGGATTTCTTGTGCGATGACTTCACTAGTAAGGCAAATAATGTATTAAATAGTTGAACAATTAAATGAACTGACCAAAGTATACAGCTTCAAAATGCTCAAGTAGTACCAAAAAGTGGACACTTACAATTAACTTCAGCCAAGGATGACAGGAGTGATGTTAACCGCTTACTTCGGACCTGCTCCTGCATAATTATTTATGGACAATTCTAAGGCAACTCTAAAAATACAAACCGTGCTTGCAGATTCTTGGTTCATTTCTATCTTAATCTAACTCATTTACAAAAAAGAAATTCACAAGAAAGGAGATATAACATTCTTTATGTAAGTATACTTTGGAGAATGAAGACTAAGCACAATCGTAGGGCCTTGCTTCATATTGTTGCTTTTCTTTTGGCTTTTTTAAACACCAATTCTACAAAACAGAGTAAGCAGGAAGATGGCTTATTGCTTCAGTCTGTACTCTACAGGATTTGTTCGGCAACAAAGTACAAAAACTAAAATAGCAATTTTTTTAAAAAAAATTGTTGCTTCTTTGTTTTTTTGAAGAAGATGGTGTTCTGCATCAAACCTGGGCATATAATGAACTAACCAACAATGACAACAATAGAAAAGACCACCCACCGGCACATCCATTCACATAGAATTTGTGCATTTGTTCCTTAAGTTCCTTGTTTGTTATGAACTATTGTAGCCTTTGTGTATTTGTTCCTTAAGTTCCTTGTTTGTTATGAACTATTGTAGCCTTTGTGTATTTGTTACTTAAGTTCCTTCATACTGATAAGCAAGGAATTAAGTATCCATCCGTACCTTACAGCACGGAGCGATACGTATCGTGCCACCAATTAGGCGACACGGTACAGAGGGGGTTTCTCTTGGCCCTCCTCTACCACGATACCCTTTGAATATCGAACGAGACAGAGCGATACCCAGAGAGTATCACAGTACGTGCCGCTGCGTGCCCACACAGACACACAGTGTTTTTTTTTTTTTTTTTTTTTACTTCGACCTTTTGTATTTTTTGGTTTCTTGCATAGACCTTTATCCCTCTCTCATCTATTTTCTTCTTTTCACTTCTACCTTTTCTTTTATTCTGTACTTTCTTTTCTTTCCTCTCACATCTCTTACTCTATTTTTTTCCTTTCTATTTTTTTCTTCCCTTTTATCTCATAATTTTTTAAAAAAAATTTTCCTTTCAATCTCTTATTATTTTTTGATCACTTCAATTTTAAAAGAAATAGTAAAATCGAAAATCTACTTATTAGGTAAGTCAAAAAATGTACAACTTAATATTTTTTCCATACATTTAGAATATATTTAACTTGTAAAGTTTCTTTTGTAAAGAAATATGAAATTATACAAATTTTTATTAACAATTTACAAAAATCTGAAAATATATCCACTTGATTTAATCATTATATGGTTTATTTTTAATTTTTTTGTACGGATTTAGTATTTTATGTGAGATTTAAGATATTCTTAACTTTGAAAATTTTATTATTAGATTTAGAAATATAAGAATTCTAATAAAATCAAAAACTAAATAGAAGCAATTGATATTTAAATTTACTTAATGTATATATCATATGATTTAGTGTTAAATTTTCATAAATAAATTACACAAGTTTTCTTATTTAAATTTAAGAAAAATTAATTTTCTTGGATGAACTTGCAAATATTTCATAAAAATTTTAAAAAAATTAATTTTCTCGAATTTATATTTTATAATTTTAAAATTCTAAAAAATAAAAGATAAATCAAAAAAAAAATTAAAAGTTTCATGGACAAATTTTATAATTTTTTAAAAATTTTTAGAAAAAATAAATTTCTTTAATTTTTCATAAATATTTTATAAAAATTTGAAGATGAAAAGAAACTATCAGTGCATTTGGAGTATCATTCTAGTTTAGTTTAATCATCATATGATCTTTCATCGAATCAATACGAATGGATCTTGCAAATTTTTATAAAAATTTAAAGAAAAAATAATTTTCTCTATAAGCTGCAGTTGGATTTAACTTCACCTATAAAGAAGACTACTACTATATTAAGCTATTATCTAGTAAGTTAGTAAGTTATTATTGACATTAGATCAAAACAAATCAATACGTAGCCAAAATTTATAAATATTACTCTAAAATTTTTAAAATAATATTCTAAAGCCTTATTGGACAAAAAAAACTAAAATAAGACTGAGCCAAAGTGTGCCACAAGGAGGTTGTGCGTGCCCGTCGGCACGCAAGCGTGCCATGTATCGGCACGCAAGCATGCCTGTGCCGTATCGTGCCAGGCAACTGTCAGCACACCCCCGTGCCACGGTACTTTAATCCTTGCTCATAAGTTGATGGCAAGCTTATATCATTTATTTGCTGTGACATTGTTGTGGTAGTAATAGGAGCATGCTAGTTGGTTAAAGTTGACCAGAGGAACATTATGGACAAAGTAGCAGTAGCATGCGGATTAGCATAGACCGATGCTTGAGGCAGTGTAGTGGACTACTACTATCCAAGGATTAAAGTGTCGTGGCATGGAGGCGTGCCGATGGTTTTCTGGCAAGGTACGACACAGGCACGCTTCCGTGCCGACACGTGGCACGCTTGCGTGCCGATGGATACGCATAACCTGCTAGTGACACGCTCTAGCACGATTTTTTTTTTTGTTCCCAATAAGTTTTTATAATGTTATTTTGAAAAGTTTAATCAAATAATTATAAATATTTGTTAAATATAACTTACTATACTTACCAATTATAGTGGTAAGCTTTTTCCTATATAAATAACAACTATACTTCATAGAGAATAAATATTAAAATACAATAATAAAATTCACAAGTAGAATAATTTTTTAAATTTACATCTTTACAGAAAGATGGCTACTTAGTTCCACATTGAAAATTTATATTTTTTCTCAAAAATTTTCAAGATCAATATATTGATTCGAAGAGGATATGATGATTAGAGCAACCATAATAAAATCACAATTACACCGATAATTTTTTTTTAAAAAATATTTATTAAAATTTTGAAGAAAATATATATTTTTTATTTTTAGAAAAATTGTGAGAATTTATTAACTTCTCAAATTATTTTGATTTTATCTTTCTTTTCTTGGAATTTAAAAAAATTATAAAATACAAAATTAGAGAATCGTTTTTTTTCAAAATTTTAATGAACATTTGCAAAATTGATCCATATTGATTCGACGAGGGACCGCATGATAATTAGATTAACTATAATAGGACCACAATTGCTTCGATATTTCCTTTCCATTTGAATCTTTTAAAAATATTTATTAAACATTTGAAAAAAATTATTTTTTATTAAATTTTTTAAGAAAAATGATTAGATCTATCCATAAAAATTTAGCAATAAATTATATGGCAAATAAATCAAACAAATTTAAGTATCAATTGATTTAATTTAGCTTTTAATATTTTCAGTATTTTCGATCTTCTAAATCTAAAAGTAAAATTTTCAAAATTTAAAATATTTGTTGCAAATCTCATATAAAATTCAAGATCTATCCAAAAAAGAAAAAAAAAAAAACCACAAAAAAAAAAACTAGGTAGGGTGTACAAAGGCCCACCAAAAGAAAAAAAAAAAAAAAAAAAAAAAAAAAAAAAAAACAAAATAAAAAAGAAAGAGAAAGGGCACTGAAAGAAAAGAAAAATAAAAAAGCCCACAGAAAAAAACCATGAAAAGCAAAAAAAAAAAATCACTAAAAAAAAACTGGCCACAAAAAAAAATCACGGCACAGAAAGAAGAGGTGAGGAGAGTGGAGGCGCACAAAAAAAAAAGGGTTCGGCACAACATAGTGCCGCAATACCCTTGTGGGTATCGAACTGTCTCGCGCGATACCCATAGGGTATCGTCGACACGGGGGTCTTGAGAGATCCCCCTTATACCATGCCCCTATATTAGGCGCACGGTACGTGTCGCCCCGTGCCGCGGTACTTAATTCCCAGCTACTATCATACTGATCATGAGCATGATGATTCGCCGAAAACTGCTATGCTCCCCTTCGCCGCCTTGGTGGTTTGGTCACTCCATGGTAAGGTGAGCTCTTCGAAAAGAGTAGTCGTAGTCGACCTATTAGTCTGGATCTTCTCCTAAACAGGGCAATTGAGAATTAACCTACTAGTTCGAGTCTTTTCCTAGACAAGGTGCTGAGTATGAACTGCCCACGTCTCTTCCTAAACAGGGTAGAGAAGTGGGTCAGATTGGTGACATAGTATACTAACTGATGCAGGAGTAAAATCTTGTATGCTGCACATTGACACTAGTTGTAGATATCACTTACTCTGGCATATGATACATACCATTTCTTATTAGTTTTTTACATACCCACATCATCATTACTCCTTGTTGACCTAGTTGGGGATGGCTTGCCCTCTACGACATGCTATGCCCACTGAAAAATTTTATAGTTTCTCACCCTACTATTCTTCTAATGGGCTTAACCCGAGTTTCAATGTGAAATAGTTCTGTAGGTCGATTGTGAGGAGCTGGGAAATATCACGCTAAGTTGGTTTGAGTTTAAAGAGAATTGCACGCAAAAATGAAAACTGGAAGCTTTAAAGTACTGAAACTCGAGTTCAGTGCATTTTCGAACACCAGAAAGAATGTTTCAGGTGCCCGAAATCTGTACGGAAGTTGGAACCGACTTAGTTGAATTCGGACTAACTTAATTTCGGATGTCCGAATAAAGGATTTAAGTATCCATCAGCACGGTCCGTATCCACCGTGCCATATCGTATTAACAAGAAACCGGCACGATACAGCCCCCGTACCGATGACACAGTAGAAAACCGTCTTTTTTTAAAATTACTAAGTAATTTTCTAAATAAAGTTCAAAAGAATTGATAAAGATATAGGCTAAATTACAGAAAACCCCCCTATAATATACGCTTTTCCACTTTACCCCCTTGTCTTTAAAAAGCCTACATTTTCCCCCTTCGTAATACTCCGAAATTCCGAAATATTTTTAGGGGGCAACGGGATTAAAAAATAATGCAAAATGACCATAATGCCCTCACGTATGAGGAGAGAGAAAGGGAATGGAGAGGAGAGTGGAGAAGGGTATTTTCGGTATATTATCTAAAAAATTGACGGTCAACTCACGGTCAACTGACGGCGGGGGGTAAATGCACAATTCCATAATTACGAGGGGGCAAAATGTAGGCTTTTTAAAGACAGGGGAGTAAAGTGGAAAAGCGGTATATTATAGGGGGGTTTTCTGTAATTTAGCCTAATAAGCAATTAAAAAATTTTGCTACTAAAGAAAATAAATATTTCATTCCATTATGTGTCAGCATATATGTATTTTTTGTGACTGGCACTCATCGGAACCGCTCGGCACGCACTGTGCCGTACTGTGCCCCGACAAGTTTTTGGCACGATCCCATACCACGGCACTTAAATCGATGGTCTGAATGATCATGTGGACGCCTAAAAGTTTTCGGTCAATAAATCGAGCGCCCGAAACTTCTCTCGCACACTCAACCCGAGAGCTCGGGTACTATTCCAATTAAATATTCGGGCGATTGAAAAATCTTTTGGGAGCCCGAAACATTTCGGAAAGGGATTTGGGCAATCCAAAATTTACTAGGTGGGCAACCCCAGCTGGCTTTTTTACTCTGATTGCACTGAGAAATTTTCCACTCTTTCTCTCTCAGACATCTTCTTCTTCTTATTCTTCTCCTTTTTCTTCTTCCTATTTTTCTCCTTTTCCTCCCTCAAGCCTGCTGAGTCCACATTCTCAGAGCCCTCTGAAGCTGGGAGTTGAGCCGAGCCCGAGGCAGCAACAAGAGATCTCATGGAGGAAAACTCTAAAGCTTCGACTCGGATTTTGCAAAGTAGAGGTAAGGATCGAACTATTGTAGTGATAGATCTGGGGGTTTTGAATAGTTCTTTAAAAAGATTGGTTTAGTGTAATAATTGGGAACCTTGGGTGTGGGAAGTTGTAAGGGTGGATTCTAATACGGGCAATGCTACATGTACACTCAAAAGTGGGTGTACATCTTACACCCAACCCATCCAAGGGTGAAGGCTTCTCCACCCATCACTTCGAAGTGATGGGTGGAATTCACCCCACCCTTGGATGGGTGGGGTGTAAGATGTTCATCCCAAATAGGGTGTACATTTAGTATTTTCCTTCTGATATATATATATATATATATATATATATATATATATATATATATATATATATATATATATATATATATAATTTATCTGTTTAGGTTTTGTACTGGTTACAGGAGCATAGGGTTGTTGTATAGCAAGTTCAGTAATTTTTCGCTGGGTGATATTACACCAAAATTGGTGACCTTCCTCTATGTCACATTTCTTATTTATATTCCATGTGATTTAGTACTGCTCTGATTACTGTGAGATAATGGTTATATTACTACACTGTTGTATATGCATGAGATATAGAAGGAAATTCAAAAAACTGGGAACTCAAAATTGTAAAGAGACAACAAAAGTATTATGAGATCTAATTGATCATGACATGTGACCATAGCCTACAAGAGCCAAATGGCGCTCAGCTTCTTGTGTTGTTACTCACGTAGGGTGGTCACGCCCCAACGAGCAGGGTCGCCGAAGGTGTTGCCCAATAGCTGGCATGTATTCAAGTCGTTTTAGTTGGGCACCTTTGCGGGTTCATGCAGTACCAGAGACTTGACAGGCATGGCGCAAGCTTAACCGGACCCAGAGCCAGTCGTCGCGATTGGGCAATATTAATAAAGTCGATTAACACAGTTGATGGATAAATTACTAAATCTGTTGACCAATAATAGATTTCATTCTTGTAGAGGCATAATAGTAGTATTATCGCATCCAAGCAAGGAATTAAGTATCCATCGGCACGGGCCGTATCCACCATACCGTATCGTGCCAACAAAATACCGGCACGATACAGCCCCCGTGCCGATTGCACAGTTCAAAACCCTTCTTTTTTTTTAAATTACTAAGTAATTTTCTCAATAAAGTTCAAAATATTTGATAAAAATACATAATAAACAATTAGAAAATTTTATTCCTAAAGAAAATAAATATTTATGCCATTATGTGTCGGCACACATGTATTTTTTGTGACCGGCATTCATCGGCACAGCCTGGCACTCATCGTGTCGTACCCAAGGATTAAAGTGTCGTGGCACGGGGGTGTGCCGGCCGTTGCCTGGCACGATACGACACAGGCACGCTTGTGTGTCGACAAATGGCACGTTTGCGTTCCCGTCGGCATGCACAACCTCCTAGTGGCACACTTTGACACGATCTTAGTTTAGTTTTTTCTGTCCAATAAAATTTTAGAATGTTATTTTAAAAGTTTTAGAGTAATATTTATAAATTTTGGCTCTGTATTGATTTGTCTTGATCTAATGTCAATAATAGCTTACTAACTTCCTAGTTAATAGTTTAATATAGTAGTAGTCTTCTTTATAGGTGAAGCTAAATATAACTACAGTTCATAGAGAAAATTATTTCTTCTTTAAATTTTTATAAAAATTTGCAAGATCCATTCGTATTGAATCGATGAAAGATCATATGATGACTAGACTAAACTAGAATAAAACCCCAAGTACACTGATAGTTTCTTTTCATTTTTAAATTTTTATAAAATATTTATGAAAAATTAAAGAAATTTATTTTTTAAAAATTTTAAAAAAATTATAAAACCTGTCCATGAAAATGTAATAATAAACCATACTATGAATAATAAAAATTGATTAACTTTTAAATTTTTTTTATTTATCTTTTACTTTTTAGAATTTTAAAAATTATAAAATATAAATCCGAGAAAATTATTTTTTTAAAAAAATTTATGAAAAATTTGCAAGTTCATCCAATAAAATTATTTTTTCTTAAATTTAAATAAGAAAATTTGTGCAATTTATTTATAAAAATTTAATACTAAACCATATGACATATACATTAAGCAAATTTAAATATTAATTGCTTCTATTTAGTTTTCGATTTTATTAGAATTCTTATATTTCTAAATCTAATAATAAAATTTTCAAAATTAAGAATATCTTAAATCTCGCACAAAATACTAAATCTGTAAAAAAAAATTTAAAAATGGACTGTATAATGATTAAATCAAGTGGATATATTTTTAGATTTTTGTAAATTGTTAATAAAAAATTGTATAATTTTATTTACAAAAAAAATTTTACAAGTTAAATATATTCTAAATGTATGGAAAAGAATTTAAGTTGTAAATTTTTTGACTTACATAATAAGTAGATCTTCGATTTTACTATTTCTTTACTTTTTTCTTTTAAGATCAAAGTGATCAAAAAACAATAAGAGATTGAAAGAAATTTTTTTAAAAAAAAATTATGAGAAAAAAGGGAAGAAAAAAATAGAAAGGAAAAAAATAGAGTAAGAGATGTGAGAGGAAAGAAAAAGAAAGCGCAGAATAGAAAAAAAGGTAGAGTGAAAAAATAAAATAGATGAGAGGGATAAAGGTCTATGCAACGAAGTAAAAAAAAAAAATTTAAAACACTGTGCGCCTGTGTGGGCACGCAGCGGCACGTACCATGATACTCTCTGGGTATCGCTCTGTCTCGTTCGATACTCAGAGAGTATCGCGGCACAGAAGGGCCAAGAAAGACCTATCCTGTACCGTGCCACCTAATTGGTGGTACGATACGTATCGCTCTGTGCCGTAAGGCACGGATGGATACTTTATTCTTTGGTCATACCGTACCGGCAAGTTTTCAGCACGACCCCGTGCCACGGCACTTAAACCCTTGCATCCAAAATTTTAAGTATCCATAGGCATGGTCCGTATCCACCGTGCCGTATCGTGCCAACAAGATAACTACACGATACAACCCCCGTGCCAATGGTACAGCTGAAAACCCTTTTTTCTTTAAATTACTAAGTAATTTTCTTAATAAGGTTTAAAAAATTTGATAAAGATACATAATAAGTAATCAGAAAGTTTTGTTGCTAAAGAAAATAAATATTTCACGCCATTATGTGTCGACACATATGTAGCCTCTTTTACAGAGAAAAATATATATGTAAACTTTTTTTAGGTTCTTCTTACTTGGCAGAAGCCTCTACCGAGCCGAGGGTTGGTTATTCCCTATCTCGACCTTGATGCGGCATCTATTTCTGGACATCTATGCTTTTTTTGAAAACTTCTGTGCCTCTTTTTGTCATTGTTATAGAGAAGCCAACCAGCAGCCCATTAAACGCTAATAAAGCCCGGATGGACCGGATTCTTTTTGTTGGGGATGGTTCAGGGTTGCCTGAACTCAGCCGGCAGCACCTAATAAATTGAAAATCAAGTCTATATTTCAATTGAAAGCTTATGACGGGTACTTTTACTTAACAGCTCAACAATCTCCTCTTCTTCATCAATCATTTTTTGTGACCGGCACTCATTGGCACCGCTCGGCACGTGTCGTGTCGTATCGTATTGTGCTGGCAAGTTTTCGACACGACTCCATGCTACAACACTTAAATCCTTGATCACATCTATATTTTTCATTTCAGTTAATTTGCTGCTATTTTAGCTGTTTCTTACTATCTATGCTCGTGTTGACCTAGTGGCGTAGGTCGTCTATGTTGGCGACTGAACACACTAGAAACTATTTTTATAGTTCTCACACCCTCGTTGTGATTTCTTTACCAAAGCCCTCATCATCCACCAGCAAGCACGGCAAGGAACTTGCGAGGTAGATAGCGTCGCCGTCCCTGGAGGATTGATAGAGCCAACCCGATGTTATGTTTTGTATATGAAAACGGAATGTAAAGAATAGTTGGACTTGTAATATGTAATGTATTGTTTATAGTATCTCTAATACCATTTCATCTCCGGTTTTTACTTAATTTTTCACTTTGTTTGCATTAATCGTGCACGCTTCATATCTGTGGGAGTAATCCTGTGCATACGGCAAATCTGTTAGCGCTTCTGGGGGGCTTCCGTTGCGACACCGGGGCGAGACAGTCAGGCAAGCTGGAGCATGACGAGGAGTGAGGACCCGTGATAGATAGTTCTTCCCGAGATAGTTAAAACCATTTTGTATTTTGGATAGCATACATAATCGAATTATTTTGGAAAGATGAAATTTGTAACTAAACTTAGAATAGTTGAAGATGGATGTATTTGGAAACCATGACATGTTTTGTAAACATTAAATATTATTATTTGAAATTATCATCCTAGAATTGATTTCCATATATGATATTGCCAGGTGCTAACACATAATGACATGAAATATTTATTTTCTTTAGCAACAAAATTTTCTAATTTCTTATTATCTATTTTTATCAAATCTTTTGAATTTATTAAGAAAATTACTTAGTAATTGAAAGAAAATAGGGTTTTGAGCTGTGTCAACGGCACGGTGGCTATATCGTGTCGGTATTTTGTTGGCACGATACGGTACGATGAATACAGTTTGTGTCGATGGGTATTTAAATCCTTGGTGGACAGAGGTGTTGTATTCCTCAGGTATCAACACCAAACCTATCATTCAATAAAAGAGGAATTAAGACAATTAGGGATTAAGAATGATAAAAAGAGGGAGAAAACTAGAAGTAAGCAACAACTTAGTACCATACACCCAAGGATTTAAGTGTCATGGCACGGAGTCGTACCAAAAACTTGTCGGCACGGTATGGCACGATGCGTGCCGGGTCGTGCCGATGTGTGCCGGTCACAAAAAATACATGTGTGCCGACACATAATGGTATGAAATATTTATTTTCTTTAGCAACAAAATTTTCTAATTGCTTATTATGTATTTTTATCAAATCTTTTGAACTTTATTAAGAAAATTACTTAGTAATTTAAAGAAAAGAGGATTTTCAGTTGTGCCATCGGCACGGGAATTGTATCGTGCCGGTATCTTGTTGGCACAAAATAGCACGGTAGATACGGCCCGTGCCTATGGGTCAAGAATTAAAGCGCCATGGCACGGGGGCATGCCGATGGTTCCTGGCACGGTACGGCATAAGCATGCCTCCGTTCCGACACGTGGCACGCTTGTGTGCTGATATATACGCATGACCTCCTACTGGCATGCTCTACTATGATTTTTTTTAAAATTTTTTGTTCTCAATATACTCTTATAATATTATTTTGAAAGGTTTAATCAAATAATTATGAATATTGGTTATATATAGTTTGCTATACTCATCAATTAATATAGTAATAAAAATTTTTTTATATGTAAAAAACAACTATATCTCATAAATAATAGAAATTAAAATACAATAATAAAATTCACAAGTACATTCTTCTAATCAAATTTAAATATCAATTGATTTAATTTAACTTTTAATTTTAGCAATATTTTCAATCTTCTAAATCCAAAAATAGAATTTTCAAGGTTAAAAATATTTTTGTCGCAAATCTCATATAAAATACTAGATCTATCCAAAATAATTAAAAGTTTGACCATATAATAATTAAACCAAGTAGATCTAATTTCAAACTTTTTAAAAACTATCGATAAAAAGTTGCCTAATTTTACACTTCTTCAAAAAAGAAGCTTTACAAATTAGAAATATTCAAAAGAAAAAAAACCACCAAAAGAAGAAAAATAACCGAGTGGGGGCACAAAGAGCCACAAAAAAAAACCATAAAAATTGTAATAACTATAATTTTGAATTTGATGGATTTGAATTCAATTTGAAATTTGAATTTTTAAAACTGTATTCAAATTGGGGATCGAGAGAGAGATGGCTAATTTCGCGAATCGGGGATCGTTTTTAATGGAATAAAATCGCTACTCTATTGGTCTGGCAGTGTTGGAAGTGGTGGTGAGATCCGTTTCTGGATTCTGCGAGGCAAAATCACAAAAAAACATGAAATACGAAAAATGGCCAAAATGTAAAATTGGTTTTTATGGAAAAAATGTGACATTTCATATATTGTTTTGCATGAAACTGTAATTGGAGGTGCAATTGTGCGTATTACATGCGCTGTGAGGGACTAAGTTTTAAATACATAGTTTAGAGGGGTCTACGCGCGATTTTATCGGACATAGTTTAGAGGGGTCTACGCGCGATTTTATCGGAGACTACATATACATAGCTAGGGTTTTCTTGACTCCGTACAACTCCTCTCCCTCTCGCGACCCAGCTGCCACAGGGCCTCTCTCACATCGCCATCACCGATCCCCACCCTGCAGCGATCTCCCCGGTAGCCGAAAAGTCGACCATCAACTCCCTCTCCATCTCTCTCTTAACCAAGGTGATCTAAGGACTCCACCCTCGGCCACACTACCCCTGACCCACGCCGCCAGCGTCCCTGGGCTCCGGCGCGACTCCTCCCTGACCAGCCCTGCGCCGCCATGGCGCCAGCTCTACAGTAACAAGTTGCTAGCCCAAATCTGGTGCAAATCGGGCCACACCTCTAAGCCCTCACCGCCGCCGCTTCTTGCCGCCTCTACCATCGCCTTAGGGCACCAAAGAACCACCCCGCGCCACCCCGTCAATCCCCGGCCACCCCTTGTCGAGATCCAACCTTGAATTTGTAGGCGACAAGGGTTGGCCGCAGCTTCTCCAGCACCACCGCCACTATCGCCCGTTACCAGCCACCGACTCGCCGGTCCTTCCTCGTCGTCGGGAACACCCTCCCCCGGCAGCTGCGCACGCTTCCAAGCAGCTGGAACAGTATTTCTTGCTCCATGTTCTAGATCTGCCCCAGCTCGGGCCAGTTTTTGGCCAAGCTACCTTTTCCGGCCATCCCTGTTGCCGACCACCTTCCAGCAGGTGAGCACGACCTTCCTGAGGTCCTGTAGTTCACCGTGCTCCCTTTTACGGCAATCTGTTTGACGCTGTGTTAGTTTTGACAGTGTTGCTCCCGGTGACATTAGAAACTAAGGTTCAAGTAGCCCCAGCACGCTCCTCGGCCACCGTTCGTTCTCCAGACAGCGAGCACAGGCTTCAGCACATCAAGACCTATCAGCCTGTGTCGTTGGTTGGTTTCCAAAGCGCACGATTTTCGGTAACGGGCCATAAACTCTATTTTAATATTATAATTGTCAAATTATATATGTAGTTGGGCAGCGTGAACCCAAGTATGTGACCTCTGGACTGGTCGTCCAAGGTTCGCTGGCCCTCGCAAAGCGTAATTTCGGTTTCAGTGCGTTAATCGACAAAACCACCGATTTAATGTTGTTTTCGGAGTGGGGTTCACATTTCGATCAACGTGAATGCCCCGTAATCATCGCCGAGCCTTGTTGGCTGGTTGCCCTTGCTGTCTCAGGCAAGGATTTAAGTGTCGTGACACAGGGTCGTGCCGAAAACTTGTTGGCACGGTGGGTGCCGAGCCGTGCCGATGAGTGTCGGTCACAAAAAATACATGTGTGCCGACACATAATGGCATGGAATATTTATTTTCTTTAGCAACAAAATTTTCTAATTGTTTATTATGTATCTTTATCAAATATTTTGAACTTTATTGCGAAAATTATTTAGTAATTTAAAGGAAAAAGGGTTTTGAACTGTGCCATCGGCACGGAGGCTGTATCGTGCCGGTGTCTTGTTGGCACGATACGGCACGGCGGATACGACCCGTGCCGATGGATACTTAAATCCTTGGTCTCAGGTGTCCGGAGATAGCGGGTGGGCGGCGAAGGGTTTCAGAGCCGAAATCAACATTTTTCGAGAGCCCGTTACGACATTATTATCGTTAAATATATTTGTTAATGTTGGTCGCATGTTTCCTGCCCGGACACCTAAATTGATGGGTTTCGGGTCAGCGAGTGGTTCACGGTATAGATTGGTACCTTCCGAGGCACTTCGTGAGTTTCGAAATTGTTCAAGTGAGTTATCGAAAATTTCGGCGAGGTTTGGGACTCGATTAAAGGAGTCGGTTTCTCGATGATTTTGGGATTGTGTGATTTGTGACTTTGAGTCATGTAGAGTTTAATCCTTGACTCTGTGAATCTTTTGTAGGTCCTGTCTATGATCAGAAGCACCTTGGGAGTTAGGTGCCTCGGTCTGATTTCAGGTGAATACTTCGATCCGAAATCGGTACAGTACTCAGTGACATTCTCTCCCTTTCCCTTTCTACTTAATTATACACACCTTACATGTTGAGCACTTAATCACCCCTTCATGTTTTGTTTGTTCTACTTTTATCTTACTTATATTCATCATGATTTAGTAATAGAGCGGTACTTATTTGAGCATCATATGATTTGTTTGACCTGCTTGGCCGGTATGGCATATCTGTGAGATTGGATGACCTGATTGGTTGGTACTTTCCTATTGTGGATTTCTTGTCGACTACTTGCCGATGATTGACTATTGATCATATTGCATCGATCGTCATAGCTCGCGTGCATTTCACGTACACCAATGATTTGGCCACCGCAGTAGTGTTACTCGGAGTCGCTCGTAAGTATGGATACAAAGTATCTTCAATCCTCTCCACAACTCCTAAATTGATTTCCCATCAGCCTATCCAATCTAATTCCAGACAGAGTCAGTAGACCCTACGTTAGTGTAGGTAGTGTAAGATAATTAGGAAGTCTTGATAGTCTTCCGTATAATCTTTTCTTCAATCCTAGGAGCAAAAATGGAATGTCCTTTAGGAGCCTTTGGATACCAAGATTTCTGACCTCTTACTTTCGTAGTTCTGG
>CM054936.1:16208223-16245723 GCA_029168755.2 Tillandsia fasciculata
TTCGGACAACACATACAAAGAGACCCGCCAACAGTCAAATTTTTAATGAACCTCTGAAAGATAGATATTTTATTTATGATTATTCCCTTTCTTTCCTATCTCCCATCCATCTATTTTATTTAGTTATTCACTAGAGCAATTATGATATTGAAGTCGATTCGACTAATGACATGATAACTCCAATAATCCAAACGCTCAGTTAATTGATATTTGTAATAATTTCAAAATGAAGGAAAAGAAGTGTTTTTAAAAACACTTCTGTTCTATTTCGAAAAAGTGGTCGTATTTCTGACCCGTGAGTCCTATGTGGTCCCTGCTAGGGTTATATGCCAGGTTGAGCAGGATGTGACATTGCCTCAATCTTTTGACCAACACGATGGTTGATTAGGTATATATTGGACAATCAGTCCGGTTAATGTATACTTTCAGTTTACAATAGCAATAGTTGTGCATTTGTTACGCTCTTTTCATATATGATTTTTTATTGTAGCTATTATAGTATCTCGGACCTTTGTTTTTCTTTCAGTTGCCAATGAGTACAACTCACCTTCGTCGGCTTGCGATACCCACTAGGAGACCCTAGTTCGTTTCTCCCCCAGTTTTAGATGTCGTGGGAGGTGACGGTCGGGACGGTACGTGAGGTGTCGACATAGCTAGTGAGCCTAGTGGTCCCGAGTATTATCCAGTCATCGCTATGGTTTATTTTTCACTTCTTGACCTTTAAACTATTTGCTAAATAATTTAGATATTATTTGGTGGTTCAGTTTATCTCTGATTGTTTGATTGATTAATAAGATTTTGGATTAATAAATATATGGTGTTTGATCTGGTTTTATGACAAAAATAATTTCTACCCCTCATGGTAGCTAGTTTTTCAAAGATTATGTTTCCGTGTGGAAAAAACTATTTTAAAAAGAATTTTTGGTTTTTATTGTATTCTTAAATTTTAAAATAAAATTTCCAAGTGGGAAATACTCTCAAAAACTAGTAATGTTTGATAATCTGTGCATTTGCATCATCTTCGGCAAGGACGTTGTAGAGCATATTAAGCATCATGTTTCTAAGGATTGTTTAGCTGTTTTGGGCATCTGCATTGTGATTGATGTTTCCTCTGTTAGTTGAGATTGGTGATTGTCATATTGTATTATGTGGTACGCCGTGTAAACACAGGGGAGACTCTGTACGTATGTACAGAAGAATTCCTATATTTGTGGCGGGTTTGTCAGGCCCAAGGGAAAGATTACAAAAAAAAAAATAATTGGACATTTTTTGTTGACTCTGTTTTCAAATTGACCCCGTTTCTAAAAAGGCTTTACAAATGGACCTTGGGACGTGACCAAAAAAAAAAATCGGGTGGGGGGCACAAAGGCCCACCAAAAGAAAAAAAAAAACAACGAAAGAAAAAAAAAACCGTATGGTGACACAAAAGCCCACCAAAAAAAAACCACAAGAAAAAAACCCTCCAAAAGAAAAAAAACCCACAAAAAAAAAAACCATAAAAAAAATAGAAAAAAAGATATAGGCAGCTCAAAGAAGGGGGAGAGGGGGCAGAGGGGTTCGCACAAAAGAAAAAGAAAAAATCAAAAGAAAAAAAGAGCGGTACGGGCGGCACAAACCGCAGTACCCGCACGGGTATCGCGCTGTCTTGTGCGATATTTGCAAGGGTATCACGGCACTGGGGGTGTTGCGGCACCCCCCAGTACCGTTCCCTATTTTGGGGGCACGGTATATACCGCCCCATGCCGTACGACACGAAGCGGTACTTTAATCCTAGCGATAGGTACTTAAATCCTTTCGTACACCTAATGACCCAACAAAAGTGTCAATCACTTGCAATTCTTTACTTACCCTTGGTCATACCACAACCAAATATTCTATCTTCTCCGACATGCAAGAGAGAGAGAGAAGAGGGTTTGCGTGGGGAAGGATTGATTAACAACGAAAAAGAGAGGGAAAAAACAAAAGAAGTCACATAGGAAAGAAAAGTTCATTATACTCTACTCAAGCAAGCAAGAATTCCTTGATAAATGAAAGATAATCCAGGTTTTAAACTCTTTCAATGAAAAAATTATGCAAGATTATGCTAGCTATCTCAGTAACTATATGTTTAACACTAAAAAGTAATCTTTATTGAGCATGGTTTTGTACTCAAGGATTAGTGAACCTTCTGCATCATACAAAGGATGCGGTTTTCATAGAAGTATTTGTTACCTTCATCGAACCCTCTAGCTTGTCTAGAAGAGTTTCTAACTTTTTAACTTCCTCATCTGCACCAAGGCCTGGATCCTTTAAAGCTGCAGTTTCAAACCCATGAAGAGCCCTTCCATAATTTTCAAGATACTTGTTTGCCTGAAACAAGAGGGGAAAAAACATACTCAACTGCAACAATAGGTAGTTCTAATCTCTTAAAATAGCAGGGGCAAAAAAAAAAAAAAAAAAAAGGTTTTGAACACCTACAGTAGCACTGTTGAAATAAAGGTCTGGATATGATTTCATCATTTCATCCTTCTCCTGAATGAAAACCGTCCTTTAAGCGCAAATTATTAACGAAATATTTTCTTTCACAAATAAAAAAGATCTGATTGCAACACAAAAATTGTCAGTCACAGGTTTCGTTCTTTAAAATGATTTGCAGAAGCCAAAAAAATTGGCAGAAAGAACATGATCTTACAGCATTTTGATATGCTTTCAGTGATTGATGAAGCATAGTGTGATCCCAGGCTCCCGTCATGAAAAAACTTGTAAGACATGCATTTCCAAGATTGTCTGGACGTAGAATCAAGTAAGTCAGCTCAGCATACTATGTAGGGGTTGTTGTATACTGATAACAACCAAATCAGCTTGTAACAGGGAACAAAAACAAAAGTTACAATGATCCATATGGACCGTTTATAGATTGGTGACAACACACAGAAATGTACATAAGGAAACTCAATCAAAGCACATTTAGAAAACAATCAAATATTCAACAAGAAGTAGAATTCTTACTGAAAAACAAAAGAAATTTTATACTTCATCAAGTGCAAGGGAAATTTTTTTCTTCTTCCTTAATATGGTAAAGCATTTGGGCTTTGCTTTTTAGACCAACCAGATAAGCATATCCATGACCATGATTTTTCCCTAGTATTATTTTGACCTCTTTATGTTGTCTGCTGGGAGGTTGATCTGTGAGGGGTGTTCGGTTGCACATAAAATAGGCCCAAAAACAGTTTCCAGACTGAAAATGAGTTCTCCAAGTGTTTGGTTCGCGTAGAATACTTTTCTGTCAGACATAGTTTTACGTACTTTAGGAACAACACCCGTTTTAGTTTTCCAGACTTCTGTGGCAGAAAACAAAAACTGAAATCTGAAAACAACTTTCTTCCTCACCACACCAACATACACATTAGAGAGCAGAAAAAGAATGCTTGGGTTACAATGGTTATCACACCTCAATACACATTAGAAAGCAGAAAAATACTGATAAAAAGTAAGCAGCTAAGCACAAATATATATATATGGACTACTTTCTAACATCTAGCCCAAACTATTTCTCACATAATCATAGCACTACCATAGGACAATAATAACGTATCAAAAAGAGCTGTAACTTTTGAAATCAGACATAAGACAAATAATTCAAAGCCAAAAGCCGGACAAATCAAATTGCAAGGACAAAACAAACAGATGATGTGGACTGGGAAGACTTGAGCTACAAATAGAAACAGAGTTAGGAACAGAGAAAATATCCAGTAATCGATTCACAGATAAACTGAAGATACTATACACCTTGTACTGTATGCAATTTATTCTTATATTATCCAGAATTACTTGGATACGAAATATACCAACTAACCATATCTTATGCTAGGTAGATATTGCACTTGGACAATAAGGTCAGTTTACTCAGTTCAGATACCTCAATCAGATAATTTATCCAACATGAACTACCTTTTAACAAACTAAACAACCCTCTTTTCCTGGTTCTAATTATTCAAAAAGATAATGACAATAGTTTGGTCTAAATGTTCAGAAAAGTAGAAAGGCAAAGCACAACTAGAGTTCAAATGTAGAAACCGAGATTTTTAAATATGAATTTCGGAAATGTTGGGGCATTCCTATCTAATTGGACAATTTTCAATGAAATAAAATGGCCACTTCGGAGGTCCGACAGTGCTTTAAGTCATGAGAGGGGCTTTTGTACAGTTTTGTGCGATAAAGTGATGCTTTGGAGACAAAAACGATCGAGAGAGAAAACTGATAAAATGGGTTTTTATGCAAAAAGCACAACATTTTGTGCCAAATTGTATGAAATTTTGATAGGAGGTACCACTGTGCAAAATACACATGTGGGTGAGTTTTGAGTAAGAAACTGTAGATCGGAGGGGCTAAAATGCAATTTTTAAAAATTGAAAAAACGGAGCCGACTGTGAAAATGTTATCATTTCTTGTGTGAAAAGTGAAAAAATTTTACAACGGAGGACTCCTGTGCGTAGAGGACTAAGAGAGGATTGATATGGCCACATAAAGAGAGTGGAGGGACTTCCCTACAATTGTTACAATAAAAGAGAAAAATAAAAGAAAATACATAAAAAATCCTAAAATTATCTCCATATCTCTCTCTCCCTCCCTTCAACCTCACAGTCGTCGCCCCATCTCCTCCCGCCTCTGGTGACCCTTTCCGGCCGGCGAGGAGCCCGGCCGAGATCTTTCTCTCTCTCTCTCTAGATCTCTCACTCTCTCCTTTGGTTATCTCTCTCTCTCTCGGGTTGGCCACAACCCTCACCGGCGCGGTCGGTTCACCTACCTCTGGCTACCCTCGTTTGGCACCGCCATTTTGCCCCGAGCCTTCCTCGAGTCGGAATTTGGCTGGAGCTTGCGGCCCGATCCAATTGGATCTCTGCTAAAGCTAAGCTGCATCGCTAGTCGTAGCCTCCCTGAAAATCCCTCCGGCCGACCGCGCCCCCTCCCGGCCAACCCTGGTTGCTGCTAGCCACACTAGAACTCCCGAAGCTGTTGGTGCTCCCTGTTGTTGCGACTGAGGTTGATCTAGGTCGAGGCTTCCCGTTCTAGACATTCCGGCCACTAACAATACTCTGGTGAGGAAACATGGTACCCCCTCGATCTCTTTAGTACCTGTGCTTGCCTTAGTGTCAGCCCTAGTTATGAAGAAAAGGCCGTTGACGCTCCGGATCACAAGCACGGTGTTCGGAATGTCGCCACCCACCTACTAGTGTTGTTAGTTGGCTTTCAAGTCGCGAAAGCATCGATAACGAGACTAAACTTCAAATTCTATAGTAATAACGTAATTATAAGAAATTGCAGGGTCTTAAGAGCAATTGTACAACACTAGCTGCTTTAGGTAGCATTAATTATCTATGTTTGACCATTGGACTGTTTGTCCTAGGTCTAGAAATCGTTTCGAAGCTCGAATAGGGATTACGATGCATTAATCGTCAAAATTGGCCGTTAATACGCAATTTCAATTTGAAATTCACGGAAACATCGTCATGGTTGCCTTTTGTCACTGTTGAGCCTTCTTGGCTGGTCAATCCTCGTTGCCTGGTGTGTCCAGTGACAACAAAGAAGTCATGGTGGATTTCAATGCCAAAACGGTATTTCCGAAGCCTGAAATGGCATGTTTTCAACACCGAAGCCCTTTTCGCTTTACACTAAACAACGCCTGCCCTGGCACCAAAATTGGTGCATTTCAAAACAACAGATGGGATTACGAGACACAGAGTGTGGTTTGTGTCCCTTATAGTGGGCTGAAATGGCTATTCGGTGAGCTTACATAGATATCGACGAAAATTAAAAATCGATAGTGGGAACCGATGTTTCGATCGCATAGTTGGTATTATTTGTGAGTTCATGTCACGTTTATGGAGCTATGTAGTAATGGGACAATCTTTGGGCTGAACACAGATCGTGCGTGCATTCCGATACCAAAACAGTGTTTGAAATACCGAATTGGACCTTTTCGGCCTACCGTTAAGTTGGAAGTGCATGACCATACTTGTTGCTCGCCAGAGCTCTGTTGTAGTTGCATTCCTAGTGGAAATGACCTCGAGAATTATCATGTAATCGTGTGTTGTCCCATTGCCGAAATTGGCAACTTTGGGACTTGTGGGGGCGAAAACTCTGCCATTTCGGTGCACTGGTTGTGCGCTTGGACTCCAAAACTTATGAGAAGTGTTCTGGAGGGATCTCACCAGTCAAAACCAGAAATATGATATGCAAGTGGTCTTCCGCTAGTTCCTGCAACAAAATCAGCATACGTTAGAACCAAGGATTTAAGTGTCGTGGCACGAGATCATGTCGAAAACTTGCCGGCATGGTACGACACGGTGCATGCCGAGCCGTGCCGATGAGTGTCGATCACAAAAAATACATGTCTGCCGACACATAATAGCATGAAATATTTATTTTCTTTAGCAACAAAATTTTCTAATTGCTTATTATGTATTTTTATCAAATATTTTGAACTTTATTGAGAAAATTACTTAGTAATTTAAAGAAAAAAGGTTTTGAACTGTGCCATCGGCACGGGGGCTATATCGTGCCGATATCTTATTGGCCCGATACAGCACAGTGGATAAGGCCTGTGCCGATGAATACTTAAATCTTTGATTAGAACCTGTTAAGGCATAGTTTTGGAGTCAGGGTCCTAGTTGTTGCGCACCTTGCGTGCGGCTGACAGACCACCTAATTCGTTGAGTTTCGGCATAGTGGGTGGTCTAAGGAGGACCTACGGCATGTCTTGGGACACTCCAAGGGTTTTTGGAGGTTTTGAGGGATTAGGTGACGGTTTCGGCGAGATTTGAAAATCGATTAAAGAAACTGATGTTCCGATAGCACTGGTTCATGTTATTGGCGACTAAATGTTGCAGGTTATTGTCTATTTGATGTGGGAGCCGTTTGGACTTTTGTACAGTCGGCTCAGGGGTTAGTCTAGTCTCGAAAGTCGGATTGCGAAACTGATGTTCCGAGCATGTTGTGGTGCATTTTGGAACGGTATAGGTATGTCAGTTGGTATAGTGGACACATAGCGGTATATATTGACATTCGGTGTTTATATCTTGGTTCACATGGCGCCTAGGGGCATTGGTGGAGTTACGGACTAAGGCATTTGGTTTATAGGTGAGTGCTTTGACCCGAAGTCGGTAAGTGGTACCTACTCGGTTTCTTTCTTTTATCCCTTATTCTCCTCCATGGTTGTGTACATCTTTTGCACCACTTGACCTCTTATTATACGTACTCTACTTCAATTGATATATCATGTAGATTACTTTGAGTTATAGACCAATAGACTTTTTATCACTTGATTTCATTACATGACGGTAGTTGACCTGATTGGTCAATGTCATACTACTACTTTAGTGGCATTGTCTGACCTGATTGGTTGGTGGACCTTCTATTTATTTCTCTCGGCTATTTGCTGACGGCTTAGCTATTGAGTATATAGCATCGATCGCCACCGCTCATAGAGTATTTCACGTACATCAGCGGTTTGGCCACCGCGATGGTGTTCTTTTTTAGAAAAGTGGTCGCAATCCGACAGGTGAACCATATGCAATATATTTTGCAGTGGGCATATATGCCCGGTGACTGAGTACAAGTGTGACATTGCCTGAGGTCTTCAAATCGACACGGCATTATTTAGATTTAGGTTTGGATATTGGATTGTTTGTCCGATTGATGCATATAGTTGGTTATTTTTGTTACAGTAGCGGTACTATTTTTGTCATTTAGTCGCATAGCTCTTTTCCTACTTTATTGTTGATATTGTATCAGTTATAATTGTTCATACTTGTCAGACTTATATTATTGCTCTTTTTTGTTGACCGATGAGTACAGCTTGCCTACAGCAGGTTGGGGTACCCACTGGAAAACATACGTACATGTTTCTCACCCCCTATTTTCCACAGGTGACACTAGAGGTGAGGTTCGGGATGGTGCGTGAGGGCGCGGTTAGATAGACATGTCCCCGTGGCAATATCTTTGAGTTTAGTTTTACCCTTTCGTTTAAGACTCCTTCTGTTATTTAGTATCACTCATTTAGTAGTTGTGAATTTATACTTCTCAATAGTTTCTGTAAGATTTGTTTGGTTTTCAGTATTAGTACTTCTTTATAGTATTTGTCGTTATTCGTCATGTTATGTTGCGACAGCCCTATAAATACATACGCTTTCCGAAGGTATTCCCTACAAAAAGTTTTACCAAAGAGCCCCGGGGCGTGACATCAAACTTAACTAGACTCAATTAAAGACAAATCTAACCAAGAGTAACATCACCTGGCTGAAATTAAACAACAGAAAAATATGAGCTCTACCTCTTAAACTTGGCATTACTTTTAGATCTCAGCTCCTAAGACTTGATAAAAGTCAAATTTCAAAGGAGAAACTTGGAAATGTGTATGAAGTTCAAAGGAAAAAAAAGTTGGAGATGAGTAAATATATACTATATAGTATTGAAAGTTGCAACTGTAGCTTCTATAAGTGGCATCATTGTAGGCCCCAGTCCTAAAACTCTTTATTATTCCTAGGCACTTGACTCGCTAGAACTATTTTAATGGTACATTATTTTTCTATAAGTGAAGACAGGAGTTTTTTTTCAAAATAACCCTCTAAAATTTTATAATTTGCAAACATAACCCTATCAAATTTATATTTGTAAAACTAACCCTGATTTTGCCACATCAGCGCCACGAAGGCATGGCGGCCAGAAGACGGTGAACGATTCACCGCGTTCGTAATAACCCTATAAAAGAGGTGAATCGTTCACCGCCTGTAACATTTGTGAAATTCAAAATTGAAATCAATAAAGAAAACAAGTTCATAAAGATTTCAGTGGGTTTCGACAACTGTATAAAGAGATACAGCCGTAAAAAGGGAATGACTTAAGTGAATAGTAAACCCCGATCTTTCGGACGTTCCGACTAGAAGTCGGCCAAATCCGCTGTTCGGAATCCGAATCCGGCAGTTCGAATACTCGATTTAATCGGTCTCGCCATTCTGAGCACAATGGCGCAGTCGGAATCTTGAGGCAGCGACAATGACTCGAACTCCTGAAGGACTACGACCTGACTATACAATATCATCCTGGTCGGGCTAACGTAGTGGCTGATGCTCTGAGCTGAAAGCATGTATCGGCTGGGCTTATGATGATCACCAAGCAAGATCACTTACGAGAGGAGCTCCGGAGATTGGAATTGGAAGTTGTTCCAGCTGGGTCGACTGCTCGACTTTTAGCGATGGTGGTACAACCCACTCTGCTGGATCGCATAAAGAAGGGACAGCAGTCGGATCCTTCATTCCAGAGGATATGGGAGCTGATCTCTTTGGGACAGACTGAGGGACTATCAGTTGCATCCCGATGGCTCTATTCGATTCAAGGGTCGTTGGTGTGTTCCAGAGAATGAAGATCTGAGGAAGGAGATCTTTACCGAGGCCCATAAATCCCTGTATACAATACATCCTGATGGAACCAAAATGTACAGGGATTTGAAACAGCACTATTGGTGGTCTGGGATGAAGACGAACATGGCAAAGCATGTGGCTCAGTGTCTGGTGTGCCAGCAGGTGAAAACTGAGCATCAGCGACCAGCAAGAAAACTGCAACCACTACCTGTGCTAGTGTGGAAGTGGGAGCAGATCACGATGGACTTTGTCACTGGTCTGTCTGGATCTCGGCGAGGACATGACGCCATCTGGGTTATAGTGGATCAACTCACCAAGTCGGCTCACTTTCTGCCAATTCATACAACTTGGACCAGAGATCGACTAGCTCAGCTCTACATCGATGAGATTGTCCGGCTTCATGGCATGCCAGTGTCAATCGTCTCGGACCGGGACACTCGCTTTGTGTCTCATTTCTGGAAGAGTCTGCAGCAGTCTGTGGGCACGAAGCTGAACTTCGGTATTGCTTTCCACCCGCAGAGTGATGGGCAATCTGAGCGAGTTATTCAGACCATGGAGGACATGCTTCGGGCTTGCGTATTGAACTATGGAGACGGCTGGTATTGATACCTTTCCCTGGTGGAGTTCGCCTATAACAACAGCTATCAGGTGAGTATCGATATGGCGCTTTACGAGGCACTTTATGGGCGACGATGTCGATCCCCAATCTACTGGGACGACGTTGGTGAACGTCGAATCGTCGGGCCAGAGTTAGTGGAGAATGCTAAAGCCAAGGCACGAGTGGCAAGACAGCGAATGCTAACCGCACAGAGCAGACAGAAGAGCTATGTAGACCAACGTCGCCGTGACTTAGAGTTTCAGGTTGGCGACCATGTCCTGCTGAAGGTGTCGCCAGCTAGGGGAATCAAGCGATTTGGGATTCGGAACAAGCTAAGTCCCCGTTTTGTGGGCCCTTTCGAGATACTCAAGCGCATTGGTCCAGTGGCTTATCAGCTAGCTCTTCCTCCTAGTCTCACCAGAGTGCACAATGTGTTCCACGTCTCTATGCTCCGCAAGTATATCAGGAATTCTTCGCACGTCATCAGCCCCACAGCTGTCTAGCTACGCGAGGATCTGAGCTATGATGAAGCTCCCCTGAAGATCCTAGCACGTGATGAGAAGAAACTCAGAAGTAGAACGTTCCCCTATGTCAAGGTACAATAGGAGAATCATAAGGAACGCGAAGCCACATGGGAGCGCGAGTCAGACATGCTCGAGCGTTTTCCTCATTTGTTTGATTCTTAGTTGTATTTAACTTTCAGGGACGAAACTTCTTGTAAGTTGTAAGTGATGTAACATTTGTGAAATTCAAAATTGAAATCAATAAAGAAAACAAGTTCATAAAGATTTCAGTGGATTTCGACAACTGTATAAAGAGATATAGCTGTAAAAAGGGGATGACTTAAGTGAATAGTAAACCCCAATCTTTCCGACGTTCCGACTAGAAGTCGGCCAAATCCGTTGTTCGGATTCCGAATCCGACAGTTCGAATACTCGATCTAACTGGTCTCGCCATTCTGAGCACAATGGCGCAGTCGAAATTTACGTTCGACGACCCAAAGATATCGAAGTGCGTGTCGGACGGTAAGCCTCACTATAGAGAAGGTTAAATTGCGACGTATCTAGATCTAAGCTCGACAAACCAAGTTGACCACTCGAAAGGTTTCGCCGAGCTGGACGTCGTGGCGGAGTATTTTTCAAATTGACGACTCCCATGCCTCGAAAAATGTGCCAAACCGCAATTTACACAGTAAAAGATAGAACTGATTTCTATTCGGGCAGAAACACGAAAAAGTAAAATCATCACTTGAAAGGTCTCGTCGAGCCGGTCAACGTGGCGAAGTATGTTTTTCGTTTCGGCGATCCATACGCCTCGAAAAGCGCGAAATACGATCGAAAGAGCAATAAAATCACAATAATGCTAATATTTTATGGATTAAATCGCGTAAGCTCGCTTGTGGAGGGGCCTTGCTGCGATTTGGAGCTACAGTGGGGAGCTCTTGTGAAGTAGGAAAGAAGTGGAGGGGCTACCTAGCAATTGTGCAACAAACCTATCAAGTGGGTTGCAACAACTCCGCCTGGCAAGGAGATGAAGCCGTAGCCCCCTCCTCCTACTCCTCCTCTCACGCAGAGAAGCCCGCACCTGCCAAATCCCCTCCCCTCCCTCTCGTTCGAATTCAAAAAGGTGAGAGAGAGGGAGCCATGCACTATAAGATCAAGTGGGGAGGGGCAGGGTGGAGCTCATCAACCTATTCGTTGCTCCGGAAGCCACCCTGCATCATCCTTTTGAATCCTCGTGCACCCGGCTCCTCTCCATTACTCTTCTGACGTCCAGTGAGTCCGCCATGCACAGCTTTGAAGCCCCAGGTGCAGTAGCTTGTTGGTGGGAGCAAGTATTGCCAAATAGCCAAGTTTTGGCCGCAGTTGGGAGCAGGTGCCTTCCGGCCATCCAACCTCGGATCAAATATGCTGGCCCTCTTCTGCTGATCCCCAGGAAGATCCCTGCAAAGTCCCAGGGTCTGCAGTGCAGTATCAACGTCATACGGCTCTGCCCTAGAGTTGCACCATTGTTGGGATGGCCGCACACCTCCACCCGGCGCCGTCGCTGCCCCGCGCCGCCGGGCACCTGCCTGGGAAGCTCCCCCGCATCAAGGGCAGTCGATCTGTGCCCTTGCCCGGACCCAAGAAGCCCGGGTTGAAGATCCACCATTAGAGCTCTACCTTGCCCGAGTTCTTCACCCAGCCACCGCCGCCGCCCCGCACCGCTGGCCGACCACCCAGGTGAGCTCTACTGGTCCATTGTAAGCTTCCCATGTCATTGCATGTGACCTATAATGGCTAGAACCAAGGATTTAAGTATCCATCGGCACGGGTAGTATCTACCATGCCGTACCATACCAAAAAGATATCAGCACGATACAACTCTCGTGCCGATGGCAGAGTTCAAAACCCTTTTTTCTTAAAATTACTAAGTAATTTTCTTAATAAAGTTCAAAATATTTGATAAAGATACATAATAAGCAATTAAAAAAATTTGTTACTAAAGAAATTAAATATTTCATGCCATTATGTGTCAACACGCATGTATTTTTTGTGACCGGCACTCATCGGCACGGTTAGGCACACACCGTGCCGTACCGTGCCGGCAAGTTTTCGGCACGACCCCATGGCACGACACTTAAATCCTTGGCTAGAACCCAACTTGCCATTGTTGACCCCATTTTTATGCATTAGCCATCTTCTTCGGCCAAGCAGCGCATTGGGTGGCTCAAGCTTGGTTGGGTGGTGCCTCATCTTCCTCTGGGAACTTCCTGTGGATGGTGCTCAAGTTAGTTGGGAGTTTGATCCAGTGGTGAGGTGGACTTGGCCAACATGTGCTCCAACAAAGAGGAAGCCCCTTCCCTCTTCTCCAGCAAGCTCCTCAGTTGCTCCACAACCCTACTGAGGTGAGCCCCTAAACTTTTTAAATACCCTCTTGGTGCTGCTCACCTTGGCTGCTGCCCAAAGCAACTGGGTTGGCCACTGCCAAGAACCAAGCTCTAATTGAGCTTAGTTTGGTTCACCTTGTTCCAGCAGCTCTCCTAACTGCTTGGCTTGGGTCCAATGGTAAGCCCCTAAAGATTTTTGGATCTCTGAGCTTGATGCTCACCTCCAATCTGCAGTTGGGCAAATGGTTGTGCAGGTTTAGCCACCATGAGCTCTAAATGCATGATAATCATGGGCCATTTCCTGTTTTTAAGACTTGGCTTGCTCCCAAACAGTGAGCATGGTGTTTAGAGCATCGAGGCCCAACTACTGATGAAGTATTTCAGTTTAAAAGTCCCTAGAAATTTAGTTACAGCTTAAATAGTGCTAAAATATACTTAATTATGCAATTTTATAAAATCATAGGGGCTTTTTTGTAATTTTAACATGATGGGTGGATGTAGACCATGTACACATGATCCCTGGACCCTTTGTCTGGGTTCCGTTGACTTTCGTCGGGCGGATTTTGCTTAACGAACTGTAAATCGGCGAATTTGTTGATTTAACGGCGATTCCGCGCTAAACACGCGTTTCGAGGATAATGGGTGATTGTTTCTGATTACCAGCTGCCTCTATCTGTTCCCAGCACTGTTCTGGCTGGTCCAGTGATCTCCGATTCACGTCGGGAGCTCCCGGAGCCAAAATCGGCTTTTCGGGAGCTGCGCGAGTGATTGTGACCCCGACTTCGCACCAATAATTACAAAATAGTCCCTGGCCGCTCGGATATGTTAAAAAGATCATTCCGGGGTAACATATGAAGTTTGGTCGCATTTGGATGCTTGTAGACACTATTCGGGCCGTAGTCGGTCGTTCGGCGATTTTCCAAAAATTTTCGGTAAATCCCAGGACTCGGGATATGTCCGTTGTTTAGCTATTCTGGTTATGTAGTGACAATGGGATGGGTATGAGTGAGTCGTTTGCTTATTAGAGTTTGTTGTTCAGGGCCCAGCAGTTCGGCGCCAGCACCCCAGTAGTTCTGCAGATTGCGAGGCTAACTACACTGAGGTGGGTTTATCTTCGGTCCGGACTTTATCATCTCGGCCCTCTAGGGTACTATCTTGGTCGGACCCCTGTTATTCATACTAGCCCTGATTTCAGTTTGAGCTTATTCCTTTCGATTGCTTACTTCTTGCTTCTACTTGGACAGTATCATGCTTGATTGGTCATTAGCCAGATGATAGTACAGTAGCTTATATTTGGACATATATCATGCCTGCTTGGTCATTAAATAGATTACTCAGATATACATATTCCTTGTATTCCATATTGCATGAGATATGATTGATATACAGACATCAGCATCCCTGTTGGGATTCCGGCTTGTTGCCGATTACCCGGTCTTTAGACCGTGAACTTGAGCATCAGCATTATGATCGCCAAGCACCACTGTACTTCACGTACACTGATGGTTTGGCCACCATCACAGTGTTCTTTACCGGTAGAGTGGTCCATTGGATGACCCGTGAGCCCCCAGGTTAGCACCCGATGGTGCCAGGATTATGTCAGCCAGGTTAGTGCCAGGTTCGACGTTTTGCCTGAGGTCCTCGTGACCAATAGTGGTATCGATTGGGTACTTGGTTTCTACTATTGATGCATAGTTACATTATTCTATATCAGCATGCTTAGCTCTTATTCTTGTACCCATATCTGCTTAGCACTATGATTTTGATTACCTGCAGTCATTTCCCTTGTATATCAGCTTCTACCTATTGATTTATTACTATCCCTGATTTAGTATGCCAGTAGATACGATTTGCTATTTCTCGACTCGTCGTGCCCACTGGAATACATTTATGTTGTATCTCACACCCCTAAGTGACCATTTTTCAGGTCCTTCAGGCAGTGGGATGTCGAGACGGTCCAGTGAGCCAGTTACGATAGAGCTGTCCCCATGATAGATGCTGATCGAATCTGAGTTGCTTTTTAGTTCATATTTGTTTTGTAATAACTTAACTAATTGTTGATTATTGAGGATATTATGGCTTCAGTTATGTTGATGATATATGGTAGATAGATTCCAGCCGCTTAGCCGTACGTGTATAAGGGAGACTCTGTGGACAGAGGGTCTCCTATGCACGTGGCGATCTGTCGCGTTCTGAGATAAATGATGAACTCTGGAAGAATAAAAAAAATAAATAAATAAATAAATAATAAAATTAAAAATAAAAAAAAAATTAGACCTATTTCAAAATCTGGGACGTGACACCGCCTTCTTCTTTGTCTTAGAGGCGGTGAATGATTCACCGTCTTTAGACGCTTAGCCAGTTTTTGCTAAGTGTGGTGAAGGCGGTGAATCGTTCACTACCTCTAAAACAGAGAATAAGACGGTGAACGATTCACCGTCTTTAAGATGCTTACCCAGATTTTGCTAACTGTGGTGAAGGCGGTAAATCGTCACCGCCTCTAAGACAAAGAAAAAGACGGTGAACGATTCACCACCTTTATCGTTTCTAGTTAAAGGCGGTGAATCGATTTCTAGTTAAAGGCGGTGAACGATTCACCGCTAGAAACGATAAAGGCGGTGAATCGTTCACCGCCTTTAACTGGATACGCTAAAGGCGGTGAACGATTCACCGCCTTTCTAACTATTCCAGCCCCTTCACCATGCACCGCACATTGCCTTTTCCCTCTCCCCACTCTCTCCACTCTCCCCACTCTCCGTAGCCGCACAGTGCCTTGTCGCCGTCGCCGTAGCAATCCCCTCACCATCGCCGTCGCCTCGCCCTCGCCATCGCCGTCGCAATGAAGCATTGACCCTAAACCCTCTCTCTCTCTCTCTCTTTCTCTCTCTCTCTCTCTCTTACTGTCTCTCTCTTACTTAGAGAGATCTCTATCCCTCTCTCTCTCTCTCTCTCATTCCAAATTAGCTCTCTCTCTCTCTCTCTCAATGTCTCTCTCTTTCACAATGAGGTCTCTCTCTCTCTTTCTTTCCTTCCTCATCCCTCAGACTTTCCACTTCTGTTGTCGCCGTCCGCCGTTCGTTGTTGCTGCCGCCGTCCTCCTTCCTCGCACGTACAGTTATATCTGTCAGAGTGTTTTTTCACAGTTGGTTTAAAAAGATATTACTCAAATCGAGAGCAATCTCAAATTTCACAAACCACGAGCAAAGGACAATTGTATATATGAGAGCGAAGATGGAATCGTCACGAATTGATATTTCGGTTCGTCTTCGCATATTTGCGAGACCTTGGAGTGAATTTTTTTCTTCTGCATTATCTTTTTCTTATTAATATTCATGAGTTAACTAATTTATATTATTTTATAGAATAGTAATTGTAGTATAAATATCTTATTCACAAATATATTTTTTTTAGTTAAAATGGCTAATCGTCGCATGTCACTAAGTGTTCATTGGGATGGACAGTTAATTATGGATGAGAATGATCCAAAATATGTCAGCGGCCGAAAAAAATTAATGGCGATACGTTCCGATTCTACGTATAATAATTTTGAGACGAGAATGTATCATTTAGCAAATTATACAAGAGAATAATTTCTTCTAAAATTCACGATTCGTTATCCCACGGTCGCTAATGAATATGTAGCTCACAAAATAGCAAATAATGAATCATTGGAGGAAATGATTAGGTTATTTGAACATTATGGTTGTGTGACGGTATACATTGAAAAAGATTTACATCCGTCAGGAAATTTTGAATCACAAGGTTATTACATGAGAATGCTACATAACTATATTGATATGGGTTTATCCGACCATATAATGGGTGATCAAAATATTAGTAGCGATGGTGGTGTGAGAATGACAAGGTTAGTAAAATTTTAATAATTTGGTGAATATTTCGCCTATTTATTCTCTTTTTTGGTAAGAATTAATCATTATATATACTGCAGAGAAAGTGAGTATTTGCCTATTGAGACGATTATTCCTTGCTCGGTTAGTAGTGTGCCACCTACGACCACATGTGTGCCACCTACGACCACCTGTGCGCAACCCACGACCTTACGTGGACAATGCACGACCTCCCGTCTAGAACCTAGGATGTCTCATCTACAACTAGAACCTTATGAATGGAGGTAAAGATAAATCAAATTATATTTTTAATTTTTAATTAATGGTACGTAGAGGTGGTAATGTTGGAATTATATTTTTAACAAATGTGCAGGTTATCTGCTTCCTATGAACATTGGAATGATCCTGCTATTAATGAACTTGCTACTAATGTTGACGGGGGATGCGATAATATTGCCGAAGGATGTGATAATGTTGACAGGAGATGTGATAATATTGACAAGGGTGGTGATAATGATAGTAATCATGAGGATGCACCCATTATTGATGATCATTATAGTAGTGAGGATGACGATTGGAATGATCCAGCTCCAGATATAGATGATGATCACGATGGAGGGTTAAATTCTCTTGCAAATGCAGTTTTCAATGAAAATGACAACCCACGAGTAAACAACAAATATGTAGACAATCCTAATGGGAAAATTGAATTTGTTGATCATCCGGAGCATTTTCCTTCAGATAATAATTGGATAAATCAATATGTCGTAGATTCTACTGAGTTTAATATTTGACAAATCAATACTGGTCTACCTAGCATTGACGGTACTTGAGTTGGACGGATCTTTCATGATAAGGCATCTTTATTGGACGCTCTAGATCGGTGGCATATTGACCATAATGTTCAAATGAAAGTTTTAAAATCCACTAAAACGACTTATACTGTTAATTGCACGGTAGAGGGATGTCCTTAGAGATTACATGCTTCAGTTCCTAAAGAAACGACGTACTTTAAAGTAAAAACATATGCTGGTCCACACACATGTAATTCCAATGCTGAAGGCGACGCACCATAATTGTAATTCGAGCCTTATATGTCAAATAATTCTCCCGACATTAAAGGTAAGACTTAATATAACGCCAAAAGAAATTCAAGAAATAGTGCGATCAACTTTGCATGTTGGCATAACATATTGGAAGGCATGGCAAGCAAGGAGTAAAGCGTTACAGGTTATTTACGAGAGCTAGGAGCAGTCATAGAGACTTGCCTCGTTATCTTACCATGCTGAAGGAAAATAATCCTAAAACTTTATGGCGTCTGGATCATAGGTGGCCCTCAGATGGGATTTGTCGCTTTGGTCGTGTTTTTTGGTCATTTGGACCTTCTATTCGTGGATTCGCACATTGTCGGCCGGTAGTGAGTATTGATGCCACTTACATGTACGACAAATACGAAGGTCATGCATTGATAGCTACGGCTGCAGATGCAAATAACATAATATATCCTTTAACATTTGCAATTTGTGAAGGGGAGAATGGAGGGAGTTGGCGATGGTTTATGCATAACATGCGTCAATATGTTCCTCACGACACGATAGAGCAATTTGTTTTATATCTGATCAGTTTCTTGGATTAAGGGAAATAGTGACTGATATCTATCCTCCACGACAGGGTCACTCGCATCGTTGGTGTTTTCGACACAAAAGCAAATATGAATAAGCGTTTCAAAAACAATACTTTGTTAGATAAATTCTATTCAATCGGAAGTGCTTCAACACCGACAGAATATTATAAGGTAAAGGAAGAATTAGATGCTTTGGATCACGATGCTTGGAAATGAGTGGATGATCTTGAAAGATACAAAGAGTATTGGGCAAGGGCATTTGTTGGAGGGCGACGATTTGGGTTAATGACTACGAATCTTTCTAATACTTTAAATGGGGTACTTAAGGGGATTCGTGCTTTGCCTATCACGGCTTCTGTTGCGACGACATTTTATAAACTTAATACGTATTTCTTACAACACCATGATTATGGTAAAAGTATGAAGGGCACGCTAGCTCCTAAAATACAAAGTATAATTACGGAAGGTATGGACACGGCGCGGGGACACATTGTCCAACGATTTGGCCTAATGAAATTTGAAGTAAATACTGGAGATTTCTCATACAAAGTGATTGTGAATGGAACATATACGAAATGCTCATGTGGCGAATTCCATCTAACGGAAATATCTTGCTCGCATGTCCTAGTTGTTTGTAGTACTTCACAAATAAGAATAGATTATCATATTTTTTGTTCACGTTGATATAGTATGGATTGCTATCGTGAGATTTACGTACCACATTTTCATCATGTTACTGATAGACGGCACTGCCCACGACCCCAAGGCCCCCCGATTGTACCACCTCTTATACAAAGGAAGAAAGATCGCCCACGATCTACACGTAAACGCAATATAATGGACGATAGAGGTGGCCGACGAGAAAAATGCACCATTTGTAAACAAGAAGGCCACTATAGGAGCACATGTCCACAAAATTTAGAAAGAGTGCAACAAAGACGCCAGCGTATGACTTGTTGAATTCATATTTATGTTGTCTTAATATTTTACCTTTTTAGCTATTATGTTACTAATATAATATTGCATATTACAAATGGCAGATCTAGAGGACGCGGGACCAGTTGATTCGTCGGTCCTATCAGAGCAGCATCTTCATAGGTCAGGATTTATCACGACTGAAATAAGAGCTAAAAAATTTCAATTGACATTTATCGTAATATTAATAAGCTGAATTGATAATCTAACTATATTATTTTGCATCATAGGGGTATCGTGCTGTTCAATTCACAGAGTATGGTTGCAAGCTAAATCAGTGGGAACTTGACCGTCCAGCAGTGCTCGATCTACTACGACAGTCTGGATTCTATGGAGTATCACGACTTAGACGCGTGCAGCTGGATCAGACTTTATTAGCTGCACTTGTTGAGAGATGGAGACAGAAGACTCGGACTTTCCAACCAGACATGATGAGATGACTGTTACACTTCAGGATGTAGCGGTTATTTCTGGTCTTTGTGTGGATGGTCCGCCCGTGACGGGTACTGCACTACACGCGTGGGAGGATTTATGTGAGGCGCTGTTAGGAGATATGCCAAATGACATCAGGGGTGGATAGATTCGTCCGGATTGGTTACATTAGCGTTTCCACCATATACACCCGAATGCCCCTACAGGAGTAGTTGCAGCTACAGCACGTGCATACATGTTATATCACATTGGTTGTAGCTTGTTTCCCAATCCCAGCGGATATAGAATTCATCTAAAGAGGCTACCACTTTTGGATGATTTTGCGGTCTGCGGCGATTTTGCGTGGGGTGCAGCTGCTTTGGCATATCTCTATCGAGCACTAGGAGCTGACTCACTAAACGAAAAGGCCGAATGTTGTTGCTTTGGAACTTTATTACAGATATAATGTGTAATATTTGAATTTCAATATTATATTAATATATTGGTATTTAATATTTTATCTATTAGATTAAGCTGTTGGTGTTAATTTTTAGATTTGGGCTTGGGAACATATTTATATCGGTCGACCTACTGGCGTTCTAGCACTGCTCGATATAGTAGATTGCTCTCTGGGTTGCTGGTAAGACAAACTTATTTGATACTTATTGTATTTCAAATGTAATGGAATTAATACATGTATTTTATAATTTAGATAGGCCAACGCTGCTGGATTACGATTCGGAGCTAATATCAGAACTCCTGATATTGAGTTTTATCGAGATGCGTTAGATCAGCAGAGAGAGTTCCAGATATGTAAATGTTTTATTCAATACTTTAAATATATTTTTTCTAAACCACTTTTATATTAATTGATTATTTTGTGTTATTAACAAATTATACGGATGTCGTACACAGATCCTATTATAGCCGCATTACCGGACTTCCGTGATCAGGGTTCGCAAGTCTGGCGATCAAGAACGGTCATCATTTGCTTTCATATTGTAGAGATCCATGTACCAGATCGAGTCCTCCGACAGTTCGGTCTTCTCTAGCATATACCAATTAATGTGGAGACCATCCATCGCGTGACATCAAGTGGGCGTCCGGATGAGGATTGGGTCGTTTTTCACACTGCACACAACGAGAGGTGGTCTGAGATATTAGATCACATTTTTTATCAGCTCCCGGTTGCTGGTGATGACCCTCTGCAGGCGGCATCCATTTATATGCAGTAGTATTGGACGATAATAAGAAGATAAATATATCGTCCAGTACAGCGTCCTTCGGTGACTTTCCAACCTCGTGGGCATATCGAGAGAGCACTGGTATAATAATTTATATATATAAATTTAACATGATTTGTATATTTAATATAAATTTAATTTGTATTTTAAAATGCAGGTCGACGCATTACAATAGACGAATTACACTACACGCCAGTTAGTTAATGCTCCTCCTTCGACTTCGACGATATTAGAGACTTTGACAGGTTTATGTTCGCGTATTGATATGGTACTAAAAAATGTACCTATTCTACCTACTATCAGAGATTCAGGGGGTCCAGCTCATGCTCACGCATCGACATCGAGTCGTCAGGTATCTTTATATCAGCAGAAATTTCTAAATAAGCATTGAAATTCAAATTAACTAACTATTTTATCACTAAAATTATAATTTAATTTCTTTCATTATTCGACCTCCTTCATTATCGAACCTTATCAGGTGCCACTATCTCCATCTTCTCCCATTCAGGCCCCTACAATATTTCCTTCTACTTCAGAGTCGCTCCCGCCGCCAGTATCAAGGACTTATTTTGCTTCGACGTATTCACATCGTCATACCTCGTCATCATCGCAGCACTTACCTGTATCGACACCAACCGCTTTCGAGGGTGACCGACCTCAGCCACAGGAGATCCAAGAGATTCCTAAGCATGATGATGGCGTTATTATCGAGAATCTTGATCAGTTGGCAGCCATCGAGCCTCTTGATGATATACCCATTATTGAGCTTGCTGTTCCTAGTGGGCGTGGGCGTGGGCGTGGGCATGGACGTAGACGCGAGCGTGGCCGTGGACGTTGAGGGAGAGGACGAGCTCAATATTGAGTTTTAGATCATTCATGTTACTATTCATATATTTATAAAAGTTTGTATTATTGAAATTTTTGTAATGTTGATCTTTTTTTGTTGCTCATCGATAATTTCTTATTGTGGTTAAGTTTTATGTTTCAATTTTGATTATTGTGGTTAAGTCTTATTGTGGTTAAGCTTTTGGTTTAAATTTTGATTGTTGTGAAAAATCTTGTATAAATTCTGATTTTTTTTACTTAGGAAAAAATCCTAGGTCTGTGAACTGGTTAAAGGCGGTGAACTATTCACCGCGTCCTTCATTGTCTTAGAGGCGATGAACGATTCACCGCCTTCTTGTTTATGTGAAAGGCGGTGAATCATTCACCGCCTTCTTCTTAAGCTTAGAGGCGGTAAACGATTCACCGTCTTTAACAGCCACATTATAGTGAAAGGTGGTGAATCGTTCACCGCCTTCTTGTTGATCTTAAAGGCGGTGAACAATTCACCGCCTTTAAAAGATTTACCTACTTTTCTTTGAAAATTGGCTTAGTGGTGAGGAAGGCGTTAAAGACGGTGAATCGTTCACCGCCTTTACGCTGATATAGCAAAAGCAGGGTTAATTTTACAAATATAAATTTGATAGGGTTGTTTTCCAAATTATAAAATTTTAGAGGGTTATTTTGAAAAAAACTCCGAAGACAGAAGCTTTCTTGCTTATAGAGGCTCACACTATCATTGGTATTCATTTTTAATCATCTACAAATCCAGAGTCCACACTAGAAGGAAAATGTACTTTCTTACAAAACTTGGAATTAATATAGAACTTTGTAATTTATGAAAGTTGTCTATACATATATGTTAGCAGCCAAGTAGGGGTCAGGTTTTCCATATTTGATAGTTTGGATCCTTACTCCCAATCTAAAACACCTTTGTATCCAGCACTAAGTGAAGCCGATAACATATCAGATATTCCTTTTCCTTAATGGTTGTGACTAAGAGAGGATTACAATCTTTAGATGGATAAATCAAATATATCATCATCTACTATCATATCTTGGTATAAACCAAGGATTTAAGTATCGTGACACGGGGTCGTGCCGAAAACTTGTCGACACGGTACGGCACAGTGCGTGCCAGGCCGTGCCGATTAGTGTCGGTCACAAAAATTACATGTGTGCCGACACATAGAATGAAATATTTATTTTCTTTGGCAACAAAATTTTCTAATTGCTTATTATGTATCTTTATCAAATATTTTGAACTTTATTGAAAAAATTACTTAATAATTTGAAGAAAAAAAGAATTTTGAGCTGTACCATCGGCACGGGAGCTGTATCGTGCCGGTATCTTATTGGCACAATATGGCACGGTGGATATGGCCGGTGCCGATGAATACTTAAATCCTTAGTATAAACTAAGGTATTATCTCCCTCTTCATCTAACCATCTTCGTTGCTCCATATCTTAGTAGACACTATCTGACTTGATTCTGGTAGTGGCAAGGTGTTGCAACTGTTAATTTAGAATTACTAAAAACTTTTGATCCATCTGATTTGAGCAATTTTATGGCTCTCAGTAATTATTCACAACACCCAATACATCCGTGCACCACACATTTATCCGTCCTTCATCACATCTAAAATGTTCAATATCCATTATCAAATGAGCTGCAATTTTCCCTACCTAAGAATTGGGGCGGTTAATTTTAATAGCACGGCATCGATCAAACACAGATGGAGGAACAGTGCACGAATGTTTGGATACCTTAGGTGTATACAACAATTTCTCAGGTTGCAGATCAATAAATTTGAAAGGTTGGTAGTGAAATCTAAATTTCGAAGATTACCAGTCCTTCCAACCCACAGAGAGTTTAGGTTAGTTTCATACAATTTTACCTAAATGCTTGATGCAATCTAATTCATCTCACATGGCTAGCTTTCTGTAACGACCTGGCTCACTAACAATAATAATTTGCTGGGCCCAAACCACAACCCAAAATGCTTAAGCCCAGTTATTATTACTAGTGCCCATATCTCTTATATACCCAATCACAACTCCATTCCCATCCGATGTGGAACTATTGGGGTGTCACAAACTCCCACTCCCCTCGTTTAGGCCTGACGTCCTCGTCAGCCCAAACACACACACAGCCCAAGATCACCAGGCGATGTGAGACTTGTCTCGCTAGCCCTGTCATCTAGACCCAGGCTCAGCCAAGACTCGTCACACACTTCCAGCTGGTGATTGGCTCTGATACCAAATGTAACGACCCGGCCCACTAGCAATAATAACTTGTTGAGCCCAAACCATAGCCCAAAATGCTTAAACCAAGTTATTATTACTAGTATCCATATCTCTTATATACCTGTTGAGACCAGAATTTTTTGTCCCTTAAGGAGATGACACGTGGCGTCAACCATCGGCTATAGGTATCAGCCAACGGAGGTTGAGCCAGCAAAGGGGGACTCGCGCCTCGATATAGACCGATCTCGGTCACGGAAGAGAGCAGCACGCGATGCATGTCATCAGCTGATGACATCAACCGATGAAGGAAGAAAGATCCGCGTCCCGACCTGGGCCGATCCTAGCCGCGCAGGAATGCGGCACACAATATAGGTTATCGGCTAAATAGGAGAAGCAGCCGACGAAGAGGACCAGTGCCTCACCCAGGACGAACTTTGGTTGCCACCAAACATCGAACCGCGCCGGTCAGACGACGAAGCAGGCGGAGTCGAAACCAACCTTCGATTGATCAAGCCGAAAAAGGAAGGACCTACGTCTTGTTGTGCGCGACAGTACAGTACGAAGCACACGTCATCGGACGAAGACACCAACTGACGGAAGGTTGAGTTAGCCGAAGAAGGGTTTGCATCCCGATTCGAACCGATTTCGATCACACTAAGACACAAGACGCGACAAATGCCAACAGCTGAAGGCGCCAGCCGGTAGGGAAGACAGCCGACAAGAGAAGCGGTCAACAGAAGGACTATCGTCTCATCCAAGATCGTCTCTCAGCCGAAGAAATATACCAGACTGCCTCAATCAGGCAACGAAAGAGGCGAAGTCAAGGTCAATCCTAAGCTGCTTGGAATTGCAGAAGGAAAGATCTTGAAGGGAAAGAGTGCGAGAAATGGGCATGAATCTCGCAAATTTCCCTGAACGTCAAGCGGCGTCCAGCATTGGAAAGCGCCGGAGATTACGTTCCGGTGCGACGATCGGGAGACGAACCTAGACGGGAAAAGGCTACTATTCTTCTGAGGATGATCGACTCAAAAGGAAATGGTTGAGAAATTCACCATAACTCCCCTTCAATTACGCCGATTTCTAAGTCGGCGGGTATACACCTTGATTCGAAACTGTATAAATAAGCGAACCAACGATACGGCAACCTCGTAAGCCCGGTACCACCCCAACTTCATTTATCTAGTAGGTTAACTTAACTTTTCATACTTACATTTACCGCTTTCTTTACTGCTTTCCTAAGAGTAGGCTTAATTGTAATCCTTCTATCTCTACCTTCTTTCTTGTATCCCCTTTTCTTGTTCTTCAAAGTTGTAATCGGTTCATCGCCGTGTCATTGTATCCCCTCTCCAATCAATATAAAGTGTAAACCAGCCCATCAGCCGTGTTTTTATTTATATTTTTGAGCTTTAAAATTATAATCGGCTCCTCAACCGTACCGTTTCTCACCCCTTTCGGTTCGGCTATCCTAAGTCGAACCCAGCATTCCCTCTCAACCTCCGTAAATCCGATTCGACTATCCAAAGCCGAACGGTCGTGAGAAGTTACCAGAGGAAGAACCCGGCCGAGCGGATCCCTCCTCGGCCCGATCGCTTGATCCATTGGCACGCGGCGCACTTCAACACCTCTAGAGGGTCACCCACGGGCCGATCGCGCGCAAGCCACATTTTGGCCCCAACAATACCCAATCACAACTCCATTCCCATCTGATGTGGGAATATTGGGGTGTCACATTTTCTTTTACCTTTTCAGTTTTCCTTCTTATTATTTCCAATTATAAGAGACCTTGATCAGAAACTAATATGCAAAACTTTAATCTCACCAAAATAAGTTTTCCTGGTACCAAGGATTTAAGTATCCATCAGCACGGACCGTATCCACCGTGTCATATCGTGCCAACAAAATACCGGCACGATACAACTCCCATGCCGATGGCTCAGCTCAAAACATTTTTTCTTTAAATTACCAAGTAATTTTCTCAATAAAACTCAAAATATTTGATAAAGATATATAATAAACAATTAGAAAATTTTGTTGCTAAAGAAAATAAATATTTCATGTCATTATGTGTCGGCACAAATGTATTTTCTGTGACCAATCGACACGGCCCGGCACGCACCATACCGTGCCGATAAGTTTTCGGCACAATCCCGTGCTACGACATTTAAATCCTTGCTTGGTACTACCATACCGTGCCGGCAAGTTTGCGGCACAATCCCGTGCCGGCAAGTTTGCGGCACAATCCCGTGCCACGGCACTTAAATCCTTGCCTAGTACTGGATAAAATCATTTGAAATCACTTTCTAAAAGATTATTAGTAACTTCTATTGAATTACAAACTTTGCTATTACAAGAGGATCTATTAATCCAAGGAATTAAGTATCCACCCGTGCCAAGGATTGAAGTATCCATCGGCACGGGTCGTATCCACTATGCCGTACCGTACCAACAAGATACCCGCACGATACAGCCCCCGTGCCGATGGCACAGTTCAAAATCCTTTTCTCTTAAATTTACTAAGTAATTTTTTCAATAAAATTCAAAATATTTGATAAAGATACATAATAAGCAATTAAAAAATTTTGTTGCTAAAGAAAATAAATATTTCATGCCATTATGTGTCGGCACGCATGTATTTTTTGTCACCTGCACTCATCGGCACGGCTCGACACGCACCATGTCGTACCGTACCGTGCCGGCAAATTTTCGGCACAACTCCGTGCCACGGCACTTAAATCCTTGACCCGTGCCTTACGGCACGAGGCGATACGTATCGTGCCACCAATTAGGGGGCACGGTACAGAGGGGGTCTCTCTTGGTCCTCCTGTGCCGTGATACTGTCTCAGTATCGAACGAGATAAAGCGATACCCAAAGGGTTTCACGACACGTGCCACTGCGTGCCCACATAGGCGCACAGTTTTTATTTTTTATTTTTTTACTTCGACCTCTTTCTTTTCGGGTCTCTCGCATAGACTTTTATCCCTCTCATCTCATATCTACTCTTCACTTTCTACCTTCTCTTCTCTTTTGCGCTCTCTTTTCTTTCCTCTCACATCTCCTCCTTTATAATTTTCCTTTCTAGTTTTTCCTCCCCTTTTTTCTGATAATTTTTTCTTTAATTTCTTCTTTCAATCTCTTTTTATTCTCTGATCATTTCGATCTTAAAAAAAAGTAAAGAAATAACAAAATCAAAGATCTACTTGTTAGTTAAGTCAAGAAATTTACAACTTAAATTTTTTTACATACATTTGGAATATTTTAACTTGTAAAGTTTCTTTTATGAAGAAATATGAAATTATACAAATTTGTATTTACAATTTGCAAAAATTTTAAAATATATCCACATGATTTAGTCATTACATGATCCATTTTTAATTTTCTTTGATGGATTTAGCATTTTGTGCTAGATTTAAGATATTCTTAACTTCGAAAATTTTATTATTTGATTTAGAAACAAGAAAATTCTATTATTGGATTTATAAATATAAAAAATCTAATAAAATCGAAAACTAAATAGAAATAATTGATATTTAAATTTTCTTAATGTATATGTTATATGGTTTATTGTCAAATTTTCATAAATAGATCTCACAAGTTTTCTTATTTAAATTTAAGAAAAAATAATTTTCTTGGATGAATCTTGCAAATTTCGCATAAAAATTTAAAAAAATAATTTTCTCCGATTTATATTTTATAATTTTTAAAATTCTAAAAAAATAAAAGATAAATAAAAAAAATCAAAAAGTTAATGAATTTTTATTATAAATTTTCTTAGTTTATTCATCGTATGGTTTATTATTAAATTTTCATGGACATATCTTACCATTTTTTAAAAAAAAATTAGAAAGAATAATTTTTTTCAATTTTTTCATAAATATTTTTAAAAATTTTGAAAATGAAAAAAAACTATCAGCACACTTGCAATCCTATTCTAGTTTAGTCTAGTCATCATACAGTCCTTCAACGAATCAATATGAATAGATCTTACAAATTTTTTAAAAAAAATATTAAAAAAAATTATCTCTATGAGCTATAGTTGTATTTTACTTCACATATAAAGAAGACTACTACTATATTAAGCTATTAACTAGTAAGTTAGTAAGCTATTATTGACATTACATCAAGATAAATCAATATATAGCAAAAATTTATAATTATTACTCGAAAACTTTTAAAATAACATTATAAAACCTTATTGGACAAAAAAAAACTAAAATAAAACCGTGCCAAAGTGTGCCATTAGGAGGTTGTGCGTGCCTATTGGCACGTAAGCGTGTCATTTGTTGGCACGCAGGCATGCCTGTGCCGTACCGTGCCAAACAACGACCGGCACACCCCCGTGCCATAGCACTTTAATCCTTGTATTAATCTTCCTCCTGAGTTGATCATCAAATAAAATAAAATTACAGTAGCATAAGAAAAGTTAATAAGTAATAAGGCCACAAAGAATGATTAGTTTATTATCCTATATGTCAACAGTAGTCTATAAAGCAATACATCCACTGTAGGCTGTAGTAAGTAAATACGCAATAGTAATAATAGGATTCAAATGCTTTCAAGGTTTTCTGTTTTTGTATATAGCATTATATACAAGATTGACAATAAAAGAAAATATCATTCAAAAGCCAAGCAACGCAGACACCATATTCAAAAGCCAAGCAACGCAAACACCATATTCAAAAGCCAAGCAACGCAGACACTATGTAAGTTGCCAATAAATACACATCAATGGCATCATGTTTTTCATCTGAAGCAGAAAATTTTGATAGAATCTTACACCATGAATTTCCATCTTTAATATCCAACATCACAGCTTCTTTTGCATGTTTGATACTTTCTTCTGCTAATAGTACATGATTTTCTGCACCTGTACAAAGAATTATAAAACAAAAGGATCAAGATTCCCAAATATAACGTCTGCAGTAAAATTCTACAAAAATAATTTAACCATGTTATATTTTCTATTACAACAAAATAATCCAGCAATTTCTGTCAAGAGCATGATATGAATAATTAAAAACATCATTTTTGAAAAGAACATCATTCGATTTTAATGAAAATAAAATCCTCGAAATGTCTTTGAAAAATGCCATAATGATACATTGATGTGTTGTCATGATCAACCATCTCAGTCCTTTTCTTCATGATATACATGTGCATTGTATTAATGTCATGTGAATATGACGCCTAGATTAAAAGAAGTGAAAATGAATCAAATTTCTGACACTGACAAAACCCCCTAAACTGTTAGTGATAACATAGTATTTTGATAACTCTGAGCTTGTATGCACAGAGTATGGTATACTTACAGTATTTATAGAGCAGTGCTTTACCTGTGTATGAGGACTATCTTGTAGTAGCACATATATACTCAATTGGGACTTTGTGCATTACATCACTTGTAATCTGATTAGTGGTGTTAGGCCGTCGGTTGTTACGGCGATTCCGGTTGGACTGTTGCATCCCGGATTGTGCTATGGGCTTGTGGACACTGGATTCTTTGATTTGTTTGATCATTCGCATTGATTATAACCTGCAGGAACTGTATTTGAGCTTGACAAAGATACGCCTTTTCCTCGGTAGGGTCGCTCCCCTCGAGTGCCACTCCAGAGCTTGGCCTTTATTAGGTTGATGCCGTTGCAGCCCAAAAGGGCAACCCTATATTGGGCCAGCCATCTTGAGGGTGGTGTCATGGTGTCTGGCCCGCCATCTCAAAAGTAGTGTTCGGTAGTAGGTTGGCGCAGGCTGAACTAGACCTTTGTGGTAGTCAGTGAGATTAGGTTGGCTTAGTTTCCTATTTAAGAGTTGACGCAGGCTGAACTAGACCTTGTTCGGTGGTAGGTTGGCGCAGGCTGAACTAGACCTTTGTGGTAGTCAGTGAGATTAGGTTAGCTTAGTTTCCTATTTGAGAGTTGATGCATGTGTTTATCTCCATGGCATGTTCTGTTGTATGGCTAGTTTAGAGGCATAGTAGCTGTATAGTTAGTACAGCAGATTTTACTTTTGCCTCTACTGAACCTAATAGGTAGATCGTCAGCATTGGTGACAGACTGACAGTACCCACTGAGTCACCTTTTAGTATTTCTCACGCCTGCTGTTGTGATCCCTTCCCGTTGAGCTGACTGTACTAGAGGAGTACCCGTGCTACTTGGTTTTTGAGAGGGTTGTTTTTGTACATACTGATATTTATGTATTTATACTTTCCACAGTGAGAGATGGCTTTGTACTTGTCAGGTTTACATCAGTTGTACAGTGGTTTATGCTTAGTAGCTTATTTACTCCCGCTCTAATATCTGTATAATTCTAATAGATGCTTTATTCTTACAACTTAGACGCTTCACTCATGCAGGACGTTCCGTACAAGTGGCGGATCTGTTGGCGAGCCAGGTTTCAGCCTAACCCGGAGTGTAACAATATATATATATATATATATATATATATATATATATATATATATATATATATATATATATAGAGAGAGAGAGAGAGAGAGAGAGTCCGGCTACTATACTATCAATAGTACCAAGCACTTGGTTCTATAGACTTTTTGACCCTTGGATGAAGGGTTGTGCGGTTAGGATTATAGTGGTCTCCTAGGGTTTATACTATTTCACCAACAACCCACTAAACCTAGGAGACCACTATAATCCTAACCGCACATCACTTCATCCAAGGGTCAAAAAGTCTATAGTACCAAGTGTTTGGTACTATTGATAGTATAGTAGCCTAATTCTACATATATATATATATATATATATATATATATATATATATATATGGAGTCTGACTACTATGCTATCGATAACACAAGCACTTTGTGCTTCATGTTTTCCGCCGTTAGATCTATTCCTTTGATTATTTCCACCCTTTAGATCATACTATTCTCCCAACAAGCCACGAAACCCTTGGGGACCACTATCATCCTAAACGCCCAACCTTTCATCCAAGAGTCGAAAACCTAATAGCACCAATAACTTGGTGCTATTAAAACCTAGTTCTATATATAGAGAGAGAGAGAGAAAGGAGAGTCCGGCTACGGTGCTTGTAAGAGCACCAAGCACTTGGTGCTTGTAAATTTTTTTACCGTTAGATATATCCCTTGACAAATTTCACCTCTTAGATCATGCTATTCCACCAACCAACCACTAAACCAAAGGGGCCCACTATCATCTTAACTACACATTCTTTCATCCAAGGGCCGAGAACCCACAAGCACCAATAACTCGGTACTTTTGAAAGCGTAGGAGCTCATATATATACACACACACACACACACACATGTGCGTACGTACGTACACACGCGAAGCGCACGCGCAACACACACACACAGATATATATATAGACCTAAGCTACTATAATATTAATAGCACCAAGTCATTGGTGCTATTAGATTTTTGACACTTGGATAAAGTAAGGTGCGATTAGGATGACAATGGGCCCTTTGGTTTAGTGGGTGGTTGGAAAAATAGTATGATCTAAGCATTGAAAATGATCGAAGGAGTAGATCTAACGGCAAAAAATTTGATAGCACCAAGTGATTTGTGCTATCGATAGCATAGTAGCAGGACTCATATATATAGTTTTCTACTATTAGATCTATTCTTTTGATTAATTACACCCTCATATCATGCTATTCCACCAACCACCCACTAAACCCAAGGGGCCCACTATCATCATAACCACACATCCTTTCATCCAAGGGCTAAAAACCTACACGCACCAATGACTTGGTAAGTTTAAAAGCATAGGAGCTCAATTCTATATATATATATATATATATATATATATATATATATATTATATCTATATATATATATTATCTATATACACACACACACACACACTGTGAAGGATTTAAGTGTCATCACGGGGTCATGCCGAAAACTTGCCGGCACGGTACAGCACAGTGCGTGCCGAGCTGTGCCAATGAGTGCCGGTCACAAAAAATACATGTGTGCCAACACATAATGGCATGAAATATTTATTTAGCAACAAACTTTTTTAATTACTTATTATGTATCTTTATCAAATCTTTTAAACTTTATTAAAAAAAAAATACTTAGTAATTTAAAAAAAAAGTGGGTTTTCAATTGTGCCATCGGCACGGGAACTGTATCGTGCCGGTATCTTGTTGGCACGATACGACACGATGGATACGGACCGAAACGATGGATATTTAAATCTTTGATATATATACATATGTACATATGACATATATATATATATATATATATATATATATATATATATATATATATAGAGAGAGAGAGAGAGAGAGAGAGAGAGAGTAGAGCTTATATACTTTTAAAAGTACAAGCCAATTTATGCTTGTGAATTTTTTACCATTGAATTTGTATTGAGATTTGTGCTATTGTAAAGTCAACTAAAGCGAGAGAAAGAAAAAAAAACACAAATCCCAATACAAATCCAATGGTAAAAAATTCACAAGCATGGATGGGCTTGTGCTTTTAAAAGCATGCAAGCTCTACATATATAGGAAATAAGTGTCGTGGCACGGGGGCGTGCCGCTCTCCGCCTTGCATGGTACGGTACGAACACGCTTCCGTGCTGATAGATACGCATGACCTCCCAGTGGCACGCTATGGCACGATTTTTATTTATTTTTTTTATTCCCAATAAGCTCTTATAATATTGTTTTGAAATGTTTAGCCAAAAAATTATGAATATTGGCTATATATAGCTTGTTATGCTCACCAATTAACATACTAACAATTTTTTTTATATATAAAATACAACTATACCTCATAAAAAATAGAAATAATAATATAATAATAAAATTCACAAGTATAATAAATATTTAACCATGTGTTAAAAAAAAAAAAAAAAAAAAAAAAAAGCTCAGCACGGTACGGGCAATACCCAATGGGTATCGCTCTGTCTCGAGCGATACCCAATGGGTATCGCCGAGACGGGGGAGGGGGGGTGTAGATACCCCTCCCGTACCGTGCCCTTATTGTAGGGGCACGGTACGTGCCGCCCCGTGCCGAGCGGCACTTAATACCTTGATATATATACACACGTGTGTGCGCGCGCGTTCGTACGTAAGTGTGTGTGTATATCAAGGATTTAAGTATCCATCGGCATGGGCCGTATCCACCGTGCCATATCGTGCCAACAAAATACCGGCACGATAGTCCCCGTGCCGATGGCACAGTTCAAAACCCCTTTTTCTTTAAATTACCAAGTAATATTTTCAATGAAGTTCAAAATATTTAATAAAGATACATAATAAGCAATTAGAAAATTGTATTGCAAAAGAAAAAAAATATTTCATAAGAAAATAAATATTTCATACCATTATGTGTCGGCACGTATATATTTTTTGTGATCGGCACGGCTCGGCACGCACCGTGCCATACCGTGCCAGCAAGTTTTCGGCACGACCCCGTGCCACGACACTTAATTCCTTGGTGTATATATATATATATATATCAAGGATTTAAGTATCCATTGGCTAGGGCCGTATCCACCGTGTCATATCGTGGTCAAGAATTAAAGTGTTGTCGCACGGGGGTGTGCCGGCTGTTGCCTTGCACAGTACGGCACAAGCACGCTTGCGTGCTGATGGGCACCCATAACCTCCTAATAGCACACTTTGGCACGATCTTATTTTCACTTTTTTGGGTCCAATAAAACTTTATAATGTTATTTTAAAAGTTTTAGAGTAATAATTATAAATTTTGGTTAATTGATTTGTCTTGATCTAATGTCAATAATAACTTACTAGCCTACTAGTTAATAGCTAAATATAGCAGCACTCTTCTTTATATGTAAAATAAAATACAATTATAGTTTATAGAGAAAATTATTTTTTTTTAAAATTTTTATGAAGATTTGCAGGATCCATTCGTATTGATTCGATAAAAGACCGTACAATGACTAGACTAACTATTATAGGACCACAAGTGCGCTGATAATTTCTTTTCACTTTAAATTTTTTTAAAAATATTTATGAAAAAATTGAAGAAAATTATATTTTCTAAAAAAATTTAAAAAATTGTTAGATCTGTCCATGAAAATTTAATAATAAACCATACGATGAATAAATTAAGCAAGTTTATGATAAAATTAATTAACTTTTAAAAAAAAAAATTTGATTTATCTTTTATTTTTTTAGAATTTTAAAAATTATAAAATATAAATCAGATAAAATAAAAAAAAAAAAAAAAATTGTATGCAAAATTTGCAAGATTCATCCAAGAAAATTACTTTTTCTTAAATTTAAATAAAAAAACTTATAAGATTTACTTATGAAAAATTAACAATAAACCATATGGCAGATACATTAAGCTTTAAATATCAATTGCTTCCATTTATTTTTCAATTTAATTAGAATTTTCCTATTTAAAATCTAATAATAAAATTTTCAAAGTTGAGAATATCTTAAATCTCACACAAAATGCTAAATCCATCCAAGAAAATTAAAAATGTACCATATAATAACTAAATCAAGTGAATATATTTTCAGATTTTTATAAATTGTTAATAAAAATTTGTATAAAAAATTTTACAAGTTAAATATATTCTAAATGTATACAAAAAACATAAGTTGTAAATTTCTTGACTTACCTAATAAGTAGATCTTCAATTTTGCTATTTCTTTGCGTTTTCTTTTAAGATCAAAGTGATCAAAGAATAATAAGATATTTGAAAAAAAAAAAAATTATGAGAAAAAATAGGAGGAAAAAATAAAATGAAAAAAAAATAGGGGAAGAGATGTGAGAGAAAAGAAAAAAGAGTGTAGAAGAGAATAAAAGGTAGAAATGAAAAGAAAAGGTAGAAGTGAAGAGAAGAAAAGAGATAAGCGAAGAATAAAGTTTTATGAGAGAAACCAAAATAAAAAGGTCGAAGTAAAAAATAAAAAAAATAAAAATATTGTGTGCCTGTGTGGGCACGCACTGGCACGTGCTGTGATACCCTCTAGGTATCGTTCTGTCTCGTTCAATACTCAGAGGGTATCACGGCACATAGAGGGCCACAAGAGACCCCCCCTGTATCATGCCCCCTAATTGATGGCATGATACGTATCGCCCCGTGCCGTAAGACAGGAACAGATACTTAATTCCTTGATCGTGACAACAAGATGCCGGCACGATACAACCCCCGTGTCGATGACACAACTCAAAAAACTTTTTTCTTTAAATTACTAAGTAATTTTCTCAATAAAGTTCAAAATATTTAATAAAGATACATAATAAGTAATTAAAAAATTTTGTTGCTAAAGAAAATAAATATTTCATGCCATTATGTGTCGGCACACATATACTTTTTGTGACCGGCAATGATCGGCACGGCCCGACAAGCACCGTGCCAGCATGTTTTTGACACGACCCCATGCTACGGCACTTAAATCCTTGATATATATATATATATATATATATATATATATATATATATATATATATAATAGTCCTGTTACTATGCTTTTAAAAGCACCAAGCAATTGGTGCTTGTAAGTTTTCTACCGTTAGATCTATCCCCTCAACTAATTTCACTTCTTAGATCATGTTATTCTAACCGCACATCTTTTCATCCAAGGGCTAAAAACCTACATGCACCAATGACTTGGTACTTTTAAAAGCAAAGGAGCTCAATTATATATATGTAGTGGTCCGGATCCCCATGTAGCTTTTCCCGTGAATTCACAGTGTGAAAACACCTATTATTGGTGTGTCGGGCCCACAATGCATCAAAGGAATGTCTTAGATGAACCCAGTGTGGTATCTGGATCTTGACTGGCATTCGGCTATTTTTGCCGAAGTTTAGAAAAGGTTTTGGGCCAAACGGAGATCGAATTTGGATTCAGCGCGGAAAAACGCTTGAGAACGGATGCCCAAAAAGGTATTTTTCTGAGTCCGGATGCCCAAAAAGGGACTCCCAAAAGTTTACAGTGGATTTTGGTGCATGGGGGAGACCGTAGACAGCCGGGATGCCACGTGGCGGCCTATCATTGGCCGGTTTGCAGCTCGCGGTCCACAGAGCGGCGCGGGGTGGCGCATGGACCAGGCGGGGACACGTGGCGCTCCCGGATTGGCCGGCGTATGCTGCGCGGTCCACGGAATCCCCGCGCGGGTGCATGGACCCGGCGCGGGGAACACGTAGCGGCCTACTATTGGTGGGTGCTCGGTGCGCGGCCCACGGAATCCCCGCACGTGCATGGACCCGGCGCGAGGGACACGTGGCATCGTGTCATTGGCGGGCTCACCGAGCGCGGTGCACATAGGCGCGGGGGGGCAGGGCGGTCAGGCGGCGCCTGCCCGCACGTGCGACCGATCACCGCGAGGACATGTGGCGCCCCGCTATTCGCGGGCGCCACCTACCCCCGCTGACCGCCTGCGGGACACGCGGCCGTCGCTAGCCGGGCTTGCACACACTGTCCCGTGTTCGGGACACGTGTCAAGCCCGAGAGGATTCGGGTGCTCCTCGCGGGCCTTCCCTCAGCAGTTTCGGGCGCCCAAATTTGGGTCGAGCGCCCGAAACCGGGGACACAGCGAGAATTTTCCTATTTGTTGAGTTTAGCCTATAAATAGGCCTCGAGCGACTCCCTTTCTTCCTTTTCCTCCTTTTCTGGACTGTTTCTCACAGAGACACCTTCAGCAAACTTCATCCTCTACTTGTGCTGCATCTACTGGTGACTTTCTGGGATTTTAGGAGGCACCTTCTTCGAGTTCTACAGCGAATCGGCGCGTTGCGACGCTTCTTCACCGGCGACCCTTCCCGTCACGTTTCGGTGCGCGGACTCCCCCGGGCTACTCCGACAGTCTTTTTGGACGATTCTTGTACCGTTGTCTTCACGACAAGTAGGGCTACGACTTTCATATTTTTAGCTCCCCCTCATTTTGAGTTTTTCTGGAGTTTCCGAGCCATCTTGTGACCCCCTTTTCTGCGGCGGAGTTTTTGGACAGCACCGGAGTTTTTCTGGGATTTCTCCGCGCTCGAGCGTCGGATTGAGGTGTGCAAGTACTCGTTTCGCATCTTCACATCGCATGGAGCATCATCGTGATTTTTTTGAATTTTTTTTTAGGTTTTTTCGAAGATAAAAATCCTACTTTTTCTGGGCGGAGTGCTACAGAATTTTGTTCTTGTGGAGTGACGCGCTTACCGCGATGTTTATTTTGTAACTTGACCTACAGGGGTCGAAACGGGACGTGTGAGTACTCGATCTTCATCTACTCGTTGCGACGAGCGCAGCAGTGATTTTTCTGGAATTTTCAAAGTTCATCTCGCAGGTGAAAATAGAGCTTTTTCTGGACTGGTTTTGTGGACAGCGGCTATGTGTTAAATTGCGAGATTAATAGAGGACCGTTTTGGGTTTTTCGCAGTGTTCGTGGTGAGCCGGGGTTTTAGTTGTGAGTGGGCGAGCTTGGATTCGTGCTTCACATTCGAGGTGGGTAGTTGTTGTGGACCTCATATTTGACATACTCACTAGGAATATTAGAGTTTCC
>CM054936.1:16250723-16264249 GCA_029168755.2 Tillandsia fasciculata
AACAAGTATTAAAACGAGGTGACAACATAGGGTTGAACTGAACCTAGTGATGATAACTTAGATCGAGTTGTACCTATTATATATAGAGTGTTAGCTACAATAGTATTGTTACGGAGCCCTTAGATGAGTTAGACACTAGGGATGGTGGATTACCGGGTAGTGCCATTGTGATTTGGTGAGTCCTCTGGATTGGAAGACCGGATCGTACTCACATAGTTTGTTCAGCTCGTGGAAGTCGCGCCTCACGGGCAGTACGCTCCGGAGTGTCACGATTAGGGTAGAGATGTCAACGGGTCGGATTCGGGGCAGATTTTCAAAAACCCGAACCTGAATCCAACTACCCAACCCGAAACCCAAATCCGACAGAATTAAGAAATTCATATCCAAATCCGACCCCGACCAAAAATCCAAAACCCGAACCCGAACCCGAACATCCAAACCCGAAACAATTATTTCTCCTTTTCTCTTTACAATATTTCAAAACATATTAAATTAAATCTAAAATTTAAAATATAAATTTAAATATAATATCAAATATTTATACACATATATTATATAATGTAAAATCAATTCGGGTTCGAGCCAAGTTCGGGCTCGGATTCGGATCAGGTACAATCAAAATCCATATACGAATCCAAATCCATCGGGTTTTCATTTTTTATATCCGTATCCAAATTCATATCCGTTTAATATCGGATAAATCTATTCCGTTCGGATTCGGGTTCGAATAAAACTTCGGGTATCTGTACACATTGACATCCCTAGATTAGGGGTTGTGATATGTTCCCCAGCATATGACCCTATTGGGTTGTAGCACCGTGGGTCAGGTGATGTGAGTCTAACTCGACGTGAGGGGAGTGCGATGATTTGGTTATGAAATAGTGGGTCGTGTTGAGTATAGCATTGATGCACATTGGCAAGGCATAGAGTAGTGTTCTTTCTATTTGTATAGTATAGTGGTTTACAACTTTCCTTATCTATATATATAGTGTTCTTTCTATATATATATATATATATATATATATATATATATATATATATATATATATAGGGTCCGACTACTATACTCTTATGAGTAAAATCCCTTCGTACTCATAAGTTTTCATCCCTTGAATGAAGGAATGTGCGGTTAGGATTATAGTAGTTCCTAAGATTTATACTATTTCACCAACAACCTAGTAAACCCTAGGGGGCCCACTATCATCCTAACCGCACATTCCTTCATCCAAGGGTGAAAAAGTTATGAGTACAAAGGGGTTTATACTCATAAGAGTATAGTAGCCCTACGCTATATATATATATATATATATATATATATATATATATATATATATATATATATATATATATATATATATATATATATATATATACAGAGTAGAGTCTATATACTTTTAAAAGTACAAGCACAGCTATTCTTGTAAATTTTTTATCATTGGATTTGTATTGAGATCCGTGCTATTGTACTTTCTCTTTCTCTCTTTTTAGTTGACTTTACAATAGCACAAATCTCAATACAAATTCAATGATAAAAAATTCACAAGCATAGTTGGACTTGTACTTTTAAAAGTATATAAGCTCTACTATATATATATATATATATATATATATATATATATATATATATATATATATATATATGTATGTATATATATATATATATATATATATATGTATGTATATACATATGTATATATATATATATATATATGTATGTATGTATGTATAAAGTGAATGACGAGTTCTTGAACGTAATGATAAAGACTCATTGAGCAAAGATAAGGTGATCCAAATAACTATAATGACGCAAATTTGCAAGCAGCAATACACCATACTTGCATATTAGTTTGAAAGAGAACAAATCAAATAAGCACACAAATATCAGATTCGCTCATAAGTCATGATACTAGAGAACACCGGATTCTTCACTAAGGCCCGACCAGCTACTCACCATAATAGGGGTCAAGCAGTAGAGGCAGGCAGTAGGACAATGATTCAGAGATCTCGTTCTGGTACTAAAAACGTTTCTCCGCGGGGTTCACTCTAATCTAAGTTTCTCTAGAGGTGGGTTCTTTCCTTTGCATTATTCGGCTCGTTCATTCCCTGATGCACGGGAAGGCAAAAAGAACGCTCTAGCCTCCGATTAGGTGAAGGAATGCTAGTGTGCAAGCTCTTCTCCAAAAAAGATCAAGGGCAAGAGCTAAGGAAGAGGAATCAAAAGAAAGAATTTCTAAGGTAAGGTCATAAAGTTGAGGAGCAATTTAACAGTAATATCAACTCCTATAGATTCACTAGAATGGTCACTATATATTTGCAACTTAGGCAATACGAGGGTTCTACCAACCTAAAATCTTTCACCAGCAATTTCAAATATTAGAATTGACAAGTAGATAGATTATTTTCCCCAGTTCTATCCATCCAAAGTTCTATCTACATCCTACCACATTGGATGATTAGTAGTTGTGTAACTTTTTGAATTAGCAATATGCATTAGCAAGTGAAACCAAAACACTTTCATGCTTTAGAGACATCAGATTAACATACAAAGCTACAAAGTTGAAAAGATCCAATACTTTATGGTGACATCAGGTATAACTTGAGCAAGATGGAAGCTTATACTCTTTAATAAACAAATCGGTTACGTAACTTCTGTTCCTTTGTCATATCAAACATTTTCCCCATTGTAATCGTGAAGGTTATTATAAAGTTACTGAATCCATCAAAGGGATTTTAATTACAGCAAATCACCAAACAGCACTACACCATAAAAGAAAGAGACCTTTAGAAGATGAGAAAATGAATCAGAGTGTGAAAACCTATAAATAACCAACTAAACTTATAAGATCAAGTTAAGCAAAACATTAGGTCATCATTTGTTGTTTGCGGACAATCTTTGCCAAATAGAAAAATGTATTAGACAATACTCCTGATACCTTGAGCCATACTTCTTTCAAGCATTGACAGTTGACAAAGGATTTTCTTGTTTGGGCCCTGCAAGATACAAATATGCACGCGTAACGATCAAGTAATAGCTGACAAATTTAGATAAGCATTCTATCTTGGTTACAATTTACCTTGCTCAAAGCTAATGTGAAGCAATTCTTAGCACCAGGCAGATCTCCCTTTTTCCAAATGCAATTACCCAAGCATAACCAGGCATGTACAAGGGATGGATTCAATTTTACCTGAAATACCCAAAAACAGAGCCTTCAAAATATAGCGCACAATTTATTACATGTAAACCATCATCATTGTAGATATCACCTACAGCTTTCGACAAGTGATCTTCTGCTTCCTTGCGATAATCAACAAAAACATCCAGTATTTTCCCCCTCAGAAATTCATAAACTGCACGCTGCTGCGGTGACTTTCTTTGATCTGGTAGAAAGCATTATTATTAGGGTAAAAATAAAGACAAATCAAAATTCAATCTTGGAATAAAGAGCGGAACAGATAGATCACTAATAAGTGCAAGAATCAGAGTTAGATTTGGTTGCAGAGTGGTGGTGATACCTGGGGGGAGGGAATCGAGGAGGGCGAGAGCGGCGTCAGCGAGGGTTTGGAGCCGAGAGGTCTTCTCCACGGGGTCTCTGGGGAAGAAGCTGTCGCGGACACGGTAGAGCTCGTCGGCCGACTCCGCCGCTCTTGCCAGTACGTGGTCACTCTCTCCCAAAGGTTCCCCGCCGCTCATCACGTCCTACCTCGCGGGGGCGGAAGGAGGGCAGAGATGGTAAGAACAGGAATTTGGGGAAGGAGCTTTAGCCTGTGAGCAGCCTGCCACCCTCTGTGTATTCGAAAATGGCATCGGACCTGATTTCGACCGTCACGTGCGATTGGCCATGGAGCGTCTTCCGGACCAAAGAAGGAAAACGCCAAAAAAAAAAAAAAAAAAACAAACAAACAAACAAACAAACAAACCTTCCAAATTTATGAATTACACTGAAATATTTTATAAAGTGGCAATTTTCTATATACCCCTAAAAATTTCTCTATTTTCAGATTTATCTCTCTTAGAAGACTAATATTAAAACTATCCTTGTTACGTTCCAACTTATTTCTAAAATACCCCTGAAGTTAAACTTTGTTAGTGTACCGTTTGAAACTGTCGTTATCTATGTGTAATTACTATTTTGCCCTTTCAAATATACCCTAAACCCTAAACCCTAAACCCTAAAAGCCTAAACCCTACAACCCTAAAAAATCCTAAACCCTAAAACCCTAAACCCTAAACTCTAAAACCCTAAAATATCCTAAACCCTAAACCCGGGCAAAATAGGTATATATGATAATTTTCAACTCCGATTATTATTTAACTCTAGTTTAACCCTAGTTAACTTAACAAAGGGAAACGGTAGGGATATTTTTAATAATGGTGGAACGTATGAAGGGTATATTGGAAAGAAAAAAATAAGAGGAGTAAATCAGATATTTATTCAGATTTCAGGGTTACACAGACAATTATTTCTTTCTTAAAATATAATAAGCAATACTAACGATACATTTTATTTCTAGATAAAAAAATTATTTTTATAAATTTTTAATAACTTATTTTTTTACTAATCAAGTAAATTTTTTTTACTAAAATATAAAAAAAGATTATAAATCTTAAAATTTAGAGATATAAAAGAATTTTTTTCAATATAATCCTAAAAAAAATTATAATTTGTTAAATAGCCCTCTCAAAAATATATTTAACCAAATAACTCTCCTTTAACCAGGTCAGCGTGACAGAATTTTTTTCTAAAAAATAGTGAATCGTTGATCGCCTTAAAAAAGGCGGTGAATGATTTACGTCTTCAAAAACATCCTACAAACACCGTTCACCGCCTTCGAAAATACGTTGAATGATTTACCCAGTAAATCGTTCACTGCTTTCTTGAAAGCAGTAAATAATTCATCGTTTTTAAAAGATTTTAGCTAATAGTTGCTTAGCTAAGTGCTAGAAGGTGAATAATTCATCGTCTATATAAGACGATGAATCATTCATCACTTTCCTTATAAAAAATATAAGAGAGTAAATGATTCGACGTCTTTAAGAGAAAAAATAAAATGAGGTGAATAATACATCATCTTTAAGTGAAATATAAAGGACGGTGAATCATTCACCACCTTTAACTATATATACATCATTTTTCACAAGTGCAACAACCAAAATTTGTACAAGAATTTTCACAACAATCAAAATTTTAATAACATAGCTTTTTCATAATATAGAATTTTCGATGAGTAGTAAAGAAAATTTCGACAACATCAAAATTTCAATAATACAAATTTTTTAAAAAATATGAAATAAAAAAGTAATGTGTACAATCGAAATAATACAAATCTCAATATTAAGCTCATCCTCTCCCACGACGTTCTCGGCCACGCCCGCGCGCACGGTCACGTCCACGTCCATGTCCACGCCCACACCTATAATGAACATCAAGCTCAAATATCAAGTATATCATCAAGTGGTTCGCTGCTCGCAATCTGATCAAGATCCTCGATAATGATGCCCTCATGATGCTCAGGAATCGCTTGGGTCTCCTGTGGTAGTGATTGGTCACCTTCAATAGCGGCCGATTGAGATGCTCGTAAGTGCTGTGATGATAACGAGGCACGAAGACGTAAATACATCAAAATAAAATACGTACGCAACACTGGCGACGAAAGTGACTCTGATGTGAAAGAAAATATTATAGAAGCCTGAATGGGAGGAGAAGGTGATCGTGTCACCTAATGGTCCAATATAAAAGGATACCAAATAAGAGATGGAATAAGAGAGTGAATGATTCGATGTCTTTATGAGAAAAAATAGAAGGCGGTGAATAATTCATCATCTTTTAGAGAAATATAGAGGACGGTGAATCATTCACCACCTTTAACTATATATATATATATATATATATATATATATATATATATATATATATATATATATATATATATATATTATATATATATATATATATATATATATATATATATATATATATTATTTTTCACAAGTCCAACAACCAAAATTTGTACAAGAATTTTCACAACAATCAAAATTTTAATAACATAGTTTTTTCATAATATAGAATTTTCGATGAGTAGCAAAGAAAATTTCGACAACATCAAAATTTTAATAATATAATTTTTTAAAAAAAGTATAAAATAAATAAGCAACATGTACAATCGAAATAATACAAATCTCAATATTAAGCTCATCCTCTCCCTCGACGTCCTCGGCCATGCCCGCATGCACGGTCACGTCCACGTCCACGCCCACACCTACAATGAAGTATATCATCAAGTGGTTGACTACTCGCAATCTGATCAAGATCCTTGATAATGATGCCCTCATGATGCTCAAGAATCACTTGGGTCTTCTGTGGCAGTGGTCGGTCACATTCAATAACGGCCGATTGAGATGCTCACAAGTGCTGTGATGATAACGAGGCACGATGACGTAAATACATAAAAGGAAATTACGTACGCAACACTAGCGGCGAAAGCGACTTTGATGTGAAAGAAAATATTGTAGGAGCCTGAATGGGAGGAGATGGAGATCGTGGCACCTGATGGTCCAATATAAAAGGAGGCCGAATAAGAGATGGAATTAAATTACACTTTCAGTGATAAAATAATGAGACATTTAATTAGTCAGTTAATTTGAATTGTGACACATAATTATAAAAATTTATAAAATTTAAATAAAAAATTATAATAAGCTGAAGGTATTTGACGGCTCAATGTTGACGGAGATAATAAGCTGGAGGTATCTGACGGCTCGATGTTGACGGAGATTGTATCAAAGGTAAAGAACGTCGCATATGATAACCCGATGTTGATGTGTGAGTATGATCTCGATCTTATGAATCTCTGACAATAAGTAGTATAAGTACATTTTCTAGTACCATATTAATATGCAAATAGATATCCGTCAAAATCTTTAGCATAGTAGAAGTCTCAGGAGACTCATAAACTAATTGCATGATGTTATAATTCGTCTGTCGTAATGCGTTAACCTGCAATTTAAAATACAAGGAAGGGAAGAGAGAGAATCATATCTGCTTGGCTGGTCGTTAAATTTATATAAAATTAAAAATATAAATTAAATTTTTATATATATATTATTATACCAGTGCTCTCTCGATAAGCCCACGAGGTTTGGAAGTCACCGAAGAACGCTATACTAGATGAGATATCCATTCCTCATTATCATCAACACCACTGCACATAAATAGAGGCCGCTTGTATCAAATAAATACCAGCAATTGGGTGCCGATCGAAAATGGTTTGTAATCTCTCAGATCATCTCTCGATGTGAGGAGTGTGAAAGGTAACCCAATCCTCATCCGGACGCCCTCATGATGACATGCGACGGATGATCTCGACATTAATTGGTATATGTTGAAGAAGACTAAACTGTTGTAGGACTCAATCTGATACATGCATCTCTATAATATGAAAACAAACCAATTTAGTTCTTGATCGCTAGACTTGCGAGCCCTATACACAGAAGTATAGTAGTGCGGCTATAATAGAATCGGTGTACGGCCTCCGTATAATGTGTTAATAAGTTAAAATGACGAGTTAATATAAAACTAGTTTGAGAAAAATATTTGTAAAGTATTGAATAAAATATGTATGTATCTGGGACTCTCTCTACTGATCTAACTCATCTCGATAAATTTCAATGTCAATAGTCCTGACATTAGCTCCAAATCGTAATCCATCTGCGTTGACCCGTCTAAAATTACAAAATATATGTATTAGTTGCTTATATTTGAAATACAATAGTTATCAAATATATATGTCATATCGGCAACCCAAAGGGCAATATGCTATATCGGGTATTACTCTAACACTAATAGGTCGACTGACATGAATATGGTCCCACGCCTAAATTTAGAAATAAACATCAATAGCTTAATATAACAATTAAAAAATTAAACATTAATATATTAACATAATAATAAAATATAAATATTATATATTATACATATAATAAAGTCGCAAAGCAATAACATTCGGCATGTTTCTTTTAATGAAGCAGCTCCTAGTGCTCGATAGAAATAGGCCAAAGCTGTTGTACCCTACGCAAATTCACTGCATGCGACAAAATTCTCAAAAAGTGGAAGCCACTTAAGATGAACTCTATATTTCAGTAGGATTGGGAAACAAGCTACACCCAATGTGATATAACATATAGGCACATGTTGTAGCTACAACTACTTCTGCAGGGGCATCTAGATATATGTGGTGGCAATGCTGATACAACCAATCTAGTCGAATCTGACCCGTCCTAATATTATATGGCACTTGTCCTTATAGTGACCCACTGCCAACCCTCTTCTTCCATACCCCTCCTCCCCCCCGCGACCTTGCAGAGTTTGTAACAAAAACTTCACCCCACTGCCAATCAAGTCGCAACACAACCCCCTTCCCCCTTCCTCTTCCCCCTCAACTTCCACACTTAGGGGTGGCAATCCAGCTCGCTAGTTTCGTGAGCCAGCTCATGTTCTGCTCGAAATGAGCTCGAGATCGACTCGCTTGTTTAGTAAACAAGCCGAACACGGGCCGAACACGAGCTGGGGTCAGCTTGCTCGTGTTTGGCTTGATAATAGTTCGAATATATATATTTTATATTATATAATTTAAATTTTATATTATATATATATAAATTATAATTATATATAATATATATATATTTATTATTTATTTTTTAGTCCAACTTTAATATAAAGCCCAACTTAATTATAAAAAGGCTCATTTATATAATAAAAAGGTCCATCTATAAAGAGGCCCATTTATATATAAAATTTCAACCACTATTTCAACCACTAGATTAAAAATGAATGGACAAAATCTCACAAGTCACAACTCATAAGACTCGCACTACAACAAAATTTAGTTTTAACGGCGATTATTTTTTAAATTTTCGGCATTTATAATTGCCGCTAAATAGTTTTATGGCAATTATGATAATTGCCGCTATTGGTAGGGTCGGTAAGGTAAAAATCTAAATAAATGCCGCTAAATACTATCCAATAGCAACTATTATAAATGACACTATAATTATTTATAATTGCCGCTAAAAATATACTAAATCACTATTAATTAAAATCTATAGCGACAATTACAAAGAATATTAAAATATTTGGTCCATAACTAAATAATTCAATAAATTAAAATATTCAAAAATAATCAAAACTAAAAATTATTAATAATTTGTAATAAATGATCTTAACTCTCAAATTACAATCTCAATAATATTCAAATTAAATTTTTAACAAGGATTTCAACGACATAATGAAGTTGAGCAGCCATATCAGGAGCCTGATTCGAAAGATTGAAGTCCGCAATTTTTGCTTTGAAGTCCTCAAATAAGAGAACATTGCTCGATCTAATGTCCCTATGTATTATAGGAGGCTGAACTTTCTCATGAAGATATTTCAGTCCTTCGGTTGCGCCAATTGCAATTCGAACCAGTTGCATCCAGTCAAGCACTGGGCCAGGTTGTGCACCTTGGACTCCTTTTCTTCCTGTTGATTATTTTAAAAAAAAAATTAAAGGAAAAATTACCATTCATTCTCACATATGTAAACAACAGTGTGATGACCTGAATCTCCGCAGCTGATCCGCAGCGTGATCAGTGGTTTCTTGATGTTATTTTGCTTGATAGAGTCGGTTACGTGCTTATCGGACCCAAGAAATGGACTCAGCGCAAAAAATAGATCAAGATAGCTTATTCGGATGCCTTCGTCGAAAAATAGAAATGGTTTCGTGCAAAACGGAGACTGGATTTAGATTTAGCACGAAAAAACGATCAAGATTGGCTATTTGGATGTATTTTTCTGAGTCCGGACGCTCGAAAATGGACAATCGAAAGTTTTATAGTATTTTCGGGTCCACGAGAAGCTGTGGACCGGGGGTGCCACGTGGCGGCATTGATTAGCCGGCGCAACATGCGCGGTCCACGCAGCTCACGGGAGGATGCGTGGCGGGCTACGGTTGGCCGACAGCCGCCACGCGGCGCGCGCACGTTGGGCAGCGCGCGCACATGGGCGCTGCGGCGCGCTGTCCCCCCCCGGATCAAGACACGTGGTGCGCGCCCAACCGGATCAAGCTGCGTGTGTTGATTCCGGCGGTCTGTCCGGGTTGCGGTGGCGGCCCAGATGGCCACCACGTGTCGCTGAGCCCTCTCTCCCCCCAGCCGGCTTTGGAGCTCCCAGAATGTCCCAAGAACCCATTTTGCAGATGGTTTTTGGCCTATAAATAGCCCCATTCTCCACCATTTCGAAATTTTTGCTATTTGGCCATTTTTCCTGAGCTAACCAGAGCTTCTACTTCATCTCCTTCTTCTTCTTCTTTCATCTGGGGTGGAGATTGGGGGAGCCACTGTGGTGTTCATAGCCACACAAGAGGTGGAAGAACACTTGAAGCCATTTTCAACTTATTTTCGTTGTGTTTCAGTGCAGGAGCCCTACCGAACTCATCTTTTAGAATTTTGGCCTAATTTTTGGTTTTGTATCTTCACAAGAGGTAGATCTACAACTTTGGTATTCAACACTTTGGCTAAATCTTGAGTTTTATTGGAGTTTTTATGCCATCTTTGGAACTCTTGTGCACAGATTGAGATTTTGAACAATGCTCAGTGGTTTCCCTCCTTTGGACTGTAGGAGTAGAATTTTGAGATGATTTTTATGGGGTAATCTTTAGGACTCGAAGATCTACAACTTTGGTATGTACCATTTTACCTAGATTTGAAGTTTTCTTGGAGTTTATTAGCCTTCTTTGAAGAACTTGTGCATAGATTGGATTTTTGATAGTTGAAAGTAATTATGGAATTTCTCTTTCATTTGTCCATGGATTTTGGTGTTTTTTGGCTTGATGTCACGCCCCGGGGTTGGAACTGTACCCCGGGCTCGCCAACAGATCCGCCACCTATGCAAAATCCCGCATAGGCGAAGCGTCTAACTTGCAAAAGATCGTGCTATAGCTATGCAAATATCAGAGCGGAAAATAAGATGCTGTAAAATAAAAATCCAATCACTGTATAACATGAAATGAAGTACAACATCCACTCCTCAAATACAGATAATCACCATACCATGTCCTTAGTACAGTATCTCTCAACTATGAAAGGGAGATAAACAAAACTACAGTACATCAGTCTCTACCTCAGTCTCTCCAAGTACAAAAGATCTCTCCCAAAGTAAATAGTAAAATCCAGCTGACAGCTATAAGGAACCTCCACCAGGGGATACAGCTACACACCTCGGGCGGTAAGGATCTAGCTCTGACTCCCTCGCCTCGAACAACGACCGAACGATCAGCAACCCTCACAGAAGACTCTGCAAAACAGGAGGAAGAAAAGAGGGAAACAACAATGGGGGTGAGAACCACTAGTAAACCAGTAGCCTCCCCCTGTGGGTAAAGCCTCAGACTCCGGCGTACCCACTAAGTCTACCAGAGGCAAGAAAATGGGTAGTGGTAAAGCTGTAAACAGAGCTGCTGAAGAAAGGAAACTACCACCACTATGCCTCTAATATGCCAAGCTAAAAGAATAGCCAAATTTATGCATCAAATATATAAGCATATATATATATATATATATATATATAGCCTGGGTAACCCAATCAAGACACCGGTGAACACCGCTACTGCCAACTATGCCTGCTAACTCACAACTCAACTGCGGGATGTAGACCGGCTCTTGACCGGCACGGTCCCATCCCAAGGGCAACAGACCGGCTCCTGACCGGCACGGTCCTAGCCTAAGGGCAACAGACCGGCTCCTGACCGGCACGGTCATACATGCACACACTCCGGAGTGGCACTCGAGGGGAGCGACCCACACGAGTATAATGCCTCAGTAACAAGTATCATAGATCAGCAGGACTGGATCATGACTCTGATCAAAGTGGGAAAACCCATCCACTAAAGGGAGACCCGATCTCAACCTGATGCAAGATAAACAAATAGTGGGAACTCCATCCACTAGAGACCTGATACCCAATCTGATGCATAAGCAACCTCCGGTCAACCGCCCAAGGTCCGCAGTTGCCGCAATACCCTGCCATCAAGCCTGTCCTGTCCCAAAACCCAAGATCCACAATCGGGTAGAACAATCAATATCCGGTCAACCGCCTACTATCCGCGTTTGCCGCAATAACCCACAAGTCCGACATCAAGTACACCCTGTCTCCGACCCCAAGGTCCCGGCTACACTATCCCAAACCCCGCTCGAACCCGAGCAACATGACTCGAAAGTCTAAATAAGAAGGAGAAAGAAAGCAATCATGGTTTCTCCTAAGTCAAATCCCAATATGATAGTGTAGCAATAAAATAGTGGCCTATCTAGATGTCCAAACAAGCATGCAAGAGTCCTCATGCGAGATAAAAGGGAGAATATCAAATAACAGTCCACATGTGTAATGAATAATAAATCCACATAAACGTAACCATCATGCTAAAGTCATCAGTCAACTACACATGTATATAACCCCTGATCCATAATAAATCCCAAAGTGATACCCGCACATAGATGTGTCATCATGTCCCACTAATTAGTCCATTTAACCAACTTTTATGAGATCTATGTGCTAACATGGCATGTTAACTATCACAATGAAGCATGTCCTCGCAATCACGTTTCCACGATAATATTATCCCGATAAGATTCCCACATGCTATGTCCACAAATTATCCTCAGATGATAGGCTCACATTTATATTAATCAAACATGCATGGCAATCAATCAATATGTCCAAAAGAGGGGTTCTCTAATAAACTTAGTGAGCAAGTCAGAAGTAGAGGCGAGCAACAACCACCCACCTGAACACGCGAAATCCTCAGCTGTAACACCTTCTCGCTGTCCAGTATACCTTTTTCACGCCAAAAGCCCAAACAGATAAACCGCCGCGATCACTGTGCACAATACCCCAAAAGATACAATTAAACATACAGTTACACACAAAATCTGTCCCCCAAACACATCAGTCCACAGTTTTGCCTTTTTCACCTTCGAGATCTGCTCGAAAATTCCAGAAAAATACTGTCACGATCCTCGCGACGAACCGGTCGAAACGAGTACCTTGCACGTTCAAATCCGAGTTTCCTACGCTGAGATACAAATTCTGGCAAGGGAGCCACCCCGGAATCAACCAATCACAAAAACTGAATCATAAGTTCTGTAAACAGGGACTTTTCACCTTCGGGGAAAAATTCAGAGAAATTCCAAGAAAATTTGGGGATATTCCTCGTGATGTGTAGATGCAAAACGCCTATTGAATCACCCAATCCGATGCCTGTGCGCGAAGATATCGCCAAAAGATGCGAACTGCTGTCCAAATCTCAATCCACAGCAAATGGTGTCATAGTAAACCTCAGAAAGCTCCTCGAAAAACGCAAAATTATAGGGGAAACATAAATACCAAGATTGAAGGTCTGTCAAATGTCGTCGTTCCAATGGTGTAAGAATCTGCTCGAAAATATGATCGGGGTAGGCCGGTAGAGGCTCTCGCATCGAAACGCGACGAAAGGGGTACACC